>RXID01014526.1:0-591751 GCA_005019695.1 Trichopus zeylanicus subsp. travancoricus
GTTTCAAACCATAAAGTGATTTGTTCAACTTGCAAACAAAATTTTCTTTGCCTTCTTGGATGAACCCTTCAGGCTGTTGCATAAAAATTGGTTCTTCTAATTCTCCATGCAGAAAGGCAGTTTTGACATCAAGCTGTTCTAACTCAAGATTATGAAAAGCAACTAAAGCAAGTAGAAAACGAATAGATGTGTGTTTAACCACAGGAGAGAAAATTTCATTAAAGTCAATACCCTGCTTTTGTGAATACCCTTTTGCAACTAAACGGGCCTTGAATTTAACACCATTTATCTCAGAGAAATCCTCTTTCTTTCGAAATATCCACTTGCAACCAATTGCTCTTTTACCTTTTGGTAATTTCATCAGATCCCAAGTATGGTTCTTTTGAAGAGAGTCCATCTCTTCATTCATAGCAGCTTTCCACTGAGAAGAATTCTTATCCTGTACTGCTTCTTTATAAGAAGAAGGATCACCATTGTCAGTAACTAAAGCAAAAGCTACCATATCTTCAAAACCATACCTTTCAGGTGGCTTTCTTTTTCTTTGAGATCTTCGAAGTGGAGTCTTTTCAGAAATTTGATTCTTAAGATTTTCTTGAGAGTTGGGCATACCCTGAATATCTTCTTCTGAAGGAATTACATGCTCCACCTCCACTTGCATTATATCATTAGGATCTTTCTTGAGAGATTTTAGCATACCACTTTCATCAAATACTATGTCTCTCTCAATAATTACATTTGAAATAGTAGGATCCCACAAACGATAGCCTTTGACGCCTTTGGCATAACCCAGGAAAATACACTTTTTGGAATGTGCATCTAACTTATCCTTGACAACATGCACATAAGCAGGGCAACCAAAAATTTTTAAAGAAGAATAATTTGCAGGTTGACCAGTCCATACCTCTTCAGGAGTCTTACAATTAATGACTGTTTGAGGAGAGCGATTCACAATAAAGCATGCTGTATTGACTGCTTCTGCCCAAAAATCTTTATCAAGATTAGCTGTACTGAGCATACTACGTGCTTTCTCCAACAAGGTTCTGTTCATCCTTTCAGCCACACCGTTTTGTTGAGGTTTTCCTGGTATGGTAAAGTGACGCTTGATGCCTTCATCTTCACAGAATTTGAGAAACTCTGTTGATTTGTACTCTCCGCCATTATCACTTCTGAGATATTTGATTTTTCTGCCAGTACTTTTTTCAACTGAAGTTTTCCACCGTTTGAAAACAGAAAACACCTCGGCTTTGTGATGCAAAAAATAAATCCACACTTTTCTGGAAAAATCATCAATAAAACTGACAAAATAATGAGCACCAGATTTTGATGGAATAGGAGAGCACCACACATCAGAATGAATATAATCAATTAAGCCTTTAGTGCAATGAATACCAGTGTTAAACTTTACCTTGGACTATTTATCATAGAGACAATGCTCGCAGAAATCCAATTTGCATGAGTTGAGACCTTTCAGTAATTTTCTTTTGTTGAGCTCATTTAAAACTTGCTCACTCATATGACCGAGACGCATATGCCATAATTGAGTCATATCAGAAGAAGAAGAAGACTGAGAAATTGCTGCTCCACCTGCAACGATTTTTTCTACTAACTCATATAAATTTCCATGCTTTAGGCCCTTCATTACTATCAATGAGCCTTTAGCAACCTTAAGAACTCCACCTTCAGCAGAATACTTATAACCAGCAGAATCCATAGCACGCAAAGAGATCAAATTCTTTTTCAAATCAGGAACATGTCTGACATCAGTAAGAGTTCTAATAATATTATCAAACATCTTAATTTTGATTGTTCCAATTCCAACAGTTTTGCATGGATTATTATTACCCATCAAAACTAAACCACCATCATAAGGCGTGTAGTTTTCAAACCAATCCTTATTAGGACACATGTGATAAGAACAACCAGAATCAAGAATCCAAATATCATGGTAACGATCAAAATTAGAACTAATAGAGAGAACGTTACCCAAATTATCATCAGAACTCTCTTCAACAACTGAAACTTGTTCTTTGGCTTGCTCTTTAGATTGAGATTCTCTTTCTTTCTTTGCTTTGAGCTTCCAACAATCTTTAATTGCATGTCCCATCTTCTTACAATATCTGCAGTTTATTTCTTTGGATTTGGATCTAGAACGACCTGTTCTTGATCTTTCTTTGGTACGACCTCTGACAATTAATGCTTCTGAGTGTGACACATCCCCTCCAATCTTTTTCAAATATTCATTAGATAGAAGGGCAGCAGAAATATCGTCAAATTTCAAATCCTTTCCATACATGAGAGTAGTTTTAAGATTCTCAAGAGAAGGAGGTAGGACGATAATAAAATAATTGCCTTGTCTTCATCTTCAATTTTAACATCAATGCTTAACAATTGAGAGACAAGTTTATTGAAAGCATTAAGATGATCAACTATATTCGTACCTTCTGTCATTCAAAAATTGAAAAGCTTCTGCTTTAAATAAACTCGATTTGAGATAGACTTACTCATATACTGTTTCTCCAGCTTTTTCCATAACTCTGAAGGTGATGTTTCATCAAGAAACGGATAGAGTACCTCATCGGTAAGACTGAGGATGATTGTGCTATGTGCGCTGGCCTTTTGGTTTTCCCAGACACTTTCGGTGACATCTTCAGGCTTGACGTCCTCCAATGTGTGTCTCAACCCTTGTTGAGTAAGAATTGCACGAACTCTTGCTTGCCAAATAGGAAATCCTTGCTTTCCATTGAATTTCTCTATATCGAACTTCGTAGTAGACATATTGAACCAAGCTCTGATGCCACTTGTTGCGGAAAATATCGATGTCCACCACAATTCACAATATAGAGGAAGAGCAGAAAAGAGGAACAGATAGCACACAAGAGATATATGTGGGAAGACGATCGAGAGAATATTGTATTGATGAGGAAGAGAAAAGAGAAGATTACAACGACGGAAACGAAACTCCAATATCACCAACTCTCCCTCTCCTTTTCTATCTCTATTTTCTATGTCTAGAGACCCTTATATCAATGGTGTATTTATAGATGTGGCCTAATAATGTTTGAGTCAAAATAGAAGACTGACTCAAATAAGACTTCTACTAATTTAAGACTTCTAGAAGATAAATCTAGATAAGGATTAGGCCCATTAATATAATTAAGACTATCCGGAAAATCCGGATTCGAGACACCATAAAGCCAACAGCCCTAAGGAAGAGGACGACGGCCGAGGTGCAAATCCCAGCGGCCATGATCTTCGGCACGGCGAAGGTCGGGGAGGAGATGGTGACTGCGGCGATGGACTTCATGGGCTGGATGGGCATGGGGATGCCTAGAAGGCACCGGTAAGGAGGTTGTAGATGCCGGTAAAGATAAGGGTGGTGCCGAGGTTGAGGTCTTTGGCGAGGCCCATGGCGAGGATAATGGGAATGTAGGTGCCAAGGTCGCCCATGGCATCGATATTTAACTGTAAATATCAGAATTTTTTTGTAAATATGACTAATTTCATGGTATTATATGTAAATATCTGAAAGTTAAATAATAAATAATAAGTTTTTAGGGATTTAATTGTAAAAATTATGAAGGGTAAAATCAGAATTTTTGGAAAAAATTTTGATTAAATAACAATCAAGGAGGTGTAAGTAAATATTTTGAAAAAAGAGGTGGTGTAGGTAATTACAAAAATTTTGGAGTATTTTTCATAATTAAAGAATATTTCGGGGGTGTACGTAATTAGTTTTTTTTCTTTATTTTGTTTTTTTTATTTTTTTTGTTATTTATCATCAAATTTAATAAAGTAGATCTGATTCGGCCATCATTTTCGATGACAGTAATGGGCAGAGGCGCGAGGTCTGATGTGAGTAGGCAGCGGCTCAGGCCGCCTGGGGTCGGCATCGGCGATGGAACGATGAAGGCGAGCTCCGATGGAGACAGGGCATTGCGAAGAGGCACTGACTTCTTCTCCTTGGGTCTACGTCTAGATCCGGCTGAATTGTTGTCGGATCTAGTCCTAAGCTAATGGCAAAGAGCAGGGACAGGGGCCAAAGCCCCTGTCTTCTTCATCCCTTTGCCGGATCCAGTTGAGTACAACCGAGTCCGGCCTTCCCTTGGCAGCAACCAAACTTGGGCAAGGGTTTCACAATGGCAGTAGAGATCCAGCGAGGGTGCGGATGAGATGCTGCAAGGAGGAACAGGTCGACAAGATGGTGGCGAGAGAGGCAGCTGCATGCTTAGGCGTGGTTAGGGAGGGATAAGATGGCAAGGGGAGCTCTGATGGTGAAGCTTCTTTGCCAGCTTGGAGATGGCCATGGGACACAAACTTCAGTAGTTGTCGCTAGCGTTCAGGCAAGGAGGTGGGAGAGGTGATTTAGGGTAGGTGCGGTGATAGCCAGCGTAGGAGACTGTTATAATGTTAGGTGTAATGAATTAGTCCCACATAGAATATTGGATATATAGAGTCCAATAGATATAGTGAAAAAGACCCATATCCCATGAGCTTGAGCTTTTGGGATGGTTTGGTGTTTGGCTCGCTATTTGGATTTGGTTTGACACTCTTGTGGCTTACCAGCAAGTGGTATCAGAGCTTGGTTCAATATGTCTACTACGAAGTTCGATATAGAGAAATTCAATGGAAAGCAAGGATTCCTATTTGGCAAGCAAGAGTTCATGCAATTCTTACTCAACAAGGATTGAGAAACACATTGGAGGATGTCAAGCCTGAAGATGTCGATGAAAGTGTCTGGAAAAATCAGAAGGCTAGTGCACATAACACAATTATCCTCAGACTCACCGATGAGGTACTCTATCCATTTCTTGATGAAACATCACCTTCAGAGTTATGGAAAAAGATGGAGAAACAATATATGAGTAAGTCTATCTCAAATCGAGTTTACTTAAAGCAGAAGCTCTTTAATTTTTGAATGAGAGAAGGTACGAATATAGTTGATCATCTTAATACTTTCAATAAACTTGTCTCTCAATTATTAAGCATTGATGTTAAAATTGAAGATGAAGACAAGGTAATTATTTTATTATTGTCCCTACCTCCTTTTCTTGAGAATCTTAAAACTACTTTCATGTATGGGAAGGATTTGAAATTTGACGATATTTCTCCTGTCCTTCTATCTAATAAATATTTGAAAAAGATTGGAGGGGATGTGTCACACTCAGAAGCATTAATTGTCAGAAGTCATACCAAAGAAAGATCAAGGACAGGTCATTCTAGATCTAAATCCAAAGAAATAAACTGCAGGTATTGTAAGAAGATGGGACATGAAATTAAAGAGTGTTGGAAGCTCAAAGTAAAGAAAGAAAAAGAATCTCAATCTAAAGAGCAAGCCAAAGAACAAGTATCAGTTGTTGAAGGGAATTCTAATGATGATTTTGGTAATATTCTCTCTACTAGTTCTAATTTTAATCGTTACTATGATATTTGGATTCTTGATTCTGGTTGTTCTTACCACATGTGTCCTAATAAGGATTGGTTTGAAAACTACAAGTCCTATGATGGTGGTTTAGTTTTGATGGGTAATAACAATCCATGCAAAACTGTTGGAATTGGAACAATCAAAATTAAGATGTTTGATAATATTATTAGAACTCTTACTAATGTTAGACATGTTCCTGATTTGAAAAAGAATTTGATCTCTTTGGGTGCTTTGGATTCTACTGGTTATAAGTATTCTGATGAAGGTGGAGCTCTTAAGGTTATTAAAGGCTCATTGATAGTAATGAAGGGCCTAAAGCATGGAAATTTGTATGAGTTAGTAGGAAAAACCTTTGCAAGTGGAGCAACAATTTCTCAGGCATCTTCTTCTAATATGACCCACTTATGGCATATGTGTCTCGATCATATGAGTGAGCAAGGTTTAAGTGAGCTTAATAAAAGAAAATTACTGAAAGGCCTCAACTCATGCAAATTGGATTTCTGCGAGCATTGTCTCTATGGTAAATAGTCTAAGATAAAGTTTAACACCGGTACTCATTGCACTAAAGGTTTAATTGATTATATTCATTCTGATGTGTGGTGCTCCCCTATTCCATCAAAATCTGGTGCTCGTTATTTTGTCATTTTTATTGATGATTTTTCCAGAAAAGTGTGGATTTATTTTTTGCATCACAAAACTGAAGTGTTTTCTATTTTCAAATGGTGGAAAACTTCAGTTGAAAAAAGGACTGACAAAAAAATCAAATACCTCAGAAGTGATAATGGCGGAGAGTACAAATCAATAGAGTTTCTCAAATTCTATGAAGATGAAAGCATCAAACGCCACTTTACCATCCCAGAAAACCTCAACAAAATGGTGTGGCTGAAAGGATGAACAGAACCTTGTGGGAGAAAGCACATAATATGCTCAGTACACCGAATCTTGATAAAGATTTTTGGGCAGAAGCAGTCAATACAGCATGCTTCATTGTAAATCACTCTCCTCAAATAGCCATTAATTGCAAGACTCCTGAAGAGGTATGCACTGGTCAACTTGCAAATTATTCTTCTTTAAAGATTTTTGGTTGCCTTGCTTATGTGCATGTTATCAAGGATAGGTTAGATGCACGTTCCAAAAAGTGTATTTTCCTGGGTTATGCCAAAGGCATCAAAGGCTATTATTTGTAGGATCCTACTATTTCAAATATAATTATTGAGAGAGACATAGTATTTGATGAAAGCGTTATGCTAAAATCTCTCAAGAAAGGTCCCAATGATAAAATACAAGTGGAGGTGGAGCATGTAGTTTCTTCAGAAGAAGATATTCAGTATATGCCCAACTCTCAAAAAAATTCTAAGAATCAAATTTCTGAGAAGACTCCACTTCGAAGATCTCAAAGAAATATAAAGTCACCTGAAAGGTATGGTTTTGAAGATATGGTAGCTTTTGCTTTAGTTACTGACAATGGTGATCCTTCTTCCTATAAGGAAGTAGTGTAGAATAAGAATTCTTTTCAGTGGCAAGCTACTATGAATGAAAAGATGGATTCCCTTCAAAAGAACCATACTTGGGATCTGGTGAAATTATCAGAAGGTAAAAGAGCAATTGGTTGCAAGTGGGTATTTCGAAAGAAAGAGGATTTTTGTGAGATAGATGGCATTAAATTCAAGGCCTATTTAGTTACAAAAGGGTATTCACAAAATGAGGGTGTTGACTTTAATGAAATTTTCTCTCGTGGTTAAACACACATCTATTTATTTGCTACTTGCTTTAGTTGCCTTTCATAATCTTAAGTTAGAACATCTTGATGTCAAAACTGCCTTTCTGCATGGAGAATTAGAAGAATAAATTTTTATGCAATAGCCTGAAGGGTTCATCCAAGAAGGTAAGGAAAATTTTGTCTGCAAGTTGAACAAATCACTTTATGATTTGAAATAGTCTCTAAGGCAATGGTATAAAAGATTTGACAGTTTTATGCTAGGACAAGATTTCATCCACTGCAAACATGATTGCTTTGTTTATTTTAAGATGCATGCCAATAACTCATTTATTATATTGTTTCTTTATGTTGATGATATGCTTATCGCTACTCAAGACATATCTCTACTGAATAATTTAAAGTTTAAAATGAAAAAGGAATTTTAGATGAAAGATTTAGGTACTGCAAGGAAGATTCTTGGTATGGAGATTAATCGAGATTGAAAGCATAGAAAATTATGGCTCAAATAGAGCAAGTATCTCGAGAAAATTATTTCTCATTTTCACATGCAGAATTCAAAACTCATCAGTACTCCTTTGGCATCTCACTTCAAGCTTTCAGATCAACAATATCCTTCTATAGATGAGGAGTATGCATACATGGAGAGTATCCCATTTTCAAGTGTTGTTGAAAGTCTAATGTATGCTATGATGTGCATAAGACTTGATATTGCACAAACAGTCAGCGTTGTTAATCGTTACATGGCAAATCTAGGAAAAGAGCATTGGCAGGCTGTGAAATGGCTATTAAAATATATCAAAGGTACTCTTAATATTGGCTTATGTTTCAACAGGAACACAGTTAAAGAGCCTAAAATTATTGACTACGTCGATTCAGACTATGATAGAGACCTTGATCGATGACAATCCCTCACTGGTTATTTTTTCACTCTTTGTGGAGGACCTATTAGTTGGAGGTGTACCTTATAGTCAACTGTGACATTATCTACAACAGGGTCTGAGTATATGGCAGCTACAGAAGCCATCAAAGAAGCTCTATGGCTAAAAGGATTGACAAGTGAAGTTGGTTTTTATCAACATGTTCTTCCTTTTTTTTGCGACAGTCAGAGCGTCATACACCTTGTCAAGACCAAATGTACCATGCCAGATCAAAGCATATAGATGTCAGATTTTATTTTATTTGAGACATTATTAAAGATGGCGAGATTTCTTTACAAAAGATTGATACTTTAAGAAATCCTACAGATATATTGACGAAGGTGATTTCGATTGACAAGTTCAAGCTCAGTTTGGACTTGATCAATGTTCAAGGTCATTGATCCTGCCTCATGAGGTAATGGCAAAGACATCCGTTGAAGATTCAAATTCAGAGAATAAGATGATTTGAGCCAAGGTGAAGATTGTTGGCTTAGTTGTGTCTCAAATCCGGATTTTTCGAAGAGTCTTAATTATATTAGGAAGTTATTTAGTGGGTCTAATCCTTATCTAGATTTATCTTCTACTAGAATACTTAAATTAGTAGAAGTCTTATTTGAGTCAGTCTTCTACTTTAGCTCAAACACTGTTAGGCCACATCTATAAATACACCATTGATGTAAGGGTTTCAATAATAGAGTGTGAGAGAGAGATGTAGATCAATACTCTCAATATGTTTTGTGATGGTTAGGCTACTTAGTCTTTTGTGAGAGTTGGTGATATTGGAGTTTCATCTCCATCGTTGTAATCTTCTCTTTCTCTTTTCATTAATACAATATTCTTTGGATCGTCTTCCCCACATATATCTCTTGTGTGTTATCTTTTTTCCTTTTCTGTTCTTCCTCTATATCATGAATTGAGGTGGACATCGATATTCTGTATTACAAGTGGTATCAGAGCTTCAGGTTAGAAGCTATGCAAACTCTTAAGACCAAAATTACCACAATAATGCGACTGAATTGAGTCACATGTTAGTCTCATGGCAAAGATCGGTGAAAGGGTGCGGGCGCGTGCGTGGGCACCAGAGGCCGGTGCGAGGGCGCAAGCGCGAGGCCAGCAAGGGTGTGGGCATCAAAGGCTAATGCGGGACATGAGTCGCACGGTGAAAGTGGTTGAGTAAAAGAGTTCTTGATTAAGAGTGTTAAATTGATGTGGTCAAATCACACCTGAAGGGGGAATTGTAATAATGTCAGGTGTGATGAATTAGTCCCACATCGGATATTGGATAGATAGAGTCTAATAGATATAGTGAAAAAGACTCATATCCCATTAGCTTGAGCTTTTGGGATGGTTTGGTATCTGGCTCGCTATATGGATTTGGTTTGACACTCTTGTGGATTCCCAACAGGAGACGAGGAGCAAGTCGGTGGGTTTCTAGGTAGTCAGTAGAGTTGGAGGCCACATGAGCCGTTTGAGCACAATCAACAAGAGAGGAGATTGTAGGGGCTGGACATGAGCGAGTAGCGAGTCGGTTCTGGATTCGGCATCTAGGTTCAGGTGGTGATGCACGGTCAACAATAGGTACGGGCACCCCTTTTTTTTTTCCATGAGGAGCAACTCCTCCTCTGTCAGTTTCTTTGTTCCTTACTAAGCTCCATGGCTGATCCCTTCTTGCTTCTAAGCTCCATGGCAACTCCTTTCTTCATTGGACAGATTCGACCATTGGTGGCTGACTGTTCCCGACCATGGGGGGCAAGAGCCAGCAGCCCTTTGAAACTTCTCATAAGTGCGAGCATGAAGGATCTTGACGAAGAGCTAGTCAAGATCAATGCCATTATTGAGAGAGGAGGCCAAGAGGTTGATCGGCTCAGCCAGGACAGTGGCTGTGAAGGTGGTGAGAAGATGCCGGCGAGTGGCTTAGGCCTTTGGCGGCAGTGAGGGCATAGGCAGTGAGCATGGTGGTGAAGCTTTAGTTTCGTTGAAAGGCGGTTGCAGAGGCTTATGTCGGAGAAACACCAATCGGTCAGGCTTAGAGAGAAATAGATGTCCTAGGGCACACAGCTCGGATGGTGTGTGGCCATGGTTGAGGATGGCCGGGACATGACAGCCGGTGAGGGGTGTTGTTGGAGCAAGGGTCCTCGGTCGGGAGGTCGCAATGGGCAACAGTGATGAACCGGATATTGTACTTCACGTGGTTGTAGGCGCCCCAATCCAGATATTCTTCGTTCTTTGGAATTGACAGAAAACCCATTATTACGTTAAATATTAATATCCATTACAATTCACGATATAAAAAAAATAACACATAAAAAATTTATTTGGTTTGATTTACGACCTACTTTATAGGTAAAGGCGATCTGTAGAATATTGTATTAATAAGAAGAAAGAGTAGATTATAATGATGGAGACGAAATTCCAATATCGCTAACTCTCATAAGAGGTTAAGTAGTTTATCCGTCACAAGACTTTTTGAGAGTTTTGATCTGTGTCTCTCTATTTCACTTTTTTGAAATCCTTAGATGAATAGAGTATTTATAAATGTGGGCTAACTGAGTTTGAATCAAAGTAGAAGACTAACTCAAATAAAAATTTTATTAATCCAAGCCTTCTAGTAAAAGATAAATTCAGATAAGCATTAGGCTCATTAAATTACTTCATAATATGAATTCTAATTTAATTAGAACTCTCCGAAAAATCCAAATTCAAGACACAATTAGTCAACAATTTTCACCTTGGCTCGAGTTCTCTTCTTTTTTGAATTTGAATCTTCAACAGATGCCTTCGCCATTGCCTTATAAGGCAAGATTAACAACATTGAATATCGATCAAGTGCAAATCGAGGTTGAACTTGTTAATCAAAATCACCTTTGTCAACATATCTGAAGAATTTCTTAAAATATGAATCTTTTGTAAAGAAATGTTGTCGTCTTTAATGATGTCCCGAATAAAGTGAAATCGAACATGTATATGCTTTGATCTAACATGGTACATTTGGTTCTTCGTAAGGTGTATGATGCTCTAACTGTCGCAAAAAATAGGAAGAATACATTGAGAAAAATCAACTTTATTTGCTAATACTTTTAGCCATAGAGATTTTTTGATTGCTTTTGTAGCTGTCATCTACTAGGACTCTGTTGTAGCTAATGCCACAGTTGATTGTAAGATACACCTCCAACTAATAGGTCTACCACAAAGAGTGAAAATATAACAAGTGAGGGATCGTCGTCGATCAAGGTCTCCAGCATAGTCTAAATCGACGTAGCCAATAATTTTGTCCTCTTGAATTGTGTTCCTGTCGAAACATAAGCCAATATTAAAAGTACCTTTAATATATCTTAATAATCATTTTACAGCTTACCAATGCTCTATTCCTAGATTTGCAATGTAATGATTAACAACGCTGACTACTTGTGTAATATCAGGTCTTGTGCATACCATAGCATATATTAGACTTTCAGCAGCACTTGAGAATGGGATGCTCTCTATGTATGTATACTCCTCATTTGTAGAAGGACATAGTTGAGCTGAAAGATTGAAATGGGATGTCAAAGAAATACTGACGGGTTTTGAATTCTGCATGCCAAAATGAGAAATAATCTTCTCGAGATACTTGCTCTATTTGAGCAATAACTTGTCATACTTTTGATCTTGATTAATTTCCATATTAAGAATCTTCCTTACAGCACCTAAATCTTTCATCTCAAATTTCTTTTTCATTTTAAGCTTTAGATCATTAAGTATAGATATGTCTTGAGTAGCAATAAGCATATCATCAATATAAAGAAGCAATATAATAAATGAATTATTGGTATGGATTTTAAAATAGACACAACAATCATGTTTGCAATGGATGAAATCTTATCCCAACATAAAACTGTCAAACCTTTTATACCATTGCTTTGGAGACTATTTCAAACCATAAAGTGATTTGTTCAACTTGCAGATATAGTTTTTCTTGCCTTCTTGGATGAACCCTCCAGGTTGTTGTATGAAAATCAACTCTTCTAATTCTCTATGCAAAAAGGCAATTTTAACATCAAGTTATTCTAACTCAAGATTATGAAAAGTAACTAAAGCAAGTAGAAAACGAATAGATATGTGTTTAACTGCAGGAGAAAAAATTTCATTAAAGTCAATACCCTCCTTTTGTGAATATCCTTTTGCAACTAAACGAGCCTTGAATTTAACACCATCTATCTCAGAGGAATTCTCTTTCTTTCGAAATATCCACTTACAACCAATTGCTCTTTTACTTTCTGGTAATTTCACCAAATCGCAAGTATGGTTCTTTTGAAGGGAATCCATCTCTTCATTCATAGCAGCTTGCCACTGAAAAGAATTATTATCCTACACTGCTTCTTTATAGAAAGAAGGATCACCATTATCAGTAACTAAAGTAAAAGCTACCATATGTTCAAAATCATACCTTTCGGACGACTTTATGTTTCTTTGAGATCTTCAAAGTGGAGTCTTATAAAAAATTTGATTCTTAGAATTTTCTTAAGAGTTTGGCATACCCTGAATATCTTCTTCTGAAGCAACTATATGCTCCACCTCTACTTGCATTATATCACTAGGACCTTTCTTGAGAGATTTTAACATAAAACTTTCATCAAATACTACATCTCTTTTGATAATTACATTAGAAATAGTAGAAACTCACAAATGATAACCTTTAATACCTTTGGCATAACTGAGGAAAGTATATTTTTTGGAATGTGCATCTAATTTATCCTTGATGATATGCACATAAGCAGGGTAACCAAAAATTTTTAAAGAAGAATAATTTGTAGGTTCACCAGTCTATACCTCTTCAGGAGTTTTGTAATTAATGACTATCTAAGGAGAGCGATATACAATGAAACATGTTGTATTGACTACTTCTATCCAAAAATTCTTGTCAAGATTAGCTGCACTAAGTATATTTCGTGCTTTCTCCAAAAAAACTCTATTCATCCTTTCAGCCACACCATTTTGTTGAGATTTTTCTGGGATGGTAAAGTGGTGTTTGATACCTTCATATTCACAAAATTTGAGAAACTCTATTGATTTGTACTCTCTACCATAATCACTTCTAAGATATTTAATTTTTCTGTCAGTTCTTTTTTCAACTGAAATTTTCACCATTTGAAAATATAAAATACTTTTTCTTTGTGATGCAAAAAATAAATCCATACTTTTCTAGGAGAGAACCACATATCAAAATGAATATAATCAATTAAGTCTTTAGTGCAATGAGTACTAGTGTTAAACTTTACCTTGGAGTGTTTACCATAAAGACAATACTCACAGAAATTCAATTTGTATGAGTTGAGGCCTTTCGGTAATTTTCTATTGTTGAGCTCAGTTAAACCTTGCTCACTCATATGATTTAGACACATATGCCATAAGTGGGTCATATTAGAAGAAATCTGAGAAATTGCTGCTTTAACTTCAATGGTTTTTCCTACTAACTCATACAAATTTTCATGTTTTAGGCCCTTCATCACTATCAATGAGCCTTTAGCAACCTTAAGAACTCCACTTTCAATGAAATACTTATAATCAGAAGAATCCAAAGCACCTAAAAAGATCAACTTCTTTTTCAAATCAAGAATATGTCTAACGTCAGTAAGAGTCCTAATAATATTATCAAACATCTTAATTTTGATTGTTTCAATTCCAACAGTTTTGCATGGATTATTATTACCCATCAAAACAAAACCACCATTATAAGACTTGTATAGTCTTCAAACCAATTCTTATTGGGACACATGTGGTAAGAACAACCAGAATCAAGAATCCAAGTATTATGGTAAAGATTAAAATTAAAACTAATAGAGAGAACAATACCATAATCATCATCAGAGCTCCCTTCAGCAACTGGCACTTGTTCTTTGGTTTGCTCTTTAGATTGAGATTCTTTCTCTTTCTTTACTTTGAGCTTCCAACACTCTTTAATTACATGTCCCATCTTCTTATAATATCTACAGTTTTTTCTTTTTGATTTGGATCTAGAATGACTTGTCTTTAATCTTTCTTTGGTAGGACCTCTAGCAATCAATGCTTTTGAGTGTGATACATCCCCTTCAATCTTTTTTAAATACTTATTAGATAGAAGGGTAGCAAAAATATCGTCAAATTTTAAATCCTTATCATACATGAGAGTAGTCTTTAGATTCTCAAGAGGAGGTAGAGACGATAATAAAATAATTGCTTCGTCTTCATTTTCAATTTTAATATCAATGCTTAATAATTGAGAGACTAGTTTATTGAAAGTATTAAGATGATAAACTATATTCATACCTTCTCTCATTCGAAAATTGAAAAGCTTCTGTTTTAAGTAAACTCGATTTGAGATAGACTTACTCATATTTTATTTCTCCAACTTTTTTTATAGCTCTGAAGGTGATGTTTCTTCAAGAAATAGATAGAGTACCTCATTAGTGCGACTGAGGATGATTGTGCTTTGTGCACTAGCCTTCTGATATTTTCAGACACTTTTGGTGATCTTCGGGCTTAACATCCTCCAATGTATTTTTCAACCATTGTTAAGTAAAAATTACACGAATTCTTGCTTGCCAAATAGAAAACTATTACTTTCCATTGAATTTCTCTACATCAAACTTTGTAGTAGAAATATTGAACCAAGCTCTGATACTAGTTTGTTGTACTAAATATCAATATCCATCATAATTCACGATGTAGAAAAAGAAAAGAAAAGAAGAAAAATAGCACATAAGAGATTTATGTGATTCGGTTTACGACCTACTCCATGGGCGAAGGTGATCCGGAGGATATTATATTAATAAGAAGAAAGAAAAGATTATAATGATGGAGACAAAACTCCAATATCACAAACTCTCATAAGAGACTAAGTAGCCTAACCTTCACAAGATATTTTGAGAGTTTTAATCTATATCTCTTTATTTCACTCTTCTGAAATCCTTAGATGAATAGGGCATTTATAAATGTGGCCTAACTGAGTTTGAGTCAAAGTAGGAGACTAACTTAAACAAAAATTCTACTAATCCAAGTCTTCTAGTAGAAGATAAATTCAGATAAGGATTAGGCCCACTAAATTACTTTCTAATATAAATTTTAATTTAATTAGGACTCTCCAAAAAATGTGAATTCGAGACATAATTAAGTCAACAATACCCTACCACAAAACTTCGTCTTCCTATTGGGGCAGTGATGAGATGCTCGCAACAGAAACCAAATCGAGAAGACAAAAAGAAGAAGAGAAAAAACAACAACGAAAAGTGATAAGAACTCACATTTCCTCCCACCTTTTGATTCAGTTCATGTTTCCTATAGGAATTGAGAAGATAACAAAATCACAATCTAAATTATCAAAATAACCGGATTCTCGATTCAAAATTTGAATTGAAGATCTATTTATCTAATTGTGGATGAGATTTGTTATGGATGTGAATTTTATTTTGTTTGAACGTAGATTTATTTGGATAAGAATTTTATTTGAATGAGAATTGACTACAGATAAAGTCTTGTTGTTTAAATTGGTTATGAATGGATCTAAATGTGACTGGATGAGTGTTTGTTTGCTATAGATAATAATGATTTGAAGATTACACTTATCTTGGATAGTGGATTTATAAGGGGGTTATTTGCAAATTCTTTTCAAAAAAATTAGACCAAATTATAATTTTATAATTTTAAGGTTTTTTTAATAAAAAAGAGTCATTTTTAAAGTTTTATAACTTTTAGGGGTTTTTTTGAATAAGATTTGAACTTTTTCTCAAATAAAAATTTTTGTGAAACTTATTTGTGAAAAATTGAAATTTTAGGAGTTTATTTGTGAATACGAAATTATGAGTGGTTTATTCATAAATTCTAAATTTTGTAGGGACTTATTTATAATTTTATAATTTTATTATTTTTTTTATAAAATTTTTATTTCAAGGACCTATTTGTAAGAAAAATCTGACCAAGAACCTTATTGTAAGAATTTATTTGATAAAGAGACCTAGTTGTAAAATACTTATATATTTTTTATTTTAACCCTGATTTCAGATGAATTTTTGGGTCTAATTTTGGTTCTCATATCCAGCCCACTCAACTTATTTGGACCAAGACTAGATTGATGTCGAATTTCCCAATGATTTAGGTTTGAATTGAGATCAAATTTTGGCCAAACACGAGCACGATTTAAGTCTGACTAAGACCTATATTTAAGCCATAATTTAATGGCATACAAGTCTCAATTTTATTCATAATTCAATCAAAATTTAATTGTGAGACAAAAGTCACCTTGAACAAATTACCCCTTCAAATCCTCTTCTCTAGCTTTGATAAGAAGAGAGGGTGCAAATAATTGTTAGATACTTATACCTGTGTCAATGTTCTAGGAGTTGACTATATGAATTTGAATTGCCACAATAAACTTAATTTGTCATATGAGATTGGACTTAGGGTACTGCAATAAGTGGATTTGATTTGCGACAAGATGAACTTAACTTGCCATAAAAAGTGTTCTTAATTTATGACATGAAAGATGATTTGATTTACCATGTAGATATAGACTTAATCACCACATAATATAGATTTAGTTTACTATGTGAAAATAGACTTGATTTGTCATGTGAAAGTGGACTTGGTTTGCCCGTGGAAGTGGATTTGGTTTCACATGAAAGTGGACTTAAATTGTTACGTAGAAGTAAACTTAGAGTGCCACATAAAAGTGGACTTAGTTTGTCATGTAGAAGTGGACTTAGGTTTATCATGTAGAAATGGACTTAGCTTTGCCACATAAAAGTAGACTTAAGCTACCACGCAGAAGTCAACTTAGATTACCACATAGAAGTGGACTTGGTATATTATATGAATTTAATTATCACACAAGATGAATAGGGCTTTTGTCCATATTTTATCTCAAGGAACATGAAATGCATAACTAAGCATTCCTTATCGAGGAAGTCGAACTTTCCATCATAGATAAAAATAGACACTTTTATTTTGTTGTTGTTGTTGTTGTTGCCCCCTAGAGGCTCATGCATAATATCTCTTCAGGAATCAAGCATTGATTAGTAGCATAAGTTTTTCTCTTTTATCATCAATTAACTGGTAGGATCCTCTTCCAAAAATCCTTGTAACAATATAAGAGCTTTTCCAAATAGGCTTAAATTTGCCTTTCTTGTATTGCTTTGAAATTATGGGTCTTCTCAAGACTAAGACCATTTTTCTTTTTGGAAAGATCTGAGTAGAGTCAACTTACTTAGGTCATGGATATTTGTGCTTGATATACTTTTAGGTTTTTTTGAGCTATAAGTCTTATTTCATCCAAAGAGTCAACCTTATCTAGGCAAAGATGAATATTATTTTCTTTGGTAATTTTCTCTTACAAAGCAATTCTGATAGAGAAAATTTGTACCTCTAATGGAAAAATTGCCTCAACCCCAAACATCAATGCATATGGTGTCGATTGGTTAGGAGTTCGATATATGGTGCGATGAGCCCATAATACTTCAAAAAGTTTTTAGTGCGAGTCTTGTTTGTTTCTAGCAATGGCTTTCTTCAATATTTTGGAAAGGGTCTTGTTGAATGCCTTATCAAGGCTATTTTCTCTTGCATTGTAGATGAATAAATATCTCTAGTTTATCCTATGATAATATATGAATCATCCTACTTTAAAGTTTTTGAAGGATGGTCCACTCTTAGAAATGATCTTTTGGGGATATCAAATCAATACAGAATATTTTTTCAAAAGAAGCAAATGATGGTGTCTACTTTTACTTCCCTTAGTGAAATTGTCTCTGCCCATCGAGAGAAGTAATCAGTCACTGCTATAAAGCAGTGACGTTGGAAGAGGATGGCTCAATTAAGCTGATTATATTCGTACCTCATAACTTAAACGGCCATGAGGATACTGTTGGGTGTAAAGAATTTGGATCTTAATGGATGATGTCACTGTAAATTTGTCACAAATAATATTTTTTTGCATATTCAATGTAATCCTCCATTATTGTAGGCCAATAGTATCCCATATGCTTAATTTGCATCATTATTTTTAGGCCTAATTGATAAGCTTCACAAATCCTAAAATGCACCTCATACATGACTTTTTTTTGCTTATTTGTCTAAGAGGCAACACAAAAATAGTCGGTTGAAGGACCTTCTATAAAGATTATCATTGCTAAGAAAAAAGCGCATGGCTCTTTTTCTGAGTTGTGTTTGTACAGATTTATCTTTTAAGAGTTCTCTACCTTTAAGGTAGTTGGTGAATAGTATTCTCTAATATGTGGCCTTCTCTATTAGTTTAGATTTAGTCTTCTTATGTTTGATACTAAAGACTGAGTTTATCACTTGTTTACTATAAACTATGATTAGAATTTTTTGTTAATCAAAATCAGACACTGTCTTGGCTAATTTGGCTAAGGAATCAACTTTTGCATTAATGGACCGGGAAAATTTAGTTATTTGAAGATGTGAAATTTTTCTCATGAATTCTTGAGCCTTTTGTGGTATTTTAGGAGCTCAGATTTATGAATTTTATATCTACCTCTAACTTGATTGATGACTAATTGTGATTTTATATCCATCTCCCACTTGACTGATGATCATTTGTAAGTCATTAAAGATATGTAGGCTTGATATTCCTATATTGAGGGTCATTTCTACTCTTACAATTAGAGCCTCATATTCTATTTATTATTTATACATGATTTTAAGAGAACATAAGAATATTATAAAATACACCCGCTTGGAGTGATAAATATAAGTCTGATGCTTGTTTAATTTGCGAAAGCTTCCACTTGATTCATGGTTCAATGGATGATGCTCCATCAAAATATAGCTTCCAAATAAGGTTCCCCTTTTTTGTCAAAAATGATTTCTTCATCGGGAAGTTCACAATTTAGTGGAGAGTCATCCGACATTAGATGAGCTATAAGAAAATCAGCAAGGGCTTATCCTTTAACTATCATTTAAAGAAGGATCCTGATATCATACTCCATGAAAATTAAGCCTATTTGTTAGCCTTCCAGTGAGTATAGACCTAGTCATCAAGTATTTTATGGAGTCAACCATGGATATTAAAATAACCTGATGAGAGAGTAAATAATGTTTGAGCTTTTTGACTATGAATATAAGTCCCAAATAATGTTTTTTGATGGAAGAGTAGTTGCTTGTTTTCCCTACTAGTATTCTACTTAAATAGTATAGTGCGTTTCTTTTCCTTCTTCATTACTCTGGGCAAGAAGTGCCTCCAGAGACTCCTCCATTATAGCTGTGTAGAGGATCAAGGGTTTATCAAGCAGAGGTGTTGCCAAGACTGGTGGTTTTAAGAGATATTGCTTAATTTCTTCCAAGACTTGTTGGCATTCTTGATCCCAAATGAATGGAGCATCCTTCTTCATCAGTTTAGAGAAGGGCTAACACTTTCTAAAGAGATTTGAGATGAATCTACTTATGTATGTGAATCAACCATGGAATGACTTCAACTACATTAGGTTGTAGGGTGGTGGCATATCCAAGATGGTGTTGATTTTAGATGGATCGATTTTGATCCCTTGGTGCCTAACAACAAATCTGAGGAACCTCCTTGATGATACCACAAAGGCACATTTCATAGGATTTATCTTTAGGTTGTATTTTCTAAGATGGTCGAAAACCACTCTTAAGTCTTGGATATGCTCACCTTTAGACATGGTTTTGATGACCATGTCATCTACATAGCATTCGACTAGTTTGTGTATAACATTATTAAAAATTTGAGTCATGACCTTTTGATAAGTGGCACCTATATTCTTAAGTTTGAAGGACATCACCTTGTAGCAATAGATACCAATTAGAGTTTGAAAGGCCGTATGCTTTTCATCATCAGGAAGCATTTTGATTTGATTATATCCCAAGAAACCATCCATAAAGGATAACAATTCAAAATTGACCATATTGTCGATCATGATTTTCATTATGGATAATAAAAAATCATCTTTTGGACATACTTTATATAAGTCTTTGTATTCCACACAAATGCAGATTTGACCATTTTTTTCTTGACTAGCATGATGCTCGCAACCCAAGTTGGATATTTCTCTTCCTTGATGAAGCTAGCTTAATTAGTTTCTTTATTTCTTCTATCACTTTTTATTCTAGATCAAGTTTCATCTTCCTAAGTAGCTCTTTGATAGGTGAAAGTTCAAGATTGATAGCCATCTTGTGGATTGCGACTTTAAAATCCAGTTTAAGCATCTTCTTGTAATTCCATGTGAAGCAATCAATATATTACTTGAATACTACTTTGAGTTAGATTTGGCTCTCCTTTGAGAGTTGTGTGCTTATAAAGGTTAGCCTGGGATCTTCCTTTAACCCTAGATTGATTTCTATCAATTCATCAATTGTGGCTTGTTCCCCATCCTTGAGTCTTGGTGGAGCTTCTTTTTGTTTAAGGATCATGTCTCCACCAAGTAATTTATCATGTTGATTGGGATTTAGTAAGAGTTCATCTCTTAGTTTTGAGGGTATTTCGGTTGCATTATGTCCCATTTCTTTTGGTCATGATGAAGTTTTGTTGAGAATTTCATTTTCTTGTGATGCCTAGAGATCCATGGCTGGCTTGATGTATGCAAATTATGTATTAGAAGGTATTAAGGGTGTTTGATCAGCCTCATTATTGGACAGAGGTTCAATGGTGATCATAAGACATGTATGGATACTTGGAGCGATGTAGCCCACTCCTTTGGAATTCTTATTTCCTCTTCTAGGGATATAAGCATGCCCTTGAAGTGGATCCTATAGATTTTTGAAGAAATAGTTTTCTTCTTTTGTTTGTTGAAGCTTGCAGTTTGACTTTTTGACTATCTAACAAAGAGTGTTTGAAAAATACTTAGCTATGACCATTGGCTGATAGTTATCATCATCTTTTGGATCCTCAATTTTTAGGATCTCATGCATGCTTGGGATAGGAGATTACCTTATAACATAATATTTCTTTTCTCCCTTATATCATGAGGGAATATAGAAGGTTATTAATTTCTCCACAATATTGAACTTAGTTCATTTAGTGGCTTAAGTATGACTTTTGGGACTTTAGTTATAAGGAGAGAACTCTCTGTTTGACCTCCATTCTTATCTTCATTAGAAGAATAACCACCCAGGTAGAATGTTGGGGTTTCTTTATTTGAGGAGTTAATGTCACTCCCTAGATGAGGAGGAGCAAAGATTAGATTAGTGATCTTCTTCTTTACTTGATTGATGGAAGTAGATCTTTTATCAACATGAGATCTTTTGTAATATTTCACATCATCATAATGTACCTGATGAACATCAAAAGAATGTATGTCTATATCAATTTGGCATTCATCACCATCCTTAAAGTATTTGAGATATTGATGTAGGGTTGATGGAAACACCTTGTTTTCATGTAACTATGTTCTCCCTAATAGTACTTTGTAGGATACATCAGTGTCGATTACATTGAACTTGACGTCAGTCATCAATTTTCTATTCCAAAAGTATGGTTATGACTCCAAGAGCTCTTTGACTACTTTGATTAAACCTTTGGATGATTATAATTTCAGATGATAGGTGGCACATGTCCAGAGCTAAGGCCCTTAACATATGCAAAGTCATCAAATTAACTGAAGAGCCTGGATCAATGAGGATGCAATTGATTTTGATCCTATTATTATTCCCAATGATGTATAATGGCCTATTATAGTCTTCTATCCTTGATAGCAGGTCATCATTTATGAAAGTGATGGTAGAAGTCCAATGAGTGTATAAAGAGTCCTTCATTTTTTCTTTAGTGAAGTATGCCTGGTAATTAGTTGGGTCTTGCAAGATATGCATCAACATGTCCCTGAGTTCTTATGACATCATTGGAGCATCAAAGACACTTAGCATGGCAAGGGTCTTCTTGAGATGAGCTACTATATTATATTTTACCTTCTTGGGTGCAGGTTCAACTGGTGAAGGTTTGGCATCCTCGTTTATCTAAATTTCTTTATCCTTATCTCTGGGGATGTTCTTTTCTCTAGGCACTAGAGCTTGCCTTGAGGGTATCACTTTACTACCTTTGAATTGCGTTTGGTTTGCATTCCTCAATTGAAATCTAGCCTCATGAGGCCAAAAAGGCTCTTCCTCAAAGTCATTACCAAGGTTGATTACACGACAAGAGGTGATGGATCCTTACCCCCAATTGGTAGTTTTAGGGCACTTCTAAAATGGAAAGATGTAATTGGATGATAATTGTCCCATTTAATATTTGAATTGGGTATGTGAGGCCTCCTTATAGAGAGATTTTCAAACTCTTTGGATGAACTATTCTGTTTCATCAACTGTCATAACCTTCTTTAGGACTTTGTATTTAGGGAACTTCTTCCGTGGATGTTTAGATTGACTCAACATAGGAGTTGAGTGGGCTCCAACATTAGCTTGCTTAATCCTATCCTGAAATGCTTGCTTCTTCTTTTAGTGCTTGCTAATGTAGGGTCTCCTAAAGCGGTCATAGAGTTATTTTGACTCAGACATAGAGTCATATTCAACATTTGTGTCCTATATATATAATTCCTCCGAAGCCAGTAGGGGACACCCTTTCATAGGTTCTAGAACTGGGAATTCACCAAATCTAATGGGTTAACCATCTGCTACTAAATCACTTGACAATAATTGAGATGGCTACTCATTAGTATCTACTTTGAATGTGTGAGTCACCATGCGATAAGAGGTAGTAAACTTAGACAATTATTTTTAATAGTGTCTAGCTTTCTTGACTTATCTCTGGAGTAGTTGGCATGAATGCTCAATTTGATCTTGGAGAGGGTTGGTAGGTGATTCTTTCCTACTCCTATAGGGTCTTTTGTGTGGCTTTACTTTCTCTGCTAGAACCTTTTTTATCTTCTTGACTTCCTTATAGAGCATGGTAGTCATGTTTGACATGCTTTCCATGCGGGCAGCTATAACCTGCATGTGTCTATTCAATATTTGCATTTGGCTGATAACAAACTTCATATTAGTTGTAGCTAGTTTTTTCATAGTATCTAACTGTAGTTTGAGCATCCTATAGTCATATTCATAGGCAAACCACTCTCTAAGATAGTCATCTTAGGAATAGCCCTCAGGGAGACTGGTGGGATTTTTTATTTCATTAGTAACATTTTCAATGAATCTATTTACTTCTTCTCGCCTTGCACCCTGAATTTCATCATTATTGAAATGACAGGGTGGAAATTGACTTGGTTATGAACCTTTAATACTAAATATAGTATATCAAATTGCCACTAGGAGTTCACTTTCTTCATCTCTCGCATCAGGGTCCTCTAGTAGAGCTCTGAGTTTGTCAGTGAAGAATTCCTTAAGAGTTACTTAGCTTCTTTCTCATTGGATATATTTCTCCAAGGCATCAATGTATTCTTGAATGACTGATCTCTTAACATTGTATTCACCTAGCTGAACCAACTTTTTTTTCCTGCTTCTGTTCTTTTTCTTTTTGATGTTTTGGGTAGGTAGAGGAGCTTGTTTTGACGAAACTTTCATTATCACCATCCTAGAATTTTCAAGATTTTTAACCATCTTCTTTATCAACTTCTTCAACCCTTTAGAGATATAGATCTCCCACAAGTGCTCCTACTTGGGTGTATGCTATGCTTCTTCCTCAAAGTGGAATTTGGCAAGTGGTTCATTTGTCTCAAACATAGTAATGTGATTGATATGTTTAGTGGGCATTTCAAATAAGGCTAACTTAGAGAGAGTTAGCTTGCCCTCTTAGTATTGCTTTTCGATCCAATCCTTGAATATATAGTAGTCTTCAATAGTATGACCTAAGACTATGATAAGGATAATAGTTTAGATGATCCTTTTTATTGGCTTCATTTGGCCTCTTGCATTTTGGCAATTGGATGCCTAATTTCAGGGGCATCTTGGAAGATTTTGCACACCCTATCTTTTAAAAGAGTATTTTTTTTTTCTGAGCTTTTCTGAGCTTGTGATAGGGTTTGTAGGTTTTTTGTGTTCATTTGTTGCAAATGACACCCTCATATTTTTAGAGGGCTCCCCTCGCTTTGCCTTATCTTTTCCTATTTTGGGATTTTATTAATTAGGTAAGGCTGGGGGATGAATCCTCTCCAACTTCTTGAGCTGTACAATGATATCTTAGAAAGTATGAATAGAAGAAGTACTTAGATAGGGTGCCATCCAATTCCTCCTCATGTTACTAAGGATTGGATTTACAACTTCAAATTGGCTTATAGATTATTCACATCTAATATTGAGGTTTCTCTATCATGTAACGTATTCCAAAGCTAATTCATTACCATATTTTGGTGTTGAGATAATATTCGCAATGGTCACCTTGTCGCTGACTCCCCCAAATCTAATTTGAAAAGTTTTTTTCATTTGTGACTAAGTTTGTATGGACTTTAGTTATAAACTAGCATACCACTCAAATGCCACCCTAGTTAAGCTTGCTAAAAATTGGTGGATTAACAATGAGGGGTTATTGTTTGAGTCCCCACATAGAGTTACAAAATAAGCTATGTGTTGTTCAAGGTTACCAATGCCATTAAATTGTTTGAACTTAAGCATTGTATAGCCTTTAGGATGGTACTTGGTCATGATGACTAGGGTATGGTTTATTTGCATCATTTATCATACTTGAGTCATTCCCTCGTCTCAGTTGTGAAACCACCATTCATTGCACTTGTTGTTGAATATACATTGGCAACTCCAAATTGGTAGGAATTCCTAAGATGGGGGATTGGGTATCCCTTGTTGGTGGAAAAAGTGTTCATAAAGCACCTGTATTTTCAAGGATTTTACCTATGGGGGTGTATTTTTAACTTTGTCCACAGCTTTCTGAGACAACTATTAAGATCACTCCAACTTGTTGAGCTTTTGTCTCATTTGTATTATCATCTCCATCAATTTCATATCCTTCTTCTGAGCTTCATCTTTCTCTTTCCCTTGTTATCTCAATTGTTCCTGTAGCACTTCTATAGTCATTTCCTCATTAGAGCTTTCAGTTATGACCAAAGCTTCTATCAGAATATGACAATCCATGTCTTGACTTGGTATGTTTTGGATCGAGGTTAACCTCTCCCATCAGCTGAATTATCTCATTCAGGAGTTTGCTCATGGAATGAGTAGTTATACCTTCTTTTTGGTATGGCAGCAAGGATTGGCTCACAAAAGGCCCCTTCCTCCAGAATCTCCTTATTTGTAAACTTTATTTGTGTAGCCTTCTTTTGGTATTTGGCCTGTTGAGGCATGGGCTCCTAGTCTTTTCTAGAGTCATAGTGAGAAGTAACTCTGACAGTGTGGGTGGTCTCTCTTTTAGGAGTTTTATGTTGGGTTATAGCTTCATAGTGACTTTTTTCATTTTGCTTAGTTATCCTCCCTTTCGCCATAGTCTTGAGGTGGGCATAGTAATGACCATCTTCATTCGAGGGGCAGGCTTTCCAAGTTGATTGAAAATCTAACTAGCTTTCCCTTTGCTTATGATGGTTAAGATGAATTCTTCTTTGTCTATGCATATGTTCGAACTTGCTTTTGGTTTCCCTCTATTAGGAGTCAGGTGAAGGCAATCAAAGACTGACATTAATTTCAGACCTAATCTCTGGATGACTGATGCCCTTGCCAGTTCAAGCTTAGCTTCTATCTTTCATTAAATTGACCCTTCTTATTTGGAATGATGACATTGGGCTCTTTCCTCTAGATGGAAAGTGAGGAGAGAGCTGGTCTTACATGATAGTAACTTTAATTGGCATGGTAGAAAGTGCTTTCTTGAACTAAACGACCTCAGAAATAGTTCCAAACTTGATTTGAACTTCAATTATTTTTACAGTGACCATCGATTGAGATAGATACACAGTTATTCTTGCCCCCAAAATGATGGTGTACTTTGAGGTGGAGGAATTCTTCATTGATGCTATTGGATGCTTTCTGCTACAAGAAAGAACACAATTAGTTAGTTTTTAATTATGATTTTATCTTATTAATATCTCTATCATATTAGCTAAGTTTTCACATTTGGAGTAGAAGTAAGGTTCCATTGGGCATGTCAGAATTTGTGGGATTAAAAGTAAAACCACCTATGATAGCGAAGACCTCCGAGAATAATCTCAAAATCACAAATAAAAAATGTGGTGGTCTGAATGCGCAATCAGATATTGTGAAAATATTACTTTCAATAGGTGTAATCCCCTATTATTAATTACCTCAATAATCATTAGAAATTTCCTAAAGTAAGAAATCTAACTAATAAAGATAGAGACATAAATAAAAGAAGAAAAATATAATTTAATTGATATGCAAAAATAGGTAAATGGGTTAAGCAAGGGTATACTTTCACTTTACATTTCCATGAATTTGAATATAAAATAAGAAAGAGAATGGAAAGAGCTCAATATTTGCTGCTCACTCCTGCGTGCTGGATACTGAAGAGTCTAGCTCAGGTAGGTTTTAATTTGATTATTGGTGAATGTTGATGATTTTATTTAATGGTATCATTTGATAGGATATGAAAGGCAATGAGAGGAGTTTGAAGTGTTTTCAATAACTTTGAGCTTTAGCGATAACTTTATTGGATGGTGTTGTGGGCAGCTTATTATGATTAGCTTAAAGTGTCTTAGGTAGCTTTGAGCTTTAGTAATAACTTCATGATTCAAAGTATTTTTATTAGCAAATAAGGCGTTGATGATAATTTTATGGTTTGAAGTATTTCCAATAGCTAGTAAGGCATTAGCGATAACTTTATTTAGTTTGAAGTATTTTTATTAGCTGATAAGATGTTGGCAATAAGTTGTCTAAAGTATTTCCATTAGTCTAGTGGCATTGTTGATAATATCATTTGAATAAGGCATTTGACTGATTGACTAAGCAAATTTAAGCCTACCTTAGTTTAATTTGATTTGATAATCGATGGCCTCTTAGGTGTGTTGTTGATTAAATTTGGAATATTGCCAATACTTTTGGATTGGCTTAGCTTGAAAGGTGCATCGTCAATAGCTTTTGAGGTTGACTTGTTTCAAATTGTGGCCAATAGCTTTATGCATATTGTTGGTTGACTTTGTTTGAATAAGACATTTGGCAGATTGACTAAGCAAGTTCAAGCCTACCTTAGTTTAATTTGATTAAATTTGGAGTATTGCAAATGCTCTTGGTTTGACTTAGCTCAAAAGGTATGTCATCAATGGCTTTTGGGTTGACTAGCTTCGAAGTATGACCAACGACAATGAGCTTGTTATCAATTAACTTTATTTGAATAAGGCATTGTAGCTGACTAACTAAATGAGTTTAAGTCTACCTTAGTTCAGTTTGATTTGAAGCATTGTCAATGCTTTGGGTTGGCTTAGCTTTGAAGTGTAGCTGATGGCTTCAAGCGTGCTATCGGTTGACTTTATTTAAATGCAATATATGGCTGACTGACTTAGTGAGTTCAAGCCTGCCTTACTTCGGTTTGATCAACAATTCAAACTTGGTTTGATTTAAGTCTGATATGATTTAGTTCAATATTCATAACTTGATTTAGGCTCAAGTTTAATTTGATTCAATTTGATATTCACAACTTTATCTCAATTTAAATATAATTTGATTCAGTTCAATATTTAGAACTCAATTTTACTTTCAGTTAGGGTTGAGCTCGATCTTGTGTTAGATCCCTATTAGTTTCTTAATGGATCTTGTATCCAAACCCTTAATAGGTTCTTATTGAATCTTTAATGAGTCTTGGATATGACCTTTGATGGGTTCTTGATGGATCCTTTATGGACAATGGATCCAACCCTTAATGGGGTTCTTATTGGATCCTTGTTCAACCTGTTAATGAGTTCGAGTTGGACCCATGTTAAACCCTTATTGGATTTGGGTTCAAACCTTAGTATAGGTTTAAGTTCAAGTCAATTTAGTTTTAACTTGGTTTTATTTCAGGCTTGACCTGGTTCTAATTTAGGTTCAATCTAGTTTTAATTTGAATTTAAGTTTGACTTGACCCAATTAGAGTTCGGTGTAGACTTGATTTAACCCAATTAGGTTTTGGTTAGAATCTGATTTGACCCAATTAAGGTTCAATTCAAATTTAACTCGACCCAATTAGGGTTTGACTTGGATTTAGTTCGATCCAATTAGGGTTTGATTTAAATTTAATTTACTTTTGGACTGATTTGATTTGAACCAAATTAGCGTTAGGTCTAAACCAATTTGGTTTGGATTAAGCCAATTTGGTTTTAAGGCTAGTTCAATTTTAGTTTTAGTCCATCTATTTAATTAATTTAGGTCCATTTGGTGATTCATTCGAGTCAACATAGGTTTATTTGTTTCATATGATTGAATCACTTTAATTGAATTAATTTAAATTTTCAGCAAGCTCACAAGCTGACCTTAATTTAGATGTTCAGTAAGCCCACGAGCTGGCCTTAGTCCAAATAGACAATCAGCGAGCTTGTAAGTTGACCTTAGTGTAAAAAGACAATCAGTGAGCCTGCAGACTGACCTTAGTCCTAATGGATATTTGGCAAACTCATAAGGGGATCTTAATCTAAATAAACGTTCGGTGAGTCTGTGGATTGGACTTAGTCTAAATAGACATTTGGTGAGTTCGCAAGCTGATCTTAATTTGAATAGATGTTCGGTGAGCCTGTGGGCTGGCTTTAGTAAAAAAAAATGTTCAATAAGCTCACAAGTTGACCTTAGTCTGAATAGACAACTAGTGAGCCCAAAGTGAGTCTTAGTTCGAATAAACATTCGGCGAACTCGTAAATTGACCTTAGTCCAAATAGACGTTCAAAAAGCCCACAGACTGACCTTAGTTGAAATAGACATTTAATAAGCTCATAGGTTGGTTTAAATCCAAATAGGCAATTAGAGAGACTGCGAGCTAGCCTTAGTCTGAATAGATATTTGGCGAGCTCGCAAGCTGACTTTAGTCTGAATAGATATTTGACGAGTTTGCATATTGGTCTCAGTCCAAATAGACATTCTGCAAACCCGCGGACTAGCCGTTGATTAAAATTAGCCTTCAAGTGAGCCCACAAACTAACTCTAAATTAAAATTGACCAACAAATGAGCTCGTGGACTAGCCTTAAATTAATGATAGAAATCCATTAGTACATAAAGAATTATGGATAACTACAATAGTGATGGAGTTTAGCAATACACACAAAATTGTGGAGGATCGCAATATGATGGCACAAAAATTAAGACAAAAAACTCCTCTTTTTATTTTTTTTTTAATTTTCAAAATTGCCCTTTTGTTTACTTTTCTCGACTAGTTCCTAACCTAATATTTCTCTATTTTTTATTTTTTATTTCTCAACTTCACCTCTTTTTTCCCACGTGGGTTGCGACAACCTCATTTATTTTTTTACTATCTTCCTCCAACTTTCCCCTCTTCTCTTGAACCGGTCCTCCTTCTCCATCTTACCCAAGATTCTCTCCTCTTATCTCACCTGAGCAACTGGGCACCGTCTATTTCCGGATCAAGATTAGGATCATCTTGAACTGATCGGCCTACCATCCAAAGACCCAAAATTTGACCAAACTAACATTATATAATTTAATTAAATTTTAATTGGAAAATAACTCAAATGCCATCGGTGCATATCTCTCGTTCGATAGCCACGATGAAACCCTAATTTCATCCTCTTCATCCTCCGTGCTAGCAATGGCCGATCTCGCTCTAGCGGAAATCACCCTAATTTCATCCTATTCATCCTTTGTGCCGGCAACTCCCAATCTCGCTCTAGCGGAATTCAAAATCCTAATTTCATTGTCTTCATCCTCCGCGCCGGCAACTCCCGATCTTGCTCCAGCGGAAATCAATCGGCAACATAGAGTGGAGAACGTCCCCATAGAAGAAGCCCTGGCCGGTCAGGACTTCATCAAATTTCTGTTGGAGAAGCAAAATTTTGATTCTTCGGTGTATTTTTACAGGTATTTTTGACAAGTTATGTTTGTTGGAGCAGCGCTCTATGCCCTCTCTCTCTCATCCACCGCTTAATCCGGTGAGCTCTTCTCCCGCCTCTTTGCCCTCACCCACTCTCTCGTCCATTGCCTAATCTAGTGAGTTCTTGGACATTTTCTGGCCAAAAAGAGTATTATTTTCTAGACATCGTCTGGTTATATTACGCATTATTTCTTTTCTTGGTTATTACTGCACATGAGCGCAGTTGTTTCTAGGGTTTGTGATGTGCATAGGTAATCAGAGATGTGCTAATGTGGTTCCGATGGACCATATGCAAATGAGAATCTATAGGATTTTGATGTTTGGGAACTACTCTTTGGGTCATGTTTGAATCATATGTTCATGATAGATTAGTAACTTGTATTTAATTGGTTTGTGCAGAATCATATGCTTCATGATAGATTAGTAACTTGTGTTTTACATTAATCTTAGAATGACCACCAGATTGGAAATATGACCCTTGTCAATAGTGTCTAAAACATTTTATTAAACAAGACCAAACAAGGTTCTGACGTGCTCTAGCTTGCTGTTTTAGCTTATTTCTTAACACCATGGGTGCCGGCTAGCGTGAGCATCAACAGACATCTAGAGTTTGTTATGGTGATTACCTTCAAGATTCTAAAAACTATCATTCAGTGCCTCCCAGACTGTAGTAGATAGTATTAGAATGCGATGCATTGGAATTAAAGAAATCTGAAATTGAACTATGTGGTTGCAAAATACTGTTGTGGAGTGGAGAAAATGTGATCATTCCCATGAACTTCCCCAACTTATCATCCAGATATGATCATTGTTTTGATGTTCCATATCATAGAATCAAATGTTTGATGACTGCATTGCCTTGAATATTGCCTACTTGATTTTAGATTCATTATCATTTTGAGAAGAATTTGTCTAGTTAAAGGAGATGTCTATTTTTCAATACCATATATTGAAATTGAATGTAGCAGTTTAGTTCTAATAATAGTGTCTTCTACATGAGTCCCATTGTTTCATTCAATTTTTATTAGAAAAAGTTGAAAACTTATATCTAATATGTTCGGTCAGCCGAACTTGACAATGACAAAAACCATATTTATGTTATGTTTGGATAATTGAATTACAAGGCAATAAACCCTTGAACTGAATACAAGATACTGGCACCATTTTGTTCTTGAATATTTGTTATGTTTGCATTCCTTGGGTTGAAACAATGATTTATTTCTTATGATTTTAATACAAGAATGGATGCTTAAAATCCACCAATTTGGCGAAGTCCTTGAACACAATGCAAGGGAAAATCAACTCAGCAAGTCGAATAGTCTTCTAACAAGAATGTACGCTCCCCAAATTGGTCCACTGATGATGACACTTTATTTGTTTGGTTGCTAATGAAGGAGCGCATTGATGGAAGGAACAAGGGTGGTAATTTTAGAAAGCAATCTTGGAATAAAGTTGTGAAAAAATTCAATGAATTATCTGTCGTGGTACGCGATGCAAAGCAATTGAGGTCTAGATGGAAGAGACTGAAAGAAAGGTATAATGACTTTCAATTTATGAAGAACAAGAGCAGATGGACATGGGATTATGACAACCACAGGCCAACAACAGGAGATTTGGGAGTAATGATAGATTTTTTTTATGGTGTGTTACACTTTATGTTGTAATTTTCCGAATACATTATGAAATTTTATTTCTAATACTTTTTTTTGAAGCACAACCCACAATACAAAAATGCCTAGATCATTGGGTTTCCTCAGTTTTTTGAGGTAGAATAATGGTGAAGAGCTCAATTGCGACAGGAAGGTGGATGCAATCATCGAGAAGTGCACCTGCAGAGCCACCGATACCATGAGAGGGATGATTCGAGCAGCTCACTGATGAGGCAAAACACTGAGGTTGACAATGATCCAGCCAATTGTACGGCTCAGAGGAACTTGTTTCTTGGTGAGAACCATACTTCTGGGCCATGTGGGAAATGCTCTCTTGAAGGATTGGATGGCAGCAATAGAAAAAATAGCAGGAGATGTAGTGGAGAGTTCTTGAGAAGTAATGCGAGCAAGCCTACAGAAAATGCTAATCGGGAGACTATAAACAGGTGGATTGATATTCTTGAGAGAAAGTATGATATTTTGGATGGAATATATCTCAAGAATGCTTGTGGAGAAGGTGAACAGACTAACGACAAGTATAACAAGTGCACGACCAAGTTGTTAAACATTAGTTTTTCGGACACTTCAAACAGGTTTAAATGCACTGAATGTCTGAAACATCCATTGCATTAGGATTATTTTTTGCTAGAGGAGGATCCATTTGGGCTGAAATTATAGGCTGACATGAGAATAGAAGAATTTAATATAAGCCGCGCAACAAAGGTAGGTAAATTGTGTCTGTCATCCACTCAAATCTCAGGTAACTCCGAGTAGGTTGTCAGATGATGGGATAATGTAAGAGTAGGGTTTTATCATTTTCCCAACTCGATCCTCCATAGGTCCTGGGTCAAGCTCCTATTTTCCTTTGCTGGTACTCGAAACACACTGTTGTTACTAATTTCTGATCTATTTGATATGTTTTGTTACTGAATTGTGAGATGTTGATACTTTTTGTGGATTTCTAGGTATTATTGTGTTTGCATTTGGTTGTTCTATCAACAAATTTTACTTTTTAATTGCCCTTGATGTTGGAACAAATCATTAATGGTGCTTTCTAGTGTATAATTTGATATAAGTCACTGTTTGACTTCTAAATCAAGTTGTAGCGATTGAATTCATCCAAAGATTTATGTTTTTCATAAGATAAAGTCTAAAACTAAAGATTTTGTAGATCATTGTCAGGCAGGTGCATTTATGTAGAACTTCCCCTCAGATGGCAATTACATTTTTCCTATTGGTGGTTTCTTTACTTAAAGCATTCTTATCTTTTGACTGATGCAGATGGTACCTTTGCTATAGGTGAACTTTGCTGTGGCATATGTCATTTCATGTGTTGATTATTGATTCGGTGGTATTTAGAAATCATTGTTGTAGCCAATTTCTTAATGTTTGAGGACATTATGATCTAATGAATTGCTCAGTCGCACATTACTATTTTCATTAAATACTGTGAATTTGTATACTTGTTATAGAGTCCTGATTTTTGTAGGCTATGAAATGTTGTCTGCTTTTTTTTTTCCTAATTGTGCAAGCCCCATAAAGCATTTTTTTTTTGCCTATGAAAAGTATGATGGTAATGGTGGAACCAAGTTGATACTGATAGTAATGGTGTTGTGGACTACACAGATTTTCTGGTATATCATTAGTTCTAGATTTCTACTCAATTTTTGAACTCATCTTGGCCTTAATCACTGGTTTCATGAATGCATCATTATGGTTGAAGTAGCAAATTTGGAATTCAACGTCTGAACAACCTGTGGAAAAATCTGAAGACAGGCAGAAAGGAGGTTTTAGAAAGGGCATGGATGCATTAATCTTTGGATTCAATGTGAAGCATGTTGTTCTCTTCCCACCCAAAGTGGAGAAAGGAATGTGGCCAGAGGACTACTCCCTTTTTGATCACGCTCCATTGACTGTAGTTTTTTCCTCGATGAAACAATAGAGTTCTCAATGCTTCTGCTAGCCTCTAGTTAAGCATGACTGAAGTTTTCCATAGATTCTGTATAGGGGATATGATGGTAGATCCAATCAAATCAGGATGTGCACAGTGATAGGTGAAGTAGTGAATGTGTGTAACTTTCTAGAGAATTAGGATGTGAAGGCTGTTATAAATGAGCAACTTCCTTCTAATACCAATTTGTATACTCAACAATGTTTACATGTTAGCTTTCCACTGTGTTAGTTACCTCAATTGTGTCAAGAAGATATTTCTATCATCAGAAGCTACCAGAAGTCAATTTCTGTATCACTATTATTTTTGGTGAATCTTTGTGGATTATAATATGTATTTATCTTTGTAACACCAAGATGACACATCCTATCAATCAGGCATGACTTATCACTCTGACAACTTTTGCATGTGAACTTTTATTGGAATTTGTCTGATTGATAATGTCGTGTCAATGAGTCTGTATTTTTGGACATTGCACATACTGTTAGACGTGAGGACTCAAGCCATTAACTTTTCGTACTCTCTTTATTTGTTATAACTGTTGGATATGTGATGACTCATGTCATTACGACTGTATGTCTTGTGAGGCCTGCAAAAAGCTACCTCTTGTGATTTGTCATGTTTCAGATCCTAATCACATGTGATTCCCTATAAAATTTTGTAGTGTAAAATAACTGTTTATCATATGAGTCAGGTCGATCTCTATTTATAGAAAGACCTTATTGCAGATGCTATGCCAGAAGTGTGTTTATCTTTGTAACACCAAGATGTCTAATTACGGTGACATTATTGATGATGAGGAGCAAGAAATGGAGAGGGTCTTGGAAGATAACATTTTCAATCAGATACAAAACTCCTCAACCTATACGAGAAGAGCACCTCGTCCACTAAATAATCGACCATTTACTGGGATGGAGGCTATGTATAATTTACTAGGCAATGAAGAATGATATTTTCAGACCTTTAGAGTTGTGCCCCAAGTGTTTCTATAGCTCACTAGATTGCTAGTTGAATGGGAAAGTATCATGTCTACACAATATGTATCATTTGAATTGCAAGTAGGGATTTTTCTTTACTCGGTTGCTCGTGGGGCGTCTAACAGAGACTTGCAACTAGCATTCCAATACTCTGCAAAGACTATAAGCAGGTACTTCAATAAAGTCTTGCAAGGCATTATCTCACTAAAAAATGATTACATACAATTGTCGCCTGATGATGCTCCAGTCCATCCCACAATTGATAATCGAGGATGAGCGTATTCATTCTTCAAGGTGAGATACATTTCTACAATATTCTTTAAGTAATGCCAACTTAAATTCCAACATATTATGTGTTTCATTGTAGGATGCACTCGGGGCTATAGATGACACCCATATACCTGTGATTGTGAGTCGAGAAATGCAACTTCCATTTCGAGATAAGCATGGTTTGCTTACACAAAATATTATGGCAGCTATGTCTTTTGATATGAAATTTTTATACATTTGTAGCGGTTGGGAGGGATTTGCGGGAGACGCAAGAGTCTTACGAGAATGTTTAACACGAGGAGATTTCTTCGTCCCCGAAGGTGAATCTCATACTTTTGCTTTGTTTAAACATGAATGATAATGTTTGTAATGCTAATCATAGTTTATTTTTAGGTAAATACTATCTTGTGGATGTTAGCTATACCAATACTAGCAATTTTCTCGCACCATTTCGAAATAAGCAGTATCACGTCAGACAGTTTGATTATAGTCGAGTTCGATATTAGAATTCGAAGGACAAGTTTAATCACATGTATGCCAATTTAAGAAATTGTGTGGAGAGAACATTTGGCACTAATAATTGCCTGACAGTCCGTCCGGATTGTCAGTTCAGCCTTGTCCAAATAATATATTTTGAGCGCCTCTAAGGAATTCATTACGGCAAAGAGCTCAGCATCAATCGTTGATTTGAGTGGCTGAAATTTGCCGCTAGCGTAGGCGCAGATCCTTTCGGTTGATTTGGGGTCATACTTCTGCGGTTTCCATTTGCAGATCCCACCCCATCCGGTCATACAACCGTCTGTTTCCAGAATCATGTAGCTGTGTTCTGGTGGTAGTTCCAGATCTGGTAATTGCTGCACCAGTGCTTTGATCCTGGCCACTAAGTCCCAGTCTTGAGTATTCCACCGTTTTTCTCCGGTTGGACTGGTCTTAGCGTAGAGTGGCCCGAGTAATGTTCCCAAATTTGGGATATAATTCCGGGCGTAATTCAGAATTCCGAGCCAGGCTCGGAGCCCTTTTGTTGTTAAGAGTTCTTGCTCCTGAAAGGTGGCGATCTTCTTGATAATATGGGGCTGCAATTTGATCCGCTGGTTACCCAGCACTGCCCCAAGAAATTCGACTTCGGAGACCGCGAGCTTCATCTTTGTTGGGCTTAGAATTAGCCCATAAGTCTTGCAGATCTGAAGCATTTTCTGCAAGTGTTGTTCATGTTCCGCTGCAGAGGAAGAGAATACCAGAATATCATCGATATATACGGCAATGAAGTCTTCTGTTCCTTTGAAGCAAGAATCCATCTTCCTTTGGAAGATGGCAGGTGCATTTTTCAACCCGAATGGCATGACCAGCCATTCGTAGAGACCATCGGGGACCCAAAAGGCGGTCCAAGCGACCGAGTCAGGATGCCTGGCAACTTGATGGAAGCCTGACTTGAGGTCGAATTTAGAGTAGATATGGCTTCTACTCACCTTGTGTAGAATTGTATTAATCCCCGGGAGACTATACTGGTCCTTGTGAGTAATATCATTTAGGCGCCGATAATTAAAGACCATGCGCTCTTTGCCTTTGACTTCTTGACCAGTCTGGGGATCAATATAAGTGCCAGAATTAACAATAATCGCGGTTGTGCGATGCCGGCTTTTGCTGGGCCTGATAACTCCAAGATCCAGGAGAGCTTTGACATGTTTAGCATATGCAGCTTTTGCTTGTGGAGTGATATGCTTCAGAGGCCGATCTTCAATAATGAAATCCGGATTCTTAATGTCCAGCTGGCAGAGGATCTGATTCTTGGCCCAATATTTGAGCGGGTTATCCCCAATATAACCCTGTTGCCGCAGCTCCTCCAAGATGGAGCTGAGCTTGTTGGTGAGCTGCTGTTGGGGTTGCGTCACTGCATATTGAACTGCTTCCTGAATATGGAGATACTCCTCCTCGTCGAGATCTAGTTCTGCAATGGCTGCTGCAGTGGGAACAGAAGGAAGAGTGTGAATAGTCGTGACGTTTTTATAAAACGTCACTGTGTTGCCTTCAATCCTAACGCCGCCCTGCACGGCGCGGATGAAGTTGCAGCCGAGGATCATCTGAATGTCCTCCCCGAGCTTCATTGGGAAGGCATACGTGTAGGGGATCCGGAAGCCATTCTCCCCAATCAGCATTCGGCCAACTTTGAGCTTCTTGTTCGCCGAGGTCCGCGAATTGATGCCGCTAAAATGTACTAGGAAGGGATTAGCTTCCAGGGCATCATCAGGAGCTACACCTTGGTCAATGCCACAGGTCGTTGCTCCTGTATCAAGGATGGCGTTAACCTCAAAGGGAACAACCTTAGGAATATCAAACTTCACCTTCAGGTTGTATAGCATATTTTTGGTTCGCCGTGGTTGTGGGGGAGGCACTTGTGCTTCTGCGGCTAGCAGCTGTTGTGTAGTATCCACGAGGAAAACGTGCAGGTCTCCCACCACGCTTCCAGGGGCGCAGGTGGTGTCCGGGTGGTGCAAGTCACGTTGGAGGTCATGACGTTCGAGCACCAGGCGGTCAACCTCCATGGTAGCATGTTCCAGGTCGTGGTACTTCTGTTTCCAATGGTTCGCCTCTTGTTGTGCCTGGCGGAGGCGCTGTTTCAAATCCTCATTTTCTGCTTGGGCGGTGGTGAGTTGTTGTTGTAACTGTGTCCGTTGCCCTTCACAAGCAGACATGTACTGTTGTTGTTCAAGGAGTAAGGTTGTGGTGTCATACCTTGGTAGTGATGCTTGAGCAACAGGAACTCGTTTATCAAAGTAATACGAACTGCAGCGTCCACAAACAGTCAAGCGGCAGGTTGGGCAGTGCATGCGATACCGCTTTTGTGATGGTGCTTGGCAGCAACAGCATCGTTCATAAGCATCCGGGACATCGTTGTTAACGTCCCATAAGTGGCTGCATTCGTATTGTTCTTGGGAAACACGGACCATGGCACGGTAACCTCCAGTAGGGCCTATCCACCATGTCCGATCTTCTTCCCGGAACATAAAGATCTTTTCTTCCAGGACGGCCGTGTCTTCATCTTCAGAGATGCTGTAAATAGCATCACTCGGGTCCTCCCATTCTTGGACAGAGACAATCTCACAATCAGCGGGAAGATCCAGCTGTTCAAACATGGCGACGCGTTTGACATTGCGTCGCTCATTCGGACATTCTCGGGCAAAATGTCCTTCTTCACCACAGAGAAAGCACCGACATCGTCGATTGCGGATTAGGTGCTTCTTTTTCTCTATTCTTGCATGTGAGGGGTGCGGCTTTCCTTTGTAGGTCGTGGATCGGCGGACACCAAACTTTCATTTGGGTCATTGATAATACCCAGGGATGGGTATGTCTTGGCAGAAGGAGAGATCCTTTAAGGCTCGGGTGAAGGCCGCTTCCTTGCATGCTTCTTCCAAATATTTGTATGTAAAGAGAATGCGTGGATACACACCAATAGTGTTACCTGGGTGTTTTGCTTCAAATGCTGCCTTAATCTTCTTCCCAATGCTCCCAGGCATTTTGGACCACAGCTTCTCTGATAATTCGGGGCCGGTGAACAGTCGACCGGTCCGAGAGGCAACCTGCATGTAATCATTAAGAAACGGGATAGTTAAGTGATAGTTTCAAATATTTCGTAAAATGCAACCATATCCTTACGAGACACAATGTGCTATAGTGGTGGCTTGTGCTGTGCTACATAATTTTATACATAGAAATTACGGTGAGGACCAACTATTTTGCAAGTGTCGGGCTAACGAACGGGTTGATAATAGCACCGAAAATGATACGGAAGCATACAATGAAACAATAGAACATAACATCTATATATCGCAACGTGAAGTACAAAATGAGGAAATGCTTTGAAACCAAATAATTGCAGCTCTATGGGATGTGTGAATGATAGTCGACTCTTTTTCGATTTAAAATATCGTAATTAACTTTTTGATATCAAATAAGTTAATAATTTTTTGTTTGTTATCAACTATAAATATATTTGAGATAATTTTCTATAATCATGTTAATGATTTTTTTCTATTTTTATTTACTTGCAGAGAATAATGTCATACTTTTTCACCGTGAAGCAGTCACACATGCAGGCGAAGAAGTGGCAAATAAGGCGAAACCTATGCCGGGCTTCGTGACAAGCTAGGATCTTTCTCCTCCATGATGCTTTCTTTTCAACCTAGAATTTTTCAGACATTACTCACTGTATTCTTCCAGTGTCTTAAAAAATTACTATATATCTGGCAATAATGTATATTGTGTTCTTCGTTATTTTCTTATGCAAACTCTAGTATTAAGATTTTTATGACATGTTGTAATGTTATGCTTGAAAGCTAAAATCAAAAATTATTACAAGAATATTGAAAAAATTGTCGGATCGACCAATACATAAAGACCACAAAAAACACCAAAATGATTCAGGGTAAGCCTTTTGAGGAGGAAATGATCTAATGTGCTCTTGCACCAAACCTTTCCAGTCCCTATTGTGTGAACTCCGAGGCTTTATTCTTATCCCTCCCATAATCAGAATTGGCTAGCACATTATTGATAACATGTTCTCCCTGTGAATGGCTACCTGATGATTCATTTAACATAGGTTTTGCCTTGGCAATGTCATCTGGCAAAGATTCCTTTGGATGCACATATAGATAAAAATTTGAAGAAAGGTGATCCCCACAACCTGTGATAAAAGAAGAATTGCATAACTTGGTATTCATTTTTAATGACCATGGTACCATTCAGACATCAACGTTTCCAGCTTCCAATATTCAAAGGGAAGAAGATTTACAAGGATACAAAAGAGTCACTGTCGTCACCAAAAAACACATTTAGCTCCCTCCTAGCCTCATCTTTGCGCCTACCATTCCTAAGTAAAACAACTACATATTTCTGCACAGGACAAACAAGAGGGGGAGAGAGGTATCATAAACAAATCTTAATTCTTACATCTTAAGTATTGAAATTTCATGAAAACAATTTTTAATTTTGCATAACAATAGATAGATCACATAAACCTCACAAAAACCCAAACATTCAGAATTCAAACAACATAAGGTAGGAGTACATTTTGCAAGATAGAATTTTTAAGACAAACCATTATTTAGGTCAACCAATCACATGTAATTCACCTTCTATAGAAGTAAATGAAACTGAAATCATACCACAAGAGTGTCATCGGTGTAATCACCCATAAACTCCTTCAACTTCTCCTTGACTCTCTCATGCAACATAGCAGCCCCGTCCCTAGTGAAGCTAACTTTGAATGTTCAAGCATCACCGCTCCGCTCCCCACCATCCATCTCTTAAGAACCAAAGCCAAATCCCAAATCCTTAAATTAGTTCTTTCATGTCAATATCCTTCATGTTCATAGTTCTCCTGCACCACATATAACTCAATATTCACTGGTGAAAATGAAAACAATATTGCAGCATCAAATGAAAGCCTCATCTTCACATAACACAATGCCAATCATCACCTAAGCTTCCCAGTAAAACAAAAACCAGAAAACCCTAGAAATTGAAAAAAAGAATGACCAAAATGAGAAAAAAAAACATGAGAAGAAGAGAACGTTGAGTAATTGGCAAGGAAGAATCCAAGTTCTATAGAAAACAAACAAAAATTATAAAAATAACCATCAATAGCTTCATTCGAGGCAGTGCAAAATTATGGTAGAAACACAAAACATATCGATAGAAACCATCAAATAATAAAAAAAAACCAACATAATTACTTCCAAATCAACCCTAGAAATTTGCCACAAAAAATTCCCCTAATCTACAACCCTAAACCACTCACAACCAAACCCCTAGCCCACTAGAACGTGCCCTTCCAATCCACCATGAACCAGAAACCATCCTGCCTCTCTAAATCTAGCACGAAATCAAAGCCGGACACCACAGAGCATAAAACATCCAAAAAAGAAACAAAAAAAAAGGAGAAAGAAATCCAGGATCGGAGGAGTACCCAATCAGGATCCCGTGGCTATCGGATGGGGATCGCAGCCGCGGCGAGGTTGAAGGAGAGAGTAGCAGAGATCGAGAGTAGAAAGACGAGAAAAGGGTCTGCGAATCAAGGAAGAAGTTTAACGTTGCTGCAGGAAGAGGAAGGAGTTGTTCGAGGGGAAGGGGTCGCGGCATAGCTCGTGGGAGACGAAGGGTCGCGGCGTAGCTCGTTGGAGATGAAGGAATCGATGGCGAGGACTGAGAGGGTGGGGCTGAAACCCTAGGTTACCTTTCAAACTGGAGAAAGACTAGTTTAAAACAGAAGCTTGTGGGTAAGATGGTCCAGAAAAAAATTAAACCATTGGCTAATTAGATCAATAACCAATATACTAAAATTTTGATCAAATTATCTTTTTACATTTTACTCTTTATTTTGAACTTGATCTTGATCTTGATTCGGAACCAAATGGTGCCCTACTTTTTCCTTCAATCAATCAGAGCAAAGGGTTCCTCTCCCTTCCTTTTACCTCACAGTGATTTGATTCGACCATCTTTTTCGGTGACGGCGATGGGCAGAAGCGCAGGGTTTGACGTGAGTAGATGTTGGCTTAATTGTGTCTCGAATCCAGATTTTTCAGAGAGTCTTAATTATATTAGGAAATAATGTAGTGGGCCTAATTGTTATCTGGATTTATCTTCTACTAGAAGACTTAATTTAGTAGAAGTCTTATTTGAGTTAGTCTTCTACTTTGACTCAAACACAGTTAGGCTGCATCTATAAATACTCTATTGATGTAAGAGTTTCAATATAGAGTAAGAGAGTTATATATAAATCAATACTCTCAATACGTCTTATGACGGTTAGACTACTTAGTCTTTTGTGAGAGTTGGTGATATTAGAGAGTATTGATTTATATATCTCTTATGTGCTATCTTTTCCTCTTTTTTGTTCTTCTTCTACATCGTGAATTGTGGTGGACATCGATATTTTACGCTACAAGTGGTATCAGAGCTTGGTTCAACATGTCTACTACGAAGTTCGATATAGAGAAATTCAATGGAAAGTAAGGATTTCCTATTTAGCAAGCAAGAGTTCATGCAATTCTTACTCAACAAGGGTTGAGAAACACATTGGAGGACGTTAAGCCTGAAAATGTTACCGAAAGTGTCTGAAAAAACTAGAAGGTTAGTACACATAGCATAATCATCCTTAGTCTCACCGATGAGGTACTCTATCCGTTTCTTGATGAAAAATCATCTTCATTGTTATGGAAAAAGCTAGAGAAATAATATATGAGTAAGTCTATCTCAAATTGAGTTTACTTAAAATAGAAGCTCTTTAATTTTCGAATGAGAGAAGGTACAAATATAGTTGATCATCTTAATGCTTTTAATAAACTTGTCTCTTAATTATTATGCATTGATGTTAAAATTGAAGATGAAGACAAGACAATTATTTTATTATCATTTTTACCTCATTCTCTTGAGAATCTAAAAACTACTCTCGTGTATGGGAAGAATTTGAAATTTGATGATATTTCTGCTACCCTGCTATTTAATGAATATTTGAAAAAGATTGGAGGGGATGTGTCACACTCAGAAGCATTAATTGTCAGAGGTCGTACCAAAGAAAGATCAAAGACAGGTCGTTCTAGATCCAAATCTAAAGAAATAAACTGCAAATATTGTAAGAATATGGGACATGTAATTAAAGAGTGTTGGAAGCTCAAAGCAAAAAAGAAAGAGAATCTCAATCTAAAGAGCAAGCCAAAGAACAAGTGTCAGTTGTTGAAGGGAGTTCTGATGATGATTTTGGTAATATTCTCTCTATTAGTTCTAATTTTGATCGTCACCATGATACTTGGATTCTTGATTCTGGTTGTTCTTACCACATGTGTCCTAATAAGGATTGGTTTAAAGACTACAAGTCCTATGATGGTGGTTTAGTTTTGATGGGTAATAACAATCCATGCAAAACTGTTGGAATTAGAACAATCAAAATTAAGATGTTTGATAATATTATTAGAACTCTTATTGATGTTAGACGTGTTCCTGATTTGAAAAAGAATTTGATCTCTTTGGGTGATTTAGATTCTACTGGTTATAAGTATTCTGCTGAAAGTGGAGTTCTTAAGGTTGCTAAAGGCTCATTGATAGTGATGAAGGGCCTAAAACATGGAATTTTGCATGAGTTAGTAGGAAAAACCGTTGAAGATGGAGCAATAATTTCTCAGGCTTCTTCTTCTGATATGACTCACTTATGGCATATGCGTCTCGGTCATATGAGTAAGTAAGGTTTAAGTGAGCTCAACAAAAGAAAATTACTGAAAAGCCTCAACTCATGCAAATTGAATTTCTGCGAGCATTGTCTCTATGGTAAACAGTCCAAGGTAAAGTTTAATACCAGTACTCATTGCACTAAAGACTTAATTGATTATATTCATTTTGATGTGTGGTTCTCTCCTATTCCATCAAAATCTGGTGCTCGTTATTTTGTCAGTTTTATTGATGATTTTTTTTAGAACAGTGTGGATTTATTTTTTGCATCACAAAGCCGAAGTGTTTTCTATTTTCAAATGGTGAAAAACTTCAGTCGAAAAAAGGACTGGCAGAAAAATCCAATACTTCAGAAGTGATAATGGCAGAGAGTACAAATCAACAGAGTTTCTCAAATTCTGTGAAGATGAAGGCATTAAATGCCACTTTACCATCTCAGGAAACTCTCAACAAAATGGTGTGGCTGAAAAAATGAACAGAACCTTATTGGAGAAAGCACGTAGTATGCTCAATACAGCTAATCTTGATAAAGCTTTTTGGGCAGAAGCAGTCAATATAGTATGCTTCATTATGAATCGCTCTTCTCAAATAACCATTAATTACAAGACTCTTGAAGAGGTATGGACTGGTCAACCTGTAAATTATTCTTCTTTAAAGATTTTTGGTTGCCCTGCTTATGTGCATGTTGTCAAGGATAAGTTAGATGCACGCTCCAAAAAGTGTATTTTCCTAGGTTATGCCAAACGTGTCAAAGGCTATCATTTGTGGGATCCTACTATTTTAAATGTAATTATTGAGAAACATAGTATTTGATGAAAGTGTTATGCTAAAATCTCTCAAGAAAGGTCCCAAAGATATAATGCAAATGGAGGTGGAGCATGTAGTTCCTTTAGAAGAAGATATTCAGGGTATGCCCAACTCTCAAAAGAATTCTAAGAATCAAATTTCTGATAAGACTCCACTTTGAAGATCTCAAAGAAACATAAAGCCACTTGAAAGGTATGATTTTGAAGATATAGTAGCTTTTGCCTTAGTTACAGACAATAGTGATCTTTCTTTAGTTGCTTTTCATAATCTCGAGTTAAAACAGCTTGATGTCAAAACTACCTTTCTACATGGAGAATTAGAAGAATAAATTTTTATGCAACAACTTGAAGGGTTCATCCAAGAAGGCAAGAAAAATTTTATTTTCAAGTTGAACAAATCACTTTATGGTTTGAAACAGTCTCCAAGGCAATGGTATAAAAGGTTTGACAGTTTTATGCTGGGACAAGATTTCATCCACTGCAAACATGATTGCTGTGTCTATTTTAAGATGTATGCCAATAACTCATTTATTATATTGCTTCTTTATGTTTATGATATGCTTATCGCTATTCAAGATATATCTCTACTGAATGATTTAAAGTTTAAAACGAAAAAGAAATTTGAGATGAAAGATTTAGGTACTGTAAGGAAGATTCTCGATATGGAGATTGATCGAGATCAAAAGCATGGCAAATTATGGCTCAAATAAAGCAAATATCTTGAGAAGATTATTTCTCGTTTTCACATGCAGAATTCAAAACCTGTCAATACTCCTTTGGCATCTCACTTCAAGTTTTCAGTTCGACTATGTCTTTCTACAGATGAGGAGTATGCATACATGGAGAACATCCTATTTTCAAGTGCTGTTGGAAGTCTAATGTATGTTATGGTATGCATAAAACCTGATATTGCACAAGCAGTCAGCGTTGTTAGTCGTTACATGGCAAATTCAAGAAAAGAGTATTAGCAGGCTATGAAATAGCTATTAAGATATATCAAAGGTACTCTTAATATTGGTTTATGTTTCGATAGGAGTATAGTTGAAGAGGCCAAAATTATTGGCTACGTCGATTCAGACTGTACTGGAGACCTTGATCGACGATGATCCCTCACTGGTTATCTTTTCACTCTTTGTGGAGGATCTATTAATTGGAAGTGTACCTTACAGTCAACTGTGACATTATCTACAACAGAGTCTGAGTATATGGAAGCTACAGAAGCCGTCAAAAAAGCTCTATGGCTAAAAGGATTGACAAGTGAATTTGGTTTTTATCAAAATGTTCTTTCTATTTTTTGTGACAGTCAAAGCGTTATACACCTTGTGAAGAACCAAATGTACCACGCCAGATCAAAGCATATAGATGTTCGATTTCATTTTATTCGCGACATTATTAAAGACGATAATATTTTTTTACAAAAAATTCATACTTCAAGAAATCCTGCAGATATGTTGACAAAAGTGATTCCGATTGACAAGTTCAAGCTCAGTTTGGACTTGATCAATGTTCAAGGTCGTTAATTTTGCCCCATGAGGTAATGACAAATACATCTATTGAATATTCAAATTCAGAGAATAAGATAATTCGAATTAAGGTGGACATTATTGGCTTAATTGTGTCTCAAATCTGGATTTTTCGAAGAGTTTTAATTATATTAAGAAGTAATTTAGTGAGCCTAATCGTTATCTAGATTTATCTTCTAATAGAAGGCTTAAATTAGTAGAAGTCTTATTTGAGTCAATCTTCTATTTTGACTCAAATACAGTTTGACCACATCTATAAATACTCTATTGATGTAAGGGTTTCAATATAGAGTGAGAGAGATATATATAAATCAGTACTCTCAATACGTCTTGTGATAGTTAAACTACTTAGTCTTTTGTAAAAGTTGGTGATATTGGAGTTTCGTCTCTATCGTTGTAATTTTCTCTTTCTTTTCTCATCAATACAATATCCTTTGGATTTTCTTCATCATATATATATCTTGTGTGCTATCTTTTCCTTTTTTCTGTTTTTCTTTTATATCGTAAATTATGATGGATATCGATATTTAGTGCTACAAGTAACTTGGTGCAGCTAAAGTCGCCTGCGGATGGCGCTGGCAGTCTAACGATGAAGGCAATGCCTCGGGACGGGGCATTGTGAAAAGGCACTGGCTTCTTCTCCTCGGGCCTTTGACCGGATCTCGCCGGATATTGGATGAATCCGGTCCTAAGCTAAAGGCAAAGAGCAAGGACAGGGGCCCAAGTCCCCGTCTTCTTCATCCTCTAGCCAGATCTGGCCGGGTCTACACTTCCCTTCCTTCGGTGGCAACCAAACTTGGGCGGGGGGGTTTCACGGTGGGAGTGGAGGTCCGGTGAGGGTGGGGGTAAGGGGCTGCAAGGAGGAACAAGCCAGCAAGATGGCGGTGGGACAGGCAGATGCCCGCGTAGGCGCAGTTAGGGAGGACCGGATGGCGAGGGAGCTCCGGTGGTGAAGCTTCGCTAGCGGCTTGGAGATGGTGGCGGGACACAGACTTTGGCAGTTGCAGCTAGGGTCTAGGCGAGGAGGTGGGAGAGGTGATTTAGGGCAGGTGCGGTGATGGCCAGCGCAGGAGAAGAGGAGCAAGCCGGTGGGTGTCCGGGTAGGCAGTGGAGCTGGAGGTTGCGTGAGCTATTCGGGCATCATCAGCAAGAGAGGAGATTGGAGGGCCGGATGCAGGTGAGTAGTGAGTCGGATCTGGAATTGGCATCCAGGTTCGGATGGCGATGCGCCATCAACAGTAGGTATGGGCACCCTTTTTCTTTTCCACGGGAGCAACTCCTCCTCTATCATCTTCTTCCTTCCTTACTAAGCTCCATGGTTGATCCCTTCTTCCTTCTAAGCTCCATGGCAACTCCTTTCTTCATTGGATAGATTCGGCCATTGGCGGCTGGCTGTTCGTGACCATGGGGGGCAAGAGCCAGCAACCTTTTGAAACTTCTCTTGAGTGCGAGCATCAAGGAGCTTGACGAGGAGCTAGTCAAGATCAACGCCATTGTTGAGAGGAGGACAAGGTTGTTTGGCTCAGCTAGGACAGTGGCTGCACAGGTGGTGAGACGGTGCTAGCTAGTGGTTTGGGCCTTTGGCGGCGGTGAGGGCGTAGGCGGTGAGCGTGGTGATGAAGCTTTGGTTTACCAAAAGGCGGCTGCAGAGGCTTACATCGGAGAAGCTCCCGTTGGTCAGGCTTAGAGAGCAGCAGAAGTCCTAGGGTGCACAGCTCGGATGGTGTGCGGCCATGGTTGAGGATGGCTGGTACAGCGCAGTTGTTGCTGGAGCAAGGGTCCTCTGTCGGGAGGTCACAATGGGCGGTAGTGACGAATCGGTGGTTGTACTTCATGCGATTGAAGGCACCGCAGTCCCGAGAATCTTCTTCTTGTTTTGCTTGACCGCCTTAGACATCTAACCACACATCTTTCCGGCACGAACGAGAGATCTGCTGTTGCTAGGATTTGTAGTGAATGCCAAGCCGAGATATGGAAACGCTACCACAGAACCTCGTCTTCCTTTTGGAGTTGCAATGAGATCCTCGCACCAGAAACCAAACCAAGAAGACAGAAAGAAAAGGAGAAGAAACAACAAAGAAAAATGATAAGGACTCACATTTCCTCCCACTTTCCGATTCAGATTTTGTTTCTCGATCTGATCCTCTCCTCTTTCTTTTTTTAAGGATTATGATTCTTATATAAGAATTGAGAAGATAACAAAATCACAATTCGAATTGTCCAAACGACTGTATTCTCCCTTCAAAATTTGAATTGAAGATTTATTTATTAGATTATGGACCAATGGATGTAAATTCTGGGTTTGTTTAGTTGTAGATTTATTTGGATAAATATTTTATTTGAATGAGAATTGGCTATGCATAATTACTTGTTGTTTGAATTGGTTATGAATGAAAATGGATCAGTTTTGATGAGTGTTTATTTGCTGTATATAATAATAATTTAAAAATTATATTTATCTAGAATATTAAATATATAATGAGATTATTTATAATTTTTTTCAAAACATTTAAACCAATTTATAATTTATAAATTTTAGAAATTTTTTATTAAAAAAATCATTTATAAAATTATAAAATTTTTAGGGTCTTTTTTTGAGTAAGATTTGAATGTTTTGTGAATAAAAAATTTTAACGGACTTATTTATAAAAAAAATTAAATTTTTAGCTGTTTATTTGTAAATATAAAATTTTAAAAAGTTTATTCATAAATTTTAAATTTTATGGGGACTAATTTATAATTTTAAGGTTATATTAGACTTTTCTACAAAATTTTTATCCCAAAAATCTATTTGTAAGAAAAATTCAATCAAAAACCTTATTATAAGAGTTTATTTGATCTAAGATCCTATTTATAAAATACTTGTATTTTTAATTTTTACTCAAATTTTAGATTAATTTTTGGGCCCAATTTGATCACCATATTTGGCCCGCTCAGTCCATTTGGACTAAAGTCTTGGTTGAGCCTCAATTTCTCAATGATTCAGATCTAAATTAAGCTTAATTTAGCCAAACTTGGACGTAATTTAAGTCTAACTGAGATTCATATTTGAGCCATAAATTAGTGGTATATAAATTTCAATTTTAATCGCATTTCAATGAAAATTTGATTGTGATAAAAATTATCTTAAACATGCTTAATAATGATGGTCAATCTCCTCCTACAATATTGATGTTAAAATCTCATTTTATCATTGGGCACTGCATCCCCAATTCAAAGGAGCCATCTCTACTTAAAGAAGGTGATCCCATGGATCCAACCAATGGTATAAAATTGTGATTCCTTAAAGACAATATGCTACCCTACTAAGAATGGAGAGGCCATCCATGACAACTCACGAAGCATCTAGCTTGCTCTCAAAGGTAGAGCCCCCTTTATGATTTAAGTTTATTTCATGCTTTATTAGTAGAATATTATTTTAAACTAGAATTATAGAATTACTGTAATGTATTCTGGACTATGCAAATATCTTCAAGATGAGGCAACCACTCCTCCAGGATACTAGACAAAAGGTAGGCACCATTTGCCTAAATGAAAGCCAACCCAGACTTTGACAAAGAACCGCCTAAAAATTCCTTGGGAGTTTACAAAATTGAAGATGAAGATGAATATGAGGGGCAAGATGCTGCTAGTCCACATAAAGAAGGCCTATCAGTGATATTTGTGACAAACATGTTAAAAGAAGGTGATTGAAAGTTCAAAGTAGGTGACCTTGTTCAAAAGCATGTTGTCTCGCCCTAGGACAAAGGCAAACTAAAGCACAATTGGGATAGCTATACATCTTTCTTAGCAACACGTACCAACTAGCCAATGTCCGTGGTAAGGTACTATGTGACCCCTAGAACATCACGTACTTGAAAAGAAATTTTCCTTGAAAAAGAAAAAATATTAGGGGCAAAAGGAAGGCCGATGATGATGTGAAGTGACAATTAGAGGCCTTGGATCTCTCCCCATAAATAATTAAGCTCTAAGATGACTCTGGGAATGTAAGCTCAAAAGTAAGAAAGATAATTCTAAGAAATTAGACACTTGTGCCAAGATTACTCTCCAAGATCAACATAAAGGCTAAAAGATAACCCTTTGGGAAGTCTATCCTAGAATCAAAAGAGGAAAGAAAGAAGAAGAAAAAGTGAGAAATAGGGAGAAAAATGGATCACCTATTGGAATTACATGGTCTCCCAACTCGACATATTATTTGCCAAGCAAGACCATCTAAAGATTAAGAATTGGTTGGCATCCATAGATGAGTAAACATTGGTAGTCAAGTGGCATCTAGAAACTAAAGCAAGGTCAAGGGAGGTGGATTGACCTCAAGAGGAAGATGAAAAGAGGAAGTTACTTGAAATGAGTTACCATAAAAGTCATCATACTAGAGCAAAAGTCTATGGTGAAATCAGTTGGTCAATCACCCACAATCTGAGACAAACATTCCCAAGGTCAAGACAAAGTTTCAAACTAGAACTAAAAGCACAAAAGTGCTTGATCGGTTATTTATTTAATATTTATATGCAAAGAAATTTAACATAGGTACCTAACTTAATCAAGCACTTATATTGAGTATAGGTATGACAATGAGAGGAGCATGAAGCCAAATGGCTACCAACATAGTGATCACCCAAGTTAGCATGCAATTGGAGTAAAGAGGTGATGAATCACAAGAGAGAAAGTTGAACATTGTTGAACATGCTAAAGCCCGAAGAGAGGCCCTCTCTTGATGCTGAAGCAAAAGGGGCAATGATGAAAAATAAAAGAGAAGAAAAAAAGCTTTGAACTAGATATAGCTTTATTCAATCGAAGTTACAAGGTAATTACTTATTAGAAGCAACCTACTGATAATAGTATGAAGAAAAATCTTACAATGACGATGCCGATGTTAATGGATGAGCAGCGATCCTCACAAATATGTTCCAAATGATCACAACCCCAAGTGATCAAATTGATAATCACTTTGTACACCAATGCAGACAATGAAGGAGGACAAAGTGTCAAAAGCCATTTGATGTAGCCTTCCACCTCTAGTGAATCAAGTTCAGGAAGCAAAGGCTCTTTAATACCCATAGACTACATGGAATCTATCTCACAAATTCCATGATAATCTTCTACAAATTCGTGATGGTGATCTTCCAAGTGAGGCATGAAGGACAACCACAACTACAAGGCCTATCATCCTCACACACATATGGATTGGGTAGGTGATGAAATTGTGATTTCCTACAAGAACCAATTCATTCAGAAAGTCCCTGCAAGTCAAAGAAGGAGAAACTAAAGCTGAAGCAAATCTGATCTTATTGCTACATAACTAAATAAAGAAAGACTTCCACTCCTCATGGCTCTGAAGAACAACCATACCCCACTCCAAGGAAGCTAGAAAATGATGCTCAAGCCAAAGCTAGAGAAATAGAGCACTCCCATAAAAAGTTTTACCTTGAGCAACAGAGTCTAGACCCTCAATTAGATATGCCAAAAGAGGTACAACATGTGAAAGACTAGGGTAATGTGGAGTGTTTGAAATCATTTTTGCATCAAGCTTACTGCACACAACACACCCATTTGGGAAGAGAAGTAGCCCACAGAAGCTGAACATAGCACCATGATAACATGAGGATTTTGTTCCTTCTCATGAAACAAAGAGCAGGTTCTCACCCATATGTCGTGTAGCAGAAGCTCATATGATCCTCTAGCATGAAGGGTCAAAATTTCCTCACCATGAACCAGTGGATCCAAAAGAGTAGCAAGGAAGTCTCCAACACCAAAAGAAACACTACTACCACTAGGGAAGATAAAATTTTCAATCTCTTTCATGCTTAAAAGATATCATAGTTCCTCTACAATCGGTAGCATTTCTCCATGATGAAAGAAGAAGGTATGGGTGGTGAGATTCCACCTCTCAACAACAAAAACAAGAAGAAGAAAAGGCCCGCTCAATAGTTTATGAGAAAGCCTTTGCATCATCTTGAAGTATAGATAAGCACAATAGAAGTTTCAAAATACTAAAAAGTACTCTATGAATTCTTTGACTAGAGAGGGTGTTGAAAACCAAGCCCTCCACCCATCTTCAGAATAGTTTGCATAGAGGAGAAGAAATCAGACCAAGCAAACAATAGTATAAAAAAAATGGGAAGGAGGTGGTTACCTTATTGGTGATAAAACACTTGGATATGACCTGACTAACCAACAAGAGAAATATCTGCATAAGAAAACAACTTCAACCCTATTGTTGAGAAAAACAAACAATTAAAGATAAACTACAAGAGGAAAGTCACAGGGTACGGAAAAATAATTAGGCTAAAAGAGGACAAAATTGGAGTCTATATCAGACTAGAAAAAGAAAACCAACTCTGGTTTGGGGATAGGTTTGGATTCTAAAGGAAAATATTTCATGCTCCCCTGATCTAAAGTACAAGTTGTGCACCAAATCAGGGGTGCATGGACCGCACTCAAAGAATTCAATGGCAAAAAAAAAGAAGAAAAGAAAATTATCAAATAGTAACAATAAAAGGAACTCACCATCCCATTAAGATTAGTCACCGCTTAGATCCCATTGACACTAATAGCGATAAACTCCAACAACCTAGAAGCTTCGGTAGTTCGATACCAGTTCAATGCCTCCCACTATCAGCAACAACAAGACCTTGGTATTTTGAGCTTGCCGGTAGTTCCCTCCAGTCCCATCTATTACAATAATTTGGCAACATCCACCACTTGTCCCACTAATAATAGTCAGAAGTAACACTAACGTTGGTAATGATTTTTGAAAATATCCATGGAGAAGGACAAGGTAGTTTATAGCCCTCCTTTGTCAGAAGGGACCCCTTGACTTAATCAGTGGTTGACAACCTTGCATGATTTTCTAAAAAATATTTTACATCCTTAAAGCATGCATTGTATTGTACCCTACCCTAGCATGCATAGTGGTTTTTGTCAAAATCAAATACGATAGCAATTTGACTAAAATCAGAGATCGGATGCCACTAAATTATGATCTAAATGTAGATCTCAATTGGATCTAAATTATGGTCAAATTGGACCAAAAATTAAGCTCAATTCACATTTAAATTGTTATAAAATTCAGACTCAAATTGTATTTAGCCTAAATGGGATGAGTGGGCCAAATATTTGTACCAAAATTGGACCCAAAATTCATCAAAGATCTATGCTAAAGAAAAAAAAAAGCTTTTATAAATAAATACATGAATCAAATAAATCTTTACAAATAAATTCCTGGCTGAATTTCTCTTACAAATAAATCATCTGGATAAAAATTTTAGTAAAAGGTCCACAAAAGTCTTGAAATTGAATAATAGTTCAGGCCAATCTAGAGTATATGAATAAATCCCTCAAAAATTAATAATTACATATTAATCTTTATAAATATTAGATTTGTAAATAAAATGCTTAAAAAATTTATATTCATAGATAAAGTCTTAAAATTTATAGTTTTGGTAAATAAATACTTCAAAAATTTTTATTTAGAAATGAGTTTAAATTTTATTATTTTGACAACAAAATCTTATAAAAAAGACCTTAAAAATTTTAAAACTTTACAAATAATTTTTTTTTACAAAGAGATTCTTGAGTATCTCAAAATTACAAATTGATCCAAATTATTTACAAAATCTTGATATAATCCTCATAAATTTGATATCGTGAGGAGGTATAATTTTATTAAAAATAAACATAATTCTGATTGAAATAGAATCACGATCATATTTGCATTCAAAATTCAAAATAAATTGATTGAGATCAACTCGATCTTACCTCTTTAATACCTACAAAAATCCCTAAGACTCCTGTAAACAAGAAAGAAAAGATCAGAACCTGAAGAAGATCATAGATCAAGAATAAATAGAAGGAAACAAAACAAGGTGAATATTCCACTTATCATTCTTTCATGAGCATTCTATGCCCTCTCTCCACCCTCTTTCCGTGTTGTCCCCTCATTAGTTGCATAAACTTCTCATCACCTTGTCACCCCTGTTCGTCGCTACCTCTTCCGTTGCAAGATCGACGAAAATCAAGCTCCGACTTCATCTAACAGAGACCTTGCTTGTTGTCATTGCTGATGGCATTGCAACCACTTTCAGTCTCATTGCAAGTTCTACATCCGCTTGCATCCTACACCGGTTAGCCTTCCCTAGCCATGCATTGGGCACCTCTATAAGGTGTTGAGTTTTAGGTGTCTCGAACTCGATTTAGAGTTTGAGTTAGAGTAGGAATCCAAAGTTGGATTTAGATTTATGATTGATTTGTAATATTAGGAGTTGTAATTAGAGTAAACCTCAGACTTAATAAGAGTCTATAAATATGTGATAATACATAGGGCTTAGGTGTGGCATAGTTTTGAGGTTGAACTAGAGAGAAATAGAGAGAGAGGAATAGAGAGAATAGAGAGAAGAGAAAGAGAGAGTGTTGGCTCTCGTGTGTGGGTCTTTCTAGTGTTTCTCGGTGGTCTCTTATGGTGGTTCCTCATGGTGCTCTCTTGGAGATTCTCTCTGAAGGTGGAGGCATTGCTGAGGCTTGGTGAAAGAGTTTAGTTGAGTAAAAAAGAGTGAAACCTTTCTTTTAAACTCTTGTAAAAGCCTTTATCTTTTGATAGTGGATCTCTCGTTGTCTTATCTTGTTATTTTCTTTTATCTCGTATTACTTCTTGTTTCTTATATTGTTTAAGACAAGGTGATTCATGAACCTTCTGTTGCGAATCTTAACAATTGGTATCAAAGCTTAGGTGCAAACAACCAAGATGGCAAAATTCTTACTCGAGGTGGAGAAGTTTGACGGCAAGATAAATTTTGCTTTATGGCAAAAGAAGATGAAAGCAGTTCTTATTTTTCAAGGTCTGCAAAAGATATTAAAGGGAAAAGAAAAGAAGCCGATCAAGATAAGCGATGAAGACTGGGAGGAAATAGATCAAAAGGCATTGAATTTAATTATTCTAAGTTTGACTAATGAGGTTTTGTATAATGTCATTGACGAAGAGACGACGATGGACATCTGGATAAAACTCGAGAAGTTATATATGTCAAAAAGTCTCATGAACAAGTTCTATCTAAAATAACAATTGTATGGACTATGTATGAGCGAAGGTACAACTATATTATATCACTTGAATTCCTTCAATAAGATTATCAATGATTTGCTAAAAGTTGATGTGAAGTTTGAAGAGGACAATAAGACGCTGATTCTCCTGATGTCTCTTCCTACTTCGTACGATCATATTGTGACCACAATTCTTTATGGTAAAGAAACTCTTAAGATGGAAGATTGACAACTAGTCTACTTTCTAATGAGAGAAGGAGAAACTCCAACATTAATATGGAGTTTGGTGAAGGATTGGTGGCTCACGAAAGAGGAAGATTAAGAGAACATGGAGAAGGCAAGAAATAGTTCAAATCAAAATTGAAGGCGAAAGTACAATGTTATTCATGTAAGAAGTATGGCCACATTAGACGGTATTGCCTTGAACGTGGAAACATAAAGTCCTCCAATATGGCGACGGTAATAGCGAATGATACTTCTGAGAATAGTGCGGATGGAGATGTTCTTGCAGTATCCGCAGAAATCGGCATTTCTGGTAAGTGGATTTTAGATTCTGATAGTTCTTATCATATTTTCTCCAGGAAGGATTGGTTTACTTCTTATGAGAAGAATAAGAAGAAAAGTACTGTTTGGTTGGGCGATAATTCAGCCTATGAAATCGCCGGCGTGGGAACAGTCAAAATCTAGATGTTTGATGGAGCAATTCGTACTCTTACTGGAGTGAGGCATGTCCCCAAGATACGAAGGAATCTAATTTCACTTGGTGTACTAGACTCAAAAGACTGTAATTATTCAACAAGAGATGGAGTCATGAAGGTGACACGTGGTATTAGAATCCTGATAAAAGGTGAGAAGTACGATAATATTTATCGATTAATAGGGAACACCATTACAAGTGGAGTTCTGATGGCTACAGTAGTGAAGATGAAGCATGATACTCGGAGTAATTTGATGGGAGATAAACATTCTCCTTGAATTACTTTTACTACATTAGCAGACACAGGTCCTCCGAAAAGCTTTCAAAAGTATAAGACTGTAGGCATGAAGAGCAAATTCGAGGTTGGCTCAAGCTCGCGTCTTGCGATTAGCTGAATAAGCTAGTAGCCCAGGGGCAAGGGCTGGATGAGATATGATGGCTGAAGATTTGTAATGGTGGCACGCCCGAGTTCAAGCCAAGGTGGAGATTGTTGAGTTTTAGGTGTCTCGAGCTCGAATTAAAGTTTGCGTTAAAGTAGGAACCCAAAGTTGGATTTAGATTTATGATTGATTTGTAATATTAGGACTTGTAATTAGAGTAAATCTCAGACTTAATAAGGGTCTATAAATATGTCATAATACATAGGGCTTAGGTGTGGCGCAGTATTGAGGTTGAACTAGAGAGAAATAGAGAGAGAGGAATAGAGAGAATAGAGATAAGAGAAAGAGAGAGAGTGTCGGCTTTTGTGTGTGGGTCTTTCTAATGCTTCTCGGTGGTCTCTCGTGGTGGTTCCTTGTGGTGCTCTCTTGGAGATTCTCTCTGAAGGTGAAGGCATTGCTGAGGCTTGGTGAAGGAGTTTAGTTGAGTAAGAAAGAGTGAAACCTTTTTTTGTAAACTCTTATAAAAGCCTTTATCTTTTAATAGTAGATCTCTCGCTGCCTTATCTTGTTATTTTCTTTTATCTTGTATTACTTCTCATTCCTTGTGTTGTTTAAGACAAGGTGATTCGTGAACCTTCTGTTGTGAATCCCAACAATAAGGAACCTCACTCCACTACCTATTCCTATGCAACTCCAGCTACATTCCTACAGAGTTCTAGTCAGTCATAGCCTAGATCGACCTTGCACTGCCCCTTCAACTCCTCCTCTTGCCACTGTGCTACCAACTGGCTTACGGTTTGGTCATCCACCGCCTCTGGTCAAAGATGGTTGGATCCTACCACAGATTGAAGGGCGCTATCCTCCTCATCCCAACTCTCCTTCTTCACTACCCCAACACCACACCATACCTCAATTTCGAACCTATGCCGCTGCTGCCACTGCTCATCTTGGGTTGCCTCATGTTGAGCTTGCTGCACCAATCCCTAGGCATGTATCACGCTTGCACAAGGCCCTTTCCTATAGCTATGCTATGCCTCTGTGTTGCTTACTGCTGTCATCATGCCGGAGCCTCACAAGCTGGCTGGATCCTTGTCAGATTTTGGCTAGTTGAAGCTGGCTGCATCCTATTGCATCCATGTGTGGCTACTCATCAGGAGGAGCTGCCGAGTTTCTATTCGAAATAGCCATTTTCAAATTGCTAACTACCATCCAAGGTGGCAAGAAGGGGCCAACCATGGTCAATGGAGGAGTGCTCAGAAGAAAAGAGGAAGAAGATGGAAAGAAAGAAGAAGATGAGAAGGAGAAAATAAAAAAAAGAAAGTAAAAAAATAAAAAAGAAAAAAATGTTTTTCTTACTAGCCACCAACTAATGAGAAAATGGGAAAGAAGAAAAGAAAAAAAATAGAGAAGAAGTTATGGCTAAAAAGACGAAAAAGTTTCCAATAAAAAAAATTATTCTCATTTTGAGTCATCTCCACTGATCTAAAGTCAGTTCATAAACTCATTCGAAAGTCAATCAAACTTAAAATTATTCTATGGGTTTACCTAAAAGTCATTTTAGATCTAGATCCAACTTCTGGACTTGCCTAAAAATCATTTAGACCTAGGGTTAGCCTGTGAGTTCATCCAAAAGTTAATTCGACTTAAGCATAGCTTGTAGGCTTGGCTAAGTCAAATCAACTTATGATTAGCTCATTGGCTGGTCCAAAAGTCATTCAGACCTACACCCAAAAGTTAAATTGACTAAAGGCTAGTTTGTGAGTTTGTCTAAAATTCAAACTGACTAAAGGTTAGCCTGCAAATTAGCCTAAAGGTCAAACTGATTAAAAGCTAGCCCACATGCTCTCCTGAAAGTCAAACTAACTAAAGTCTAGCCTGTGTATTCACCTAAAAGTTAAACTGACTCTAGTCTAACTCACTGACTCACTTGAAAATTAAACTGACTAGGATCAACTTGTGGGCTCCCTAATAAGCCATTCGAATCAATAGATAGTCTAAGGGCTCTCTAATCAATTATTCAAATTGAATAATATAAATCAATGAAGATAATTGACTTAATTAAATCAAAACTAAGTCGATTTGGTCAAATGAAAGAAACTGATTAAATTAAACCAAATTGATTCAAATGAACCACCAAATAGAACTAAATTGATTAAATAAATTAATGGATTAAGCTCAAATTGAAATGAACCCAGACCAAATTGGATGAGACCCAATCCCAATCGAGTTTAGACTAGATCAACCCAAATCAAATTGACTTGAACTAGATCCCAATCGGGTTCTAATTAGATTCAACTAAATTCAAACCAAACCCTAATTGCATCTAGCTAAGTTCGAGCCAAACACTAGTTAGGTCAAACTAAGTTCAAACTAAACCTAAATCAGGTCCAAGCTTGAATCGAATTAGGTTCAAACTTGAACCAAAGCCAAGCCAGGTTAAACCAGAACTAAAACTAGATTGAACTTGAATTGGAATCAAGTCAAACCTAAATAAAAACCAGGCCAAACCTAAATCAGAATAAAGTCACTTGAAGTAGAACCATGTTAAACTTCAACCAAAACCATGTTGAATTGAATCATATTAGACTTGAACCATAACCAAATTTAAATATCAAATTGAATCAAACCAAAATTAAAATAAAACTGAGTTTGGATTGAATCAAACTCAAATCAAAATATAGTTGGTCGACGACAAACTCAAAGTTATCAGTAACACCTCAAATTTGAATGAAAACATGCCAAGAAAGGCTATTGATTATCAAGTCAAGAATGATTAGTACAAGCTAAAGCTACTAACCATTTCAAAGTGACCTAGGCAACTTGAATTCACTTAGTCAATTAACCAAACACTATGTTTAAAGGAAGTTAATTGACACAAATGCAAAGTCATCAGTAGCACTTCAAGCTCAACTAACACAAGCATAAAAATCGTTGGTGATGCTTCAAAACGTAATCAACAACAAGTCAAAGAGGACATTGATTATCAAATCAGAAATGGTTAGCATAAGTTAAGGCCACTAGCCTTTCAATCTGAAATAGGGAAAATTTGAACTCTTTTAGTTTGTTAGCCAAATGCCATGTTCGAAGGAAATCAACTGACAACAAGTATAGAGCCATCAGCCATGCTTCAAGCTCAATCGATACAAATTTAAAGCCATTGGTGACTCTTCAAACCCAATCGATAATAAGCCAAGAAAGCCCATCCATTATCAAATCAAGAATGATTAGTAGGGTTAACTAACATGAGCCAAGGCAGTAGTTAGCCATGTCTTGAAGTCAAGTAGAGTTATCAACATCCATTAAGGATCAAACCAAGAGCATGGGAGTGGGGCAGCGGTGAGCATCCAGTTTTTTTCAATCCCTTTTTCATTTCATGTTATTTCATGATGATGAATTCAAATTCTTTAAATTATAAAGTGAGAGTATACCTTGCTTAACCCATGAATCCTTTTTTAAATTAACTAAATTATATGTTTTGTGTCTCTATTTTATTAGATAAGTTTCTTATTTTAAGAGCTTCTTGATAAATGCCAAGGTAATTAACAATAGGACCTTTTGCCTGTTGGAAGTAATGTTCTCAAATTTTTCATTGCACATTAAAACTCACTTAAATGTTATTTATTATTTCAAGATTACTTCTTAGGATCCTATAGCTATTCTGGATGGCCAATTTTAGCTCCACAAATTTTGACACATCTGGTGGGATTTTTTTTAAGTCGTGGGAGATATGTGTGGTTTGTAAACTAAACACTTTATAGCATTGATCAGTCACAAATTTTGGCATGTTTGATAGGACATGACTTCTCCTCCAAATGTAGAAATCTATCTAATACAATAGTGACATATCAAAAGAAGAAAAGATGAAAATTAGTAATTGATTCATTATTTTATATTATAGAAAAGGAAAAATAGTATCATCAAATGATCCTCCTACCGCAACCTACACCATCTTCCTTGGTGAAGGATTTGTTGTACACTTTCCTCAACGAATGATCATAGCAGGGGCAACTTGAGTCCACATAAGTTACAGAGTTGTGTCCAACCCCATCCAATTTATGAATGGTACACCTTCTTTCACCAATAATATTACTGGTCCTAGCATTATTATTGCTGCTATCACTATAACTAATCTAGTAACCGCTCTACCTACTCATATTGATTAACTCCTCACCTTCCATCCATGGGGTAAAGATTAAATCCACCCAAAATACAAAAAATGAGTATGTATGTCTAGGGGGCAAAGGGAAAATTTTATTATGTCGAATCTTGATGTTGAACAAAAGCTTCATTGGCACAAATTAGGATATTAGTCTTATAAAGACTTGGCAATAGGAAAAAGTCAGCTTTTGATCGCTTACAACATCCTCTAGAAGGCAAGGAACTTAATACAAGCAATATAAGCAAAGGAAGGATTGCTGGGGTGTTTTGATAACTTGGGGATACCACACTAAAGCTAAAGCTAGATGCTACAATCCCTACCTCCAACTCCTTGACTACACTACAAGAGGCAAAGAGGAATAAAGGAAGAACACGTGTTCAATCTTCTTCAACTGAGAAATTAGCAACACCATCTTCTAACACTAGCATGATTAACGGATGAGTAACTAAATACAAGAAAAGAGATGCTCATGCTAAATTTGTGGCATGAAAGAGTCAAATAATCGCATGTGCTTCAAACAAAAGAATAAAAAAGCAAAAAAAAAATTAAACAACAAAGAAAAAATAAACAAAAAAATATTTAGCCTTTGATGGAACATCTAGTCAAATCAAAATTGACTAGTCATGTATGTGTTTCATACTTTTCAAGGCAAAATATAAAACAAAAAAATTCCACTAGAAGAAATGCAAAAAAGAGAATCTCTCAATATTTAGGCGAGCTACTTTCTCTTTTAGAGATAAGGTCTATGAAAGTGAAAGGATAATGTTTGAAGGCAAGAATAGCCAATGATGAAATATGGTGGAGTTGAGATTCCTACAACTCCCCCACCCACCAACACTCTAAGTTAACTTAAGGAATGCAAGCCTAGAAATATGGTGACCGATCTACAAGTAACTAAAAACTTATTCAAAAAGTTACTTCAAAGACAAAAGTATTAGGATCGAAAGACAACCTCATGACAATCTCATCCTAGAGGCAATAGAACATCTCAGAATAAATATTGGAAAGTATAGTCTCAAATAGACAAATTTCATATGGAAAATCAAGCCAAGGAAGGTGGATTCGAAGAGTAAGAATCAATTGGCATCTGCAAGCCTGCAAACCTTGGATCCTCAAACGAGGAACAAGATTGCTAAGTCAAAAAGAAAAGAAAAAATGGAAAATTGGATCGCCTACCAAAATTAAGTGGACTAAACTAACCTCATCTTAGTGTATTATTGAAAAGAAAATTGCCCAAAGAGTAAGTACCAAATGATATTTTTGGGTATATAAACCTTGAAAATAAGAGTTAAGAGGCATCAAAGCTTGAAGCCAAAGCCAAAGTTAAAGAAGCAACTAATTAATAGGAATGTGATGTAGCGAAGTTGCGAAAAAAATAGGTCCTTAAAGAAAATATTGCACTAGGAAAAAGGTGTAAGGAAAGGTTAATTGATGACCAACCATATCGTATGACAAAATCATCCTTAAATTTCAACGAGCTGAATAAAGTAGGAGGCTTTAATTGAAGATGAAAGGATATACCACCTATCTACTAAAATATTTTCAAAAGACATATATCTCTAGAAATTTTTTAAGAAATAAATAAAGTAATTAAAAAATAATACAAAAACTAAGGTAATAAAAAATGATAAAATAAAAAAAATAAATACAAACACATACGCTCTGCATTATTAGCTTCCTCCAGCATCACAATTAATATACATTAAAAAATTACTTCATAAATTATTTCTTTCAAAGCTCATGAAGAAAATTGAAAGATGAAATGTCAGCCTAAGATACTATAGTTTGATATGCACCAATCTAGGTGTTTGCTCACTGATCTAGCTAAATGCTATAGTATGTCCTACATCGATATGTCAATATAATATTCTAGAAGATGAGTGCCATGAAAGTAATAGCTTCCTACTTCATTTTTATTCTACCTCTCTTTACATGATAAGAGACACTAAGGCATGATATGGATGACAAAGAAGAAACTCTAAAATTTTCCTCAATAAATCCCTCTAAGCAATCAAAATCGAATTTCTTGGACCAAATGGTCAAGTCATTAATCACCATATAAAGGTGTCAAGACTGGGGGCAAATCTCTTTCCTTAGCCCCCTTATTCTAAGGCCACTTCAATACAAATTGGGATTTCTTCTCCCAAACATCGTTAGGTAGTATTCCTCTCCGTTGTGGATACAGGGCTCTAACCTACTAAAAAAGAAAGGTGAAACTCCTTTTGATCAAAATTGGGTATTTTTCTTAGAGAAAAATCCCATACTCCTTTGGTATTGCATGCATTGATGAAAATAATGCCAAAAAAATGCCCATATCTAAGGCATATGAAAATATGCAATATTCTTTATGTAGAAGCACATGATGAGGACAAGGGGCATATTTCCTGAGCGTCCATTGTGAATGCTCTATTAAATATTAAATTCATCCACTCATATAAAGAAAATGTGAAAAGTAAAATAAAGTATTCTCTCATTCGAATGCTTAAGGAGAAGCATGGCACTAAGCATTTAGAGTAAATAACCAATTCATCAGGTTAATACTGAGCGGGATTTGCATTTGCCCACCATCAAAGGGTTGTGGACAAGAAAATCAAGATTCCCTTATCAAATACTCACAAAGAGACAAGTAAAATATTCTTCCCCAATGCTTTAAGAAAAGTTATGAATAGATAACTAAATGTACATTCTTGTCATGTCTAGAGGGATATGCAAAGCTTCCCTTCGCCCCATAATCAATAAGTCAAATTGAAAGTCATGAAATTCTTGATCAAAACTTCAAATAAATTACTTATACAGTGGTGAAATCAAATATGCTATCCTAAAATGACAAAAGAAGAACACCATCTCCAATATGATAAAATGAATCTTATCATCTCTAAGGTACCAAAATCAAATGGATTACCTTCAAAGTAATAAAATCAAATACCTTTGTATGAGAATTGTAAGTCAAACATGTTTTCTCTAGCTTGGTGAAATCAAAGTAGCAACTTTTGAAAATAACCAAATTAAAGTCTATTTTGTGTGGCAATCAAGCCCTCATTTACATGGCAAACTATGTCCATTTTGCATGGCGATCAAGTCCATATTTACATGGTAATCAAGATAAAGAGAAAAAAAATGTAGAAAAGGGAGCAATAAAAAAAAGAAAAAATAAAAAAATATTTCTTGTTGGCTGCCAATTGTAGGAGAAAATAGGAAAGGAAAAAATGGAAAAAATAGAAGAAGTTGTGGCTAAAAAAACAAAACCAAAAGGTTGCAGTAAAAGAAAAGGAAAAAATTCTTCTCATTTTTATTCATCTCCACTGAACTAGGGCCAACTTGTAGGCTTACCTAAAAGTTAATCCAAACCTAAGGCTAGCCTGTAGACTTGCCCAAAAGTTGTTTCAGACCTAGGGTTAGCTCATGTGCTTACTTGAAAGTCATTTATGTCTAGGGCTAGCCTTTAGGCTTATCCAAAAGTCAATTAGACTCAAGCCCAACTTTTGGGCTTATCTGAGAGTCAAATCAATTCTAGGCTAGCTTGTGGGCTCACTGAAAGTTACATAGACCTAGGGTTAGGTTATAGATTTTCCCTAAAGTTAAACTAACTAAAGACCAACTTATGGGCCTACCTGAGAGTTAAACTAAGTAAAGACCAACCTGAAGGATTTCTTCAAAGTCAAACTAACTCAAGGCCAGCCTGTGGGCTCACCTGAAAGTCAAACAAACTAAAGACTAGTCTGTGGGCTTGCCTGAAAGTCAAACTAACTAAAGGCCTATCCATGGACTTGCCTAAAAGTTAAACTAATAAAAGGCCAATTTGTGAGCTCACCTGATAGTTAAATTGACACAATGATAGCTCACAAGCTTGCTTGAAAGTCAAATCAACTTAGGGTCAACATGTGGGCACACCAAAAAGCCATTCTGATCAATGGACAACACAAGGGCTCTTTAATCAACTAATCAAATTAATTAAAATAAATTAATTAAGATTGTTGACTTAATTATATTAAAACTAAGCCTATTTGGTGAAATTAAATAAATTGATTAAGTTAAACTTAACTGATTTGAAAAAATTGCCAAATAGACTTAAATTGATCAAATAAATTAATGGATTATGTTAAAATTGAAATGAATCGAGATTAAATTGGGTGAGACCCAATCCCAAACCTGTTTAAACTAGGTCAACCCAAATCAAATTAATTCAGACACAATCCTAATCAGATTCTAATTAGGTTATACCAAATTCAAACTAAATCCTAATCATGTCAAGCTAAGTTCAAGACAAACCCTATTTGGGTCAAACCAAGTTCAAAGTAAACCCAAATCAGGTCGAACTCTAAATTGAATTAGGTTCAAACTTGAACCAAAACTAGATAGTGTATATACTTGCATCAAAACCAAATTAAGTCAAATTTAAACCAAAATTAGGTTGAATTTGAATCGGAACCAGGTTGAACTTGAACAAAAAATAAGTCAAAGCTAAAGAAACTAGGTCAAGCCTGAACTGAAACTAAGTAAGTCTGGATATCAAATTGAATTAAATTAAACTTGAGCCATAATCAAATCTGAACATTGAATTGAATCAAATCAAACTTGAACCATCACCAAGTTTGAATGTTAAATCAAGCTCAAATCAAAGAGGAGTTGGCCGACAACAAGTGAAAAGCTATCGATAACACCTCAAATTTAATTGACAACAAGGCAAGAAAGGTAATCAATTATCAAGTCAAGAATAATTAGCATAAGTTAAGGCTATTAATAATTTCAAACCAAACTAAGGCAGACTTGAAGTTGCTTAGTTAGCCAGCCAAACGCCATCATTAACACTTCAAGCCTAGTCAACACAAATATAAAAGCCATTGGTGATGATTCGAAACCTAATTGACAATAAGCCAAAGAGGATAACGATTATCAAATAAAAAATGGTTAGCATAAACTAATGCTGCTAGTATTTCCAATTCAAACAAAGGCATATTTGAACTTACTTACTTAATCAGCTAAACGCTATATTTGAAAGAAGTTAACTGACAATAAGCATATGCTGAGTGGTTTTTGTCAAAATCAAATTTGATAAGAATTTGATTGAAGTCAAAGATCAGATGTCAATAAATTATGACCTAAATATGGGTCTCAATTAGACCTAAATTATGGTCAAATTTTACTTAAAATTAAGTTTAATTTAGATCTGAATTGCTATCAAATTTAAGCATAAACTAAATTCAACCCATATGTGTTTAGTAGACTATATTTTGGATCAAAATTGGGCCTAAAATAAAAAAATCTGGCCAAAATGAAAGAAATAAAACTTTTATAAATAAGTCAATGGATTGAATACATTTTTACAAAAGGTTCTCTTACTGAATTGCTTCTTACAAATAGGTCTCTAGGATTGGAGTTTTGTGAAAAGGTCTATGAAAGTCTTGAAATTTAAAATTGATCCCACAAAATCTAGAGTTTGCAAGTATATCCTCAAAAATTCATATTTGTAAATAAATCCCCAAAATTCTTACTTTTACAGAGAAGTCCCTCAAAATTTGTTATTTATCATTAAGTCTAAATTTTATTATTCTTCAAATACAATGTTACAAAAAGAAACTTGAAAATTTCAAAATTTTACAATAAAGTTTTATACAAAAGACAATGAATTCCTTAAAATTATAAATTGGTCCAAAATTTTCTTGAAACTTTGCAAATCCCCTCCTTAAAAATTGATATCACAATTATATATAATTTTCAAGTTCTCTTTTTCATCCACAACAAATAGATCATTCTTATCCAATCTAAGATAAATCACTATCCAACAAATAACATCCATATCTACATCTATAATTCAAAATTTAAAATTAAGATCAATCCAATCCGATCTCTTGGATCCATATAAAAAACTCCCCAAGACTCTTGCAACAAAAAGAAAAAAGAGGAGAAATATATTGGAGCCGAATAACCATAAATGAGTAGGAAGATCATAGAGGAGTTGCAAAAAAGAAATAGTAAGTTTTTTTTTTCTTTTGTTTGAATTTGATCTTAATTCTGCTCTTTCCTTTTGTGCTCCTCTACTTTCTCCTTTCTTCTCTCCTTATGAGGTTCCCCTATGCATTGCCATAGTTATGCATCTCCATATGAACCTCCACTATATGCTCAGCAAAACTCTTGACTACCCGAGATCTCATTCCTGCACTGCTTCCACCACGCTACCCTATGCCATAGCAAAGCTACACCACCACAACTTTGAACCCAATTTTGGCAAGCTGTACCCTCTCCAACTACCTCCAAGGCAGCCAAATTTCCCTCTCCTTGTTGCTACACCACCCATGTAGATCCCAAATAGCTTCCTAGCTTTTTGGTTTAAAGTATTCCTTTATGAACTCAATTGCTATATTCTTAACCTAAGGGATTCCATTGAGAATCTAATCGCAAATTAAGTAGATCAATTTAATTGATTAGAACCAAAATTGGGCCTAAGTGTGAACCAAAACTAAAAATTAGACCTAAGTCTGAAGAAAAACCAAAATCAGGCCTAAGCCTCAACCAAAACTAAAATCAAGTCCAAACCTAAATTAAAATTGAAACTAGAACCAAGTCAAGATTAAACCAAAATCAGGTCAAACCTAAACTAGAACTAAGTAGGACTAGGACCAGAACAAGATCAAACCTAAATGAGAACCAAGTCAAAATTAAACGAAAATTAGGTTTAACATTATGAACCAACATTTTTTGAACCCAAACCCATCAAGGGTTAAATAAGATCTATTAAGGATATGATAAGAATCCAATATAGGTTAGATCTAAGATCCAATTATGGCCCACAATGATTGAACCCAAAATCAATTAAGGGTCCAACAAGAACCCAATAAAGATCAAAACCAAGGTCCAATAAGGATCACGTCCAAGGTCTGATGTGGATCCAACATAAGGTCAAATCTAACTCGAATTGAATCAAATCAGACATCAACCAAAACCAAGTCTAGACATCGAATTGAATCAAATTAGACTTGAACCAAAACTAAGTCTAAACATCAAACTAAATTAAATCAAACATGAACCAAAGTCATGCTTGAATTGAATCAAACTCCAATCAATTGGAGTTAACAAACAATAGGCTCAAAGCCATTGACAAAACCTCAAGTCCAATCAATAATAAGCCAAATGGCCATCAAGTATCAAGTCAAGAATGATTAGGACAAGGTACGGCTACTAATTATTCTCCCAAATCATGAACTAAGCCAAGTTTAGATTCACTTAGCCAATCAGCCAAATGTCATGTTAGAAATAAGTCAACTGACAACAAGTAGAAAATTATCAATGATACTTTGAACCCCAAGTGGGTCAATTGACATAAGCCTTAAACACACCCTGAAATCAAGCAAAGTTATCAATATCCAACAAAAATCAAATCAAGTACCCATCTAAATCAAGTTCCACTCGATTGTAGTGCATAGGAGCAGGGCAATAGTGAGCATTAACCTTGCCCAATATCTTTCTTGTTTGATATCATTTATGATTATAAATCTAAACTTTTTAAATTGTAAAATGAGGATATGCTCTTGCTTAAGCCATGCACCCTTTCTTAAATTAATTAAATCATGCTTTTCTTTCTTTGTGTCTCTATTTTGTTAACTAGATTTCTCACTTTAAGAGGTTCTTAATGATTGTCAAGATAGTTAATAATAAGGGCTTGTGCCTGTTGAAAGTTATGTTTCTATAATTTCTGATTTGACTCTCAAACCCACCTAATTTTATTTGTTATCTCGAGATTGCTTCTCCAAGTCTTTGGCTATCCTGAGTGGTCAATTGTGGCTCTGCAAATTCTAACATGCCCATTGGGATCTTTCTTTTTATTTTTTGTAGACACATGTGTCGTGTAAACTAAAATTATTTTAGCATTAGCCAGCCATAAATTCTGGTATGCTTGATGGGACATGACTTCACCTTCAAGTATAGAAACCAAGTTAATCTGATAGAGACATTAATTAGATAGAATTATAAATAAAAATAGATCAATTGTATTCACTTTTGTAGAAGAAACATCAAATGGCATCAACAAAAAGCATCCCCGTCTCACTCCACCCCACCCCAACAAATACCGTAGTCTTGGGAGAAGGATCAATCATTCATCTACCTCAATTGATGATCACCATAGAAGCAGTTGGAACTCACATTAAGTTCAGAACCATCTCTAAGGTCATCCAATTCAAGAGTGCACAAGGTAATCCACCAACCAATATTGCATTCACACAAGATGAATTTGGCCCTCAGTTTCCATCAAGGGGAAAGATACCTAAAATCATCATTCCCAAAGAGAATAGTCAACTTGATGAGGAGTTAGAAGCTATGGTTCAACTAACAAGGGCATCTTTCTTCAAAAGGTTAGGCACAAATGAAGCTCAGTCTTTTATCACCTTCACCCTACTCCCAAGGAAGAGCAACCTAAAGCAAGTCCAGAACCTATACTAACTATTCCAAGCAAAGGAAAGGCTACTGGGGTCTTCAGTCAACTGGGGAAGCCCATCCCTTGAATGAAGATAGTTATCAACATTTCTATCTCTAGTTCCTTTGCCCTATTGAATGACTTAGAGAAGCATAAAAGTAGGTCAAAAGGAACAATCTCACCTTAAGATCATAGCTAAGTGGAGAATAACTAAGCAAAATAAAAAGAAGTATCATAAGACTATCCTATAAAGGGAAATTATCCATAATGTTAGTCATTTTTCATCATAGCTCTAGCAAGGACTATGAGACCACTCCTTAGCTAGCCAAATGCTAAAAGAAGGCTATGGAAATGAGGTTTGCAAATAAAAAAGCTTAGGAAGAAGGGACCCTTGTGAGTCAATCTTGACTACCATGCTAGAGAGAAGGCATTACCATGCACTCCATGAGTACACTCCTAGATGAGGCAGCCAAACTGGAGGGAGAAGTCAACCTAGATCCAAAGAACACAAAATCAAGACCTAATTCTCAAGATGTAAATTGTTGTGTTCAAATAAAAGTCTTAGTCATAACTGAAAGCTCTAGTGGGATAATAACTATAGAGGCATTGCTATGGAGCTGAAATCAACCACCAGGGATAGCTAAAGATCTTGAGAAGAAATCTTGAAATAACAAATAAAAATTGAGGATGGTTTTGAGTGTGTAATTAGGAATTATAAGAATATGACTTTCAACAGGTGTAAACCTCTATTATTAATTACCCAGACAATTATTAGAAACCTATTAAAATAAGAAATATAGCTAATAGAATAGAGACACAAAGAAAAATGCATGATTCAATTAATTTAAAGAAAGGAGTATATAGATTTAGCAAGGGCATATCCTCACTTTAAAATTTAAATAGCTTAAATTTATAATCATGATTGATATGATATAAGAAAGGGGATGCAAAAGGCATGATGCTCCGCACTATCCTACTCCCATGCACTTGATTGAGTGGAACTTAGCTCGAATGCATATTAATAACATAGTTTTGATCCTTCATGGATATTGATAACTTTACTTGATTTTAGGATGTGACTGTAGAATTGATTTTGCTGGCCTAGGATAGTGGAGACCTTAGAAAGCAATCTTAATGCACAAATTAGAGTGTGTTTAATTTGAGTATGCTATCAAGTGTTGTGAAAAATACTAACTTCCCTTATGTGCAAGCCCATATTATTAATTTCCTCAATGATTATCAAAAATCTCCTAAAGTGAAAAATCAGACTAATAAAATAAATACACAAAAGAAAAGAAGAAAGCATGACATTTATTAATTTGAGAAATGATACATGGCTTAAGCAAAGACATACCCTCACTTTACATTTTAATGGATTGCGTCAATGGCAAGTAATAAAAGGAGCGAAATGAAAAAACTTTGATGTTTGCTGTTGCCCCACTCCTACATGTTGGACTATGTAGAGTCTAGCTTGAATAGATCTTGATTTGATACTTGACAAATGTTGATGATTTAATTTAGTGGTGTCATCTGATGGGACATAAAAAGAGAAGGAAAAGGGTTAAAGTGTTTCCAATAGCTTGGAACATCAAAAATTAACTCTTTTTGATAGTGTTAGTGATATATTATCAAGTTCAACTTGAAGTATAGTTGATAGCTTTGGGTGTTGGCATTTAACTTCTTTTGATAGAATTACTAATGACTTGTTGAATTTAGCTTGATGTGTGATCGATAGCCTAGGGTGTTGGCCATTAACTTTTGATGGTGTTACCAATGGCTTGTTAGGTTTTGCTCTCAAAGGGAGCATCATCATCATCTTCCAATGATTGGTTATCTTGAAGAGAGCATTACTACTAGCTTTTAGAGTTGAATACGTCATCAACTGTGTTCTAATGAGAATGTCATTAATTGTGCTTGGGGGTTGGAGACTGCGCCTTGAGGGTTGGATGCATCATCAATTTCTTTTGGGGGTTGACTAGCTTGGAAAGCATGTCATCAACTACTTTTGAGGGTTGACTTGCTTGAGGCATGCATCATCAACTACTTTTGGGGTTGACTAGTTTGAGTTGCACATCATTAACTACTTTTAGGGATTGACTAGCTTGAGGAGTGCATCATCAGATGCTTCTGAGGGTTTACTAGCTTGAAAGGTGGTGCATCGTTAGCTGCTTTTGGGTGTTAACTATCTTGAGGGGCATGTTGTCAACTACTTATAAAGGTTGACTAGGTTGAAGGGTAGTCGATGACTTCCAGCATGTTGTCGGTGGACCTTGTTTAAGTTCTTGCTAACCGACTGACCGACTGACTAAGAAAGTTCAAGCTTACCTTTAGTTTGGTTTGATTTGAAGGAAAGATTAGCAGTCTTGGCTTATGCTAATCATCTTTAATTTGATAAGGTGTGACCTTTCTTATTTTGTTATCAATTAGAATTGAGAAGTTGCCTATGGTTTTGATTGCACATCCAACATGACTCAGTTTGACTCAATTTAAGTATATTCAAACTTATTTTGGTTTAGGTCAGGCTAGTAGCATTGCCTTGGAGTATAGCCAAAGGCTTTTATAATATGTCTAGTGGGACTTGGTTTGGTCTGCTGTAGCTCTATTTGAGCTAGTTCTTGATTTAGATCAAGATAGCAATATCATCCACTACTCATGGGGTTGGATGTAGTGTTGGAATGTTGCCAGTGATTTAACACACCTAGCGGGATTCAGTTTGACCCTATTTTAGTTATATTCGAACTTGTCTAGGTTCGACTTGACCTATGTTTTGGTTTAGGTTTGGCTTTGGTTAAGTTTGATCTAGCTTGGATTTAGTTTATCTCAATTTGTTCAAAACTTGACTTGGATCAAGTTTGATTTGATTCAATCAATGTTTAGAATTCAACTTTGATTTGAGTCTGATTTGATTTAGTTAAATGTTTAAAATCTGATTTAGATTAGGCTTGATTTGATCCAGTATTTAGAACTCAGCTTTGATTTGAGTCTGATTTGATTTAGTTTAAGTCAGGTGTGACCTTGCTTTGATCTACACTTGAAATTTGAGTCTCACTTCGAACCTGGCATGAACTAATTAGGGTTTGGATTTGAGTCTAATTTGACTTAATTAGGATATGTTTGAATTTGTTTTAAGTTGATTGAAGTTGGTCTTAACCCAATTAAGGTTTAACTCAAACTTAATTGAACCCAATTAGGGTTTTGTTTGAGTTTTGGTATAATTTTGGGATAAATTAATCTAATCTCAACTGTGGTTGAGTATGAGCCGATTTGATTTAGATTAATTCAATTTGGATTTGAGTCCAATTCAAGTTGAGTTTTAAACTATTTATTTGATTGATTTTGTTTATTTATTCTAGTTGAATTCACTTGGATTTAATGTGATTGAATCACCTTAACTTAATTGATTTGTGTTAATCGATTTGGTTCAAGAGCTCTCGAGCTATCAAGATAACTTTGGGCAAGTCCATGGGCTAGCCTTGGTTCAAATAGATGTTTGACGAGCCCATGGGTTGGCCTTAGACCAAATGGATAATCGATGAGCCTACAATATGGCCTTAGTCTAAACAAATAATCGATGAGCTTATAGGCTGGCTTGAGTTTGAATAGATGATTGGTGAGCTTATAGACTAGCCTTATTTTGAATAGACATTCGATGAGACCATAGGCTGGTCTTAATTTGAATAGACAATCGACAAGCCCGTAGGCTAATCTTAGTCCGAATAGATGATTAACAAGCCCAAAAGATGGCCTTAGTTCAAATAGATGATCGGTGAAATCATAGGCTAACCTAAATTTGAATAGACAATCGGTGAGCTTACTAGCAAGCCTGAGTCTAGATAGACATTTGGCATGCCCACATACTAGCCTTAGTCTAAATAGATATTCAGTGAGCCTGCAAACTGGCCTTAGTCCAAATAGATAATCGGCGAGTATGAGTGCTAGCCTTTGTTCAAATAGATGATCGGCGAGTCTACAGACTGGCCTTAGTCCGATTAGAAATTTGGTGAACTTGCAGGTTGCCCTTAGTCTAAATAGACGTACTGTGAGCCCATGGCTTGGCCTTAGTTTGAATATATGTTTGACGAGTTTGCAAGTTGATCTTAGTTCAAATAGATATTTAGCGAGCTAACAAGCTAGGTTTACTCTGATTAGACATTTGTCTAGCCTATAGACTAACCTTAGTCTGAATAGATATTTAGCGAGCTCGCAAGCTAGCCTTAGTCAAATTAGACATTCAGTGAGCTCATAAGTTGGTCTTAGTCTAAATAGGCTTTCAGCAAGCTTGTAGGCTATGCCTAGGTTGGTAGATAGTAGTGCAAAAATCGAGCCCAAATCCTTTTTTTTTGTTTCAGGGCAAAAGAGAAGCTTTTTTTTTAAAAGCTTTCTTCTTTTCTTCAATAGTTGGCCCCCATCTTCTTCTCCCATTTTCTTCTTTTACTTTTCCCCAAACTCTTTTGTCCTCTTCCCTAATCTCCTTCTTCCTCTTCATTTAGCCTGAATCCTCCTTCTTCTCCTTTGCATTGGAACAAAAAGCCAAGCTCCATCTTCTTCACATGGTTGGCACTGACAACGGGGGAGAGTGGGTGGCCTACAAGGTGGTGATGCTCTAGCTCAGATCTAAGTAGTGCTACTAGGCTTGGCTCTAAAGTGGTTCCGGGTAAGATCCTATTGGATTTGGCTGAATCCTGCTATAGAAAGGTGTAGTCAATTTTTGTAGCAGCAATGGAGCTTTGGCAAGAACTAGGTGGTGGCTTGTGATTAGGGTGAAGCCGGAGAATGAGTGGTAGCTTGGCCACCTAATGATGCTCCAACTAGGAGGATGAGGCACCTTTGTGATAGTCGGCGTGGTGGGTACACGGGTTGGCAAGTTGGGATGTGGGCCAACGAGGTGAGAATGGGGGCTGATGGGCTAGAACGTGAGTAGAAGGCTGGGACATGGGCTGGAAAGGTGAGGATGATGGCCGATGGGCTAGGATGTAGGCCTGCGAGGTGAGGCCACAAGGCCACACAAACATTGAACTCAAGAGTAGGTCAGGCTAAGGACTCAGGCTGTGGGGAGTGGTGAATCTAGGACTTTAGTGAGGCTAGGGCTCCTACAAGGAGGAGAGAGGCTAGGGTTCCAGTCCACTAAACTCACTTTAGCTTAAGTTTGAATTTTCTGATAATTCAAGTCCAAATTGAACTCAATTTTTAGTTGAGTTTGACTATGATCTAGATCTAAATGAGGCCCATGCTTGAGTCATAATTCAGTGGCATATAAGTTTTAGTTATGATCATATTTTGATTAGAATTTGATCTTAGCAAAAATCATCTCAAATAAATTGCCCTCTTTGTAGCTTATTTTTGAGTTCTGACAAGAGGAGAGGGTGTGAACAATTTTCAGGTATCTGGTCCCTATGTCAACATTCTAAGAGTTGACTATATTTTCCATGTGAGAATGGATTTGATCTATCATGTCAATGTAGGCTTATTTGCTGTGCAAAATGAACTTGAGTTTACCATATGGATATGGATTTAAATTACCATATGAGAGTGGACTTCATTTACCATATGAAAGTGAACTTGATTTTGCCATGTGAAAGTGGACTTGGTTTGCCACATGAAAGAAAACTTAATTTGCCAAGTGGAGTGGCCTTGAGTTACCATGTGGAGTAGACTTGAGTTATTATGTAGAAGTAGCCTTAACTTATCATGTGAAGGTGGACTTGACTTGCCATGTGATGATATTCTTAATTTACCACAAGAGGGTAGACTTAGTTTGTCATGTGGAGTGGTCTTGATTTACCATAAGAAGTATATTTGGTTTGCCACAAGGAGTGGATTTGATTTGCCACAATGAGTGGATTTGGTTTGTCACAGTGAGTGGACTTAATTTGCCACAAGGAGTGGATTTGGTTTGTGATAGGGAGTGGACTTGATTTGCCACAAGGAGTGAATTTGGTTTGTCACACAGAGTGAACTTGATTTGTCACAAGAAGTAAATTTGGTTTGCCACAAGGAGTGAACTTGATTTTCCATAAGGAGTGGACTTGATTTACCACAATGAGTAAACTTGATTTGCCACAATAAGTGGACTTAAATTGTCATAATGAGTGGACTTTATTCACCATGATAAGTGGACTTGATTTGCCAAAAAGAGTGGACTTGAGTTGCCACAACAAGTGAACTTGAGTTGCCACAGCGAGTAGACTTGAGTTGCCATAATGATTGGACTTGATTTGCCACAAGGAATAGACTTGAGTTGCTATAATGAGTGGACTTGATTCATCGGAAGGAGTGGACTTGAGTTGCCACGAGGAATGGACTTGAGCTACCATAATGAGTGGACTTATGTTGCTACAATGAGTAGGCTTGAGTTGCCACAACGAGTGAACTTGATTTGTCATGGAGTCGTAGACTAGATTGCCACACAAAATGGATAGGGTCTTGTGTCCATATTTTGCTTTGAGAAACATGGAGTGTTGGTGGTAGAGCTCCGGTGGGAGTTGGGCAATGGCTTACAGCGAGGGTGAAGCTAGAGAATGATTGGTGGCTAGGATACTTAATGATGCTCCGGTGAGGAGGATGAGGCACTTTTGTGATAGCTGGTGTAGAAGGGATGAAAGCTGACAAGTTGGGATGTCAGTTAGCTAGGCGAGGATGCAGGCCAACAGGCTAGGACTTGAGTCGATGAGTCAAGGACACAAGCTGATGAGGCAAGGACACGAGGCCACACAGATGATGAACTAGAGACTAGAGCCAAGCCTAAGGCCTAGAAGAGTAGGGAGTGGTGGAGCTAAGTCTTTTGTGCAACTAGGGTTTTGGCAAGGAGGAGGGAGGTGTCAAACAGTGGTGCTGGCCCGCGAAGGGAGCTTCAGTGTCTTGGAGATGGCAGCATGTAGGTGGGCTATGGTGGGGTTGGTGTGTCGGCTTACTTCAATGAGGAATGGGCCATGGAAGCATGGCATGGTGGTACGAAGCAGGCCTTCCCCACGGTAGGAGGAGGTTAGAGACAGTCGTGGACGCATCAGAGATGGGCCAGGCCATGGGGGGCCAGGCCATGGGTGGCCACAAGCATGGGAAAGAGCCAATTCCTCCTTCTAAATCTTCTGCTCCAATTCTCCTCCTCCTTTTTGCTTGCAGGTTCTCATCAAGTTTTTAGGCTCAAGAAGGTTTGAAATTAAATCTTTGATTGGATTGATTTTTGAATGTTGTAGGATTTTGATTAGTGATGAGATTGTATTTTCATATTTTCTAATTGAGATGCAATCCCATTAATTGGGATTTGTTTCCTCATGAAGAGATTTATAAAAATTGTACCATCTTTGGATACTAAATTTACAGTGGGCTATTTACAAATCATCCATAAAAGTTGGACCAAAATATAAATTTTGGGGGTCTTTTCATAAGAAAATTTTGGTTAGGGGCCTATTTATAAGATTTATTTTGTCCAAGGACATCCGTGTAAATATTTTTTATTTTTTATTTTGGTCTAGATATTTGATAAATTTTGGGCCCAATTTTGGCCTAAAAATCAGACCCACTTAGCTTATTTTAGCTTAAGCCTGAATTTTTCAATAATTCTAGTCCAAATTAAACTCAATTTTTGATTGAGTTTGACAATGATCCAAATCTAAATGAGACCCACATCTAGTCATAATTCAGTGATATTTAAGTTTCACTTATAATCATATTTCGATCAAAATTTAAACTTGACAAAAATCGCCTTAAATAGTGACTAATTGTCTTGGCTTGTATCAGTTGACCATATTAAGTTTGAAATACCATCGATAGCTCTTTGCTTATTGTTAGTTAAGTTCTTTTGATCTTTGATTTGAGATTAATTAGCAGCCTTAACTTGTGCTAATTATTTTTAATTTGATAATCATTAGCCTCTTTGGCATGTTATCAATTAAATTTGAAGAGTTACTAATAGCTTTAAGCTCGTGTCAACTGAGCTTAAAGTGTGGCTGATGGCTTTATACTTATTATCAATTGACTTTGTTTAAACAAGGTGCTCAACTGACTGACTAAGTGAATTCAATCCTATTTTAATTTAGTTTAAAATGGCTAGTAGCCTTGGCTTATGTTAAATATTTTTTATTTAATAATCATGACCTCTTTGGTATGTTGTCAATTAAGTTTTGATGTATCACCAATAGTTTTTGAGTTTGTGTTGGTTAAGCTTGGATTATGACCAAAAGTTTTGAGCATGCTGTCAGTAGACTTTGTCCAAACACAACGTCTGTCTGATTGACTAGACAAGTTCAAGTTTGCCTCAATTTGGTTTGAAATAGTTAGCGACCTTGGCTTATGCTAACTACTTTTGATTTGATAATCGATGTCCTCTTTAGCATGTTTGAAGTGTCACCAATAGCTTTTGAGTTTGTGTTAGCTAAGCCTAGAGTATGATTAATGGCTTTATCCTGTTGTTAGTTAACTTTCTTCAAACATAATATTTAGCTAACTGACTAAGTGAGTTTAAGCATGTCTTAGTTTAGTTTGATTTGAAGGAATAATTAGCAACTTCGACCTACACTTATCATTTTTGATTTGATAACTAATGGCCTTTCTTGGCTTGTATCGATTAGGTTTTGAGGTATTATTGTGGCTCTGAGCTTATTATTGACTAACCCTAATTAATTTGAAATTTCTTAACCAAGACTAGGTTATGTTTCAAGTCTGATTTGGTTCTGCTTGAAATTCAAACTTGGTTTTGGTTTAAGTCTGATTTGGTTCAATTCGATGTTAAAAACTTAGTTTTGATTAAGTTTAATTTGATTCAATTTGATGCTCAGAGCTTGACTTCAATCAAGTCTGATTTGATTTAGTTCGATGTTTAGAACTTGATTGAGACTCAAGTCTAATTTCACTCAATTCGATATTCATGACTCAACTTCTATTTGAGTTTGATTTGATTTGATTTAGATTAATGTTCGAAACTCAATTTCAATCAAGTTTGATTTGGTTCAATTCGAGTTAAGTTTGACCTCATGTTGAATTCTTATCAAGCTTCGAACTTGGTTCTTAGTGGATCTTGGATACGACCCTTATTGGTTTTTTATTGGATCCTTAATGTATCTTGGATCTAACCCTAATTGGGTTTTTGTTGGATCCTTAACGAATTATGGATCCAACCCTTAATGATTTCTTATTGGATCCTTAATGGATTGGATCGAACCCTTAATTAGTTCTTACTAGATCTTTAATGGGTTCTTATTAAATACTTATTGGATTCGAGTTAGAACCTTAAGTTGGTTTTGGTTTAGGTTCAACCTAGTTCTAGTTCATATTTCAATTAGTTCTTGTTTAGGTTTGACCTAGTTTTGGTTCTGTTTTGACTTGGTGTAGTTTAGGTTCAATCTAGTTTTGGTTCAAGCTCAACCTGATTTCAGTTTGTGTTTGGCTTGGTTCTAGTTTTGGTTCAAGTTTGACCTAGTTTGGTTCAAATTTGACCTAATTTTGATTCATGTTCGACATGGTTTTGGTTCAATATAACCTAACTTGGGTTTGAGTTTGGGCTCGATTTGGCCCAATTATGTTTTGATTTAAACTTGGTTTAACTAGATTGTGGTTGGTTCAAACTTGATTTAACCTGATTATGGTTGATTTGAGTTTGATTTAACCCAATTAGGGTTTAGTTTGAACTTGATATAACCGAACTAGTGTTTGGTCCAAATTTAGTTAACCTTTGGGTTGACCCAATTTGAACCGATTAGGGTTAGGTCTGAATCAAAGTTTTTTTTAACAAAACCAGATGACCAATTGAGGAACTAGATGACTGATATAAGGTTTGTCCATCTTAGTTGACTGGTTGGGGAATTGGACGACTGGCAGAAGGTTTTCGGTCTTAGTTCATCAAAATTGGATGACTGGTTAAGGAACCAGATGACTAGCAAAATTAATCTGCCAACTCTGGTAGACAAGAATCGATCGACCTGTTGTCCATGTGGTTGACCAATTTGGCTTTTTTGTGCAACTAATGGCTAGTTTTTGTTCATTTATTTTATTGATTTAGGCCTATTTGTTGGTCCACTTTCAGATTTAATTTGATCACTTTTCTTGATTTGGCCAAATTGTCTTGGTTTAAATCAAGTCAATTATTTAATTGATTTACATTAATTGATTTGATTAATTTGATTAGAGAGCTCTCTGATTGTCAATTGATTAGAATGACCTTGGGTGAGCTTGCGAGCAAACTCTGAGTTGATTTGACTTTTAGGTGAGTTCACAGACTGGCCTTGAATTGATTAGACTATCAAGAAAGCTTGTAGACTAGTCCTGAGTTAAATTGACTTTCAATTGAGCCCATAGGTTGGCCCCAAACTGAATTGAGTTTCTGGTGAGCTTGCATGCTTGTGTTAGATCTAAATTGACTTTCAAGCAAGCTTGGGGGTTTGGCATTGAATTAGAATTTAGTTTTCTAGTGAGCTTACAAGATGACCCTAAATTGAATTGACTTTTGGGTGAGTCCTCAGGTTGGCTCTAAGTCAAAATTGACTTTCGAGTGGGTTTGTGAGCTAGCTTGAGCCGAAAATTGATTTTTGGGTAAGCCCACGGACTGGCCTTATGTTGAAATTGACTTTCGAATGAGCACTGGGGCTAGTTCTGAGTCAAAATTGACTTTTGAATAGCCCCTGTGATTTTCGGGTAAGCCCACAGACTGGTCCTATGTTGAAATTAACTTTTGAACGAGCCCACAAGCTAACCTTGAGTCAAAATTGACTTTTGAATAAGCCCTTGGACTGACTCTAATTTGGTTGTCTTAGGCACATGAACTGAGGCAAGAAAACTTATTATTATTATTATTATTATTATTATTATTATTATTTTATCTTCTCTTTTTCTTCATTATCTTTTTTTTTCTTCTTTGCTTTTTTTATTGATAGCCCATGTGAACACTTGCAGTAGCCCCCATTTTTATATGTTTTTTTTCTCCAACGACAAATCCTTTTCTCTTTTCTACTATTATTTTTTCTTTTCTCCTTATCTTCTTTCACATTCCCTTCCACTGTCCTTCACATCTTCTTTCTCTCCTTCTTCACTATTCCTCTCCTCATCACTAAGCCCCAAAGAGCTCCCATATTGACCTTGCTACTCTTCTCTGCCTTCATCTCTTTTATCGTCTCTTGGCTGAATCTAGTCAAATCTGGTCCTCGATGCTAAGCACACGTCTCAGTCTGAGGTTGTACTCGGGTTTACGGGATTGAAGTTGACTATCTAGGATAGCGGAGACTCAGAGGAGTAACCTCAAATAACAAATCAAGATTTATCTTAATTTAAAATTTGCTATTAGATGTTGTGGAAATATGACATCCAATAGACACAAGTCTCTAATGTTAATTACCCTGATAATTATTAGAAACCTTCTAAAGTAAGAAACCTAACTAATAAAATAGATACATAAAAAAAATAAGAAAGAATTATTTGATTAATTTAAAAAAAATGGTACATGGTTTAAGTAAGTGCATGACCTCACTTTGTAATAAAATTCAATGTGAAAAATATAAAAGAAATGAAGAAAGAAAAAAGTGGAGAAGTAGTTTTGATGTGCTGCTGCCCCGCTTCCCTCATGCTAGATAGAGTGGCATTCGACCCAAATCGTAGAAGAAAATGGAAAAAATTTGAAGTGTTTCCAATAGCTTTGAGCATCAGCAATAACTTTATGATTTGAAATATTTTCATTAGCTTTGAGCTTTGGTGATAACTTCTTTGGGGTTTGTTGAAGTGTTTCCATGGCCGATAAGGTATAGGTGATAACTTTATTTGGTTTGGAGTATTTTTGTTAGCTAATAAGGTATTAGTAATGGCTTATGGAGTTGGATATAGCTTGAAAGTGTGGCCAACAGCTTTGAGTGTGTTGGCGATTAACTTCTTTGATTTGGTAACATCACTAATGGCTTATGAAGTTGGGTATAGCTTGGAAGATGCACTGTCAACGGCTTCTAGGGTTGACTAGCTTTGAAGTATTACTAAAGGCTTTTGTAACACACCCAACGAGACTTAGTTTGACCCTATTTAGTTCTTAGTCAAACTAATTTTAGTTTAGATCAAGGTGGCAACATCATCCGTTGGTCATAGCTTTGGAGTATTGCAAAGATTCAACGCACCTAATGGGACTTGGTTTGGTGCTATTTAGTTTGGGTCCAAGTTTGATGTTATTTGGCTTAAGTCGAGTTCAACCTTGTGTTGGACCTTATCGAGTCTAGGTTTGCTGGACTTTTGCTCAAACTAAAATCAATTTAATTCAACTTGGTTTCAATTTAGGCTTAATTTAGCTTGGTTCTGGTTTGACTTTAAGTTTGTCCTTTTTAGCTAGGACTTGATTTGACCCAGTCAGGGTTTGATTTGATCATAGTTCAATCCTGATTGTATTTAACTTGAACTAAACTTGAGTTTGATTAGAGTTGAGTCTCAATTTTGGTTTTAGTCCATCTGTTTAATCAATTTAAGTCCATTTGGGCTAACTTAGCATTTGTCCATTTGTTTGTGATTGAGTTTGATTTTAGTGTTATTGAGTTGCTTTATGTTAATAAATTTGATTTGAGAGTCCTTGACTATTTTTGATGTATTTAGGTAGACCCATAGCCTAGGTTTAAATGTGTAAACCCGAAGGTTGGCTTAGTTCATGAGCTCAAAATCTGGCTTAATGCGAGCCCAAAGGCTAACTCGGTGTGAATCCAAAGACTAGCTTAGATGCGAGCCCAAAGGTTGGGTAGGTGTGAGCTCAAAATTGGCTGAGAGCAAGAATGAAGGCTACCTTAGATATGAGCTTGAAGGTTGGATTAGTGTGAGGTCAAAAGCTAGCTAAGTGTGATCTTGAAGGCTGGCTGAGTGAAAGCCCAAAGGCTAGCTGAGTGCAAGCCCAAAGACCTACTAAGGCAAGCTCGAAAGCTAGCTGAGATGCGAGCTCGAAGGGTGACTGAGATGCGAGCTCGAAGGTTGGCTGAAATGCGAGCCTGAAGGTTGGCTGAGTATGATCTCAAAAGCTTGTCAAGTGCGAGCCTGAAGGCTGGCTGAGTATGAGCCTGAAGGCTGACTGAGTGTGAGCTCGAAAGCTGGCTTAGTGTGATCCTGAATGCAGGCTAAGTGCGAGCTTGAAAGATGGTTGAGATGCAAGCCCAAAGGCTGGCTGAGATGTGAGCTTGAAGGCTAGTTGAGTGTGAGCTTGAAAGCTGGCTAAGTGTGAGTCTAAAGGCTGGCTAATGTATTTTTTTTCTTTTTTTTTCTTTTTTTTCCTTTTCTTCTTCTATTTTTAGCCTGAAACTTCTTCTTCTAATTTTAGGCAGATTTTTTTATTTTTTTTTGTGCTGCACAAGCTTTTTCTCCTTTTTTTGATATCCTTTTTTTGTTGGTTCTTCTTCAAGCCTCTACCAAAATCCTAACCTCATCCCTTCTTTCTTTCCTCCCAAACCTCATGGGTGGGCCACGGTGGCCCGGCCTTCCTCCCCTATAGGATCTAGCCATCTCTCGACTAGTTCTTTCCATTCTTCCCAATAGTATAGTAAAACTCCAAGGAGCTGAGATTCAGGTTAGCAATGGAGGAGGAAAAGAAGGGCCATCATGAGCTCACTAGTGGCACCAAAGCGCAAGTACACAGGTGGTCTATGGTAGTCATTATCTCGACCAATGATGCTCTTGAGCTTCTTAAAGCCAAAGTCTTCCTCGGACCTGTGGGGGATGTTAGAGAGGGACTTGGGTTAGGGTTTGACAATGGAGCAAGGGTTTGGCAAGAGTAGAGAGGCAGACCAAAAGAGAAAGCATGGGACAAGGAGCAGATGAGGTCGAGGAGATTCAAAGAAGGGTAGAGCCATGAGCGGAGATAAGAGGATTGAATGGAGCAGGAGTGATCGACGAGGGGTGGTAAGGCTTGACGATCATAGAATGGGTCGGGGAGAAGAAGCGTGCGATGACGACCTAGCTGGCTGGAGGATCTGGTAGCTTGGTGGTCCTATAGGAGAGCAGGAGAATGGGTAGAATAAAAGAAAAGAATGAAGCTAAGTTTGAAACTTTACCTCTTTAGTCTTCTTCAATGATGGCCTTCCAATGCTATTCTATTTTGTTCTTCATTCGTCTCTGATCTTTTTCTATCTTCTAATTTGTAGGTTCTACGGATTTTTATAGGCTCATGAAGTGATAGAGTTGGGCTAAAAGTGGATTTTTTTTGTTTGAATTTTGAATAATGGATGTGGATGTAAGTAGATATAGATATGCTTATCCGAAATATGGATGAACTTGTAAAGAGATATGGATAATCCTGTTTGTTGTGGACGATAAAATTAAAAAAATTATACTTATCCTGAATACTGACATTATACGGGAGCGATTTGTAATTTTTTTCAAAAACATTAGACTAAAATATAAATTTATAAATTTTAGGAGGCTTTTTTCCATAAAAAGGACTTATTTATAAAGTTTTAAAACTTTCAGGGTTCTTTTTAAATAAAATTTAGACTTATTTATAAATAACAATTTTTGAGGGACTTGTTTATAAAAAGTCAAAAATCCAAGGACTATTGATAAACAAAAAATTTTAGAGGAGTTTATCTGCAAATTTTGAATTTCATAAAGATCAAATCATAATTATCGACCATTTGAGAGGTTTATTTACAAACCCTAAATTTTGTGGGACTGATTTGTAATTTTATTTCTGCAAAACTTCTTATTCTAGGGAATTATTTATAAGAAAAATCTGGCCAAGAACTTATTTATGAAAATTTATTCAATTCAATGACTTATTTGTAAAATCTTCTATTTTGTCATTGTGGCCCAAGTTTTAGATGAATTTTGGACTCAATTCTGGTCCAAAAATTCAGCTCAATTAGCCCATTTGGATTAGGCCTAGTTAGAGCTTGAATTTCCAAATGATATATGCTTAATTTTTTATCAAACTCAGACGTGATTTAAATCTAACTGAGCAAATATTACCTTAAACAAATTATCTCCTTCACAGTTTCTTCTCAAGTTCTAGTGAGTTGACTATATAGATTTGAATTGCCATGCAAGAGTGGACTTGATTTAGCATGAGATGGTGGACTTAGTTTACTATGTGAAAGTGAATTTAGGTTTGTCACATGAAAGTGGGCTTGGTTTATCATGTGAAAGTAGACTTAGTTTGCCATGTAGAAGTGGACTTAATTTGCCATGTGAAAGTGAACTTAGATTGCTATGTAAAAGTGGCCTTCGTTTGCCATATGAAAGTGGACTTGGTTTGTCATGTGAAAGTGGACTTAGGTTTACTACATGAAAGTGGACTTGGTTTGCCACATAGAAGTGGACTTTGCCTTGCCACATGAAAGTAAATTTAATTTTTGATGTAAATGCAGGCCTGATCACAATGCAAGATGGATGGAGATTTGTATCCATATTTTACCTCGAGAAGCATGGAGTGCATGCTTTACTGAATATTTCATTTTGGGAAAGTCAGACATTCCATTATAGACAAAATATAGACAGTTTTGGTGTTATCCTTAAGGCTTAGGCATAGTACCTCTTGAGGAATTGGTCATTGATTGGTGGCATAGGCCTTCCCCTTTGTCATCAATCAATTAGTAGGATCCTCCTTCGAATATCCTTTCGATGATATAGGGGCCTTCCCAATTAGGCTCCAACTTGACTATCGTGTTTGAGTTCAAGATTATGCTTCTTTCTAGAACTAAGACCATTTCTCCATTTTGGAATGACCTAAGCTGAGCCACCTTGTTGTAGGCCCTAGCCATTTGTGCTTAATACATTTCCAAGTTCTGTTATGCTGCGAGCCTTGTCTCATCCAAAGAGTCTAACTCGTCAAGGTGAAAATGAACATTATTTTTTTGTGATTTCTTCTTGCAAAGCAATCCTTAGAGAGGGGATTTGTACATCCAGTGGTAAGACTGTCTTAGTCCCAAACATCAATGCATATCGCATTGATTGGTTTGGGGTTCGATACACGATGCAATAGATTTATAGTGTCTCCACAAACTTTTAGGACCAATCTTTCTTGTTTTTGACAACAACTTTCTTCAAAATCTTGGAAAAGGTCTTGTTGAATGCCTCAGCAAGTCTATTGACTCTCGGATTGTAGATGGATAAATATCTTTAGTTTCTCTTGTGATGATGTGTGATTCATCCTACTTTGATGCTTCTGAAAGATGGTCCATTATTAGAAATGATCCTTCAAGGAACACCAAACTAGTATAAAATATTTTCTTAAAATAAGAGGATAACAACATCCACTTTTATCTCTTTTTATGGCATCACTTTACCCCACTGAGAAAAATAATTGGTTGCTGCTACTATGAAGTGATGACCTCTAGAAGAGGATGGTTCAATTGGGCCAATGACATCACTATCCCATACCTTGAATAGCCATACGGATACTGTTGGATGTAAAAGATTTGGGTGCTGATGGATGAAGTCACCACAAATTTGGCATAGGTGACATCTCCTCGTGTATTTGATTTAATCTCGTACCATCGTGGGCCAAGATTAGCCCATACGCTCAATCTTCATCATCATTTTTGGACCCAACTGATAAGCATCACAAACTCTAGAATGCACTTCATACATAACTTCTTTGGCCTCTTTGTTTGAGAGACAGTGTAAAAGTAATTAATTGAAGGACCTTCTATAAAGAATATCATTGATAAGTAGAAAGCGCGCGGTCCTCTTTCTGAGTTGTTCATGCAGATTTATCTTCTGAGAGTTTTATCTTCTAGTTGGTGAATGGTATTCTCCAATCTGTAGCCTCTTCTACTAGTTTAGATTTAATCCTCTCATGCTTGAAGCCGAAGACTAAGCTCACCACTTGCCTACTATAGCCTATTATTAGAATTTATTCTTGATTAGAGTTAGCCAATTCCTTGGCTAGTTTGGTTAAGAAATTAGCTTCCGGATTGATGAACTAGAAAACCTTAGTTATTTGAACATGAGGAATTTGTCCTATGAGCTCTTGAGCTCTTTTAAAGTATTTTAGAAGCCCAGATCAGTCAACTTTTTATTTACCTTAGACTTGACTGATAATCAGTTGTGAATTATTGAAAACATATAGGCTGATATTCCCATTTTGAGTGATATTTTTAGTCCTACAATTAGGGCCTCATATTCAGCTTCATTATTTATGCATGATTTTGAGAGGGAATAAAAGTATCATAAAATGCCCCCATTAAAAGTGATATAAGTGAGTCTAATGCCTAATTTGATTTACGAAAGCTTTGGTTTGATCCCTAATTTGATGGATGATGCTCCATCAAAGTATAGCTTCTAGTAAGTTTCTCCTTCTTCGACCAAAAGGATTTCTTCATCAAGGAGCTCACAACTTTGAGAAGAATCATTTCGTACTCGATGAGCTATGAGAAAATTGATGAGGGCTTACCCCTTAACAACATTTTGAGGAGTGAATTTGATATCATGTTCCATGAGAATTAAAGCCCATTTTACTAGCCTCCCATTAAGCATAGGCCTAGTCATTGATACTTTATGGGATCAATCTTTGATATTAAAATGACTTGATGAGAAAGCAAATAATGTCTCAGCTTCTTGACTATGAATATAAATGCTAGACAATGCCTCTCGATGGGAGACTAGTTATTTTCTACTCCCACTAGCATTCTACTCAAATAGTAGAGTGCATTTTCTTTACCCTCTTTATTGTTTTGAGCAAGAAGTACCCCCAGGAATCCTTCCATTGCTGCTATGTAGAGGATAAGGGTTTATCAGGTAGAGGTGCTGCCTTGACTAATAACTTTAGGAGATATTGCTTGATCTCTTCAAAGGCCTATTGATAGTCTTGATCCCAAAAGAATGGAGAGTCCTTCTTTATCAGCTTAGAGAAAGGCTTGCATTTCCCAGAGAGGATTGAAATGAATCTTCTTATGTATGTAAATAGTTAAAATAACCTCAATTGCTTTAAATTGCTAGGTGGTGGCATATCCAAGATAGCTTTGATCTTGGATGGATCAATTTTTAGCCTCGATGTGTCTTAACAAAACTAAGAAATTTTCCCGATGATACCCTAAAAGTACACTTTATAGAATTCATCTTAAAATTATTTTTTCCAAGGTATTTGAATATCACCTTTAGGCCTTAACGTGCCTATCTTTGGATTTAGTTTTGACCACCAAGTCATCCCATAAAATTCCACTAACTAATATATGAGGTCATCAAAGGTTTGAGTCATGACCCTTTGATAAGTGGCACTTGCATTCTTGAACCCAAAGAGCATCACCTTGTAGCAGTAAATGCCAATTGGCATCTTAAAGGCTGTATGTTTTTCATTATTAGGATACATCTTGATTTCGTTATATCCTGAAAAATAATCTATGAAAGAGAAGATTTTGAAGTTGGCCAAATTTTCAATCATGATTTTTGTTATTAGCAATGAAAAATCATCTTTTGGATATGCTTTATTCAAGTCTTTATAGTCCACACAAATGCAGATTTGGCCAGTTTCTTCTTAACTAGCACAATGTTTGCTATCCAATTTGGATATTTTTCTTCTATGATGAAGCTTTCTTCGATCAATTTCTTCATTCTTCTATCATTTCTATTCTAGGTCAAGTTTTATCTTTTTAGTTGCTTGTTTGATAGACGAAAGCTCAAGATTGATGACTAGTTTGTGGACTACAACTTTAGGATCTACTCCAGGCATCTCCTTGTAGCTCCGTACAAAGCAGTCAATGTACTCTTGGAGTACCACTTTAAGCTGGGTTTGGCTTTCCTTTGAAACTTGAGTGCTGATAAAAGTCAACTTGGGGTCCTCCTTGAGCCTAGATTAATCTCCATTAGTTCATCAACTGTGGCTTGCCCCCCACCCTGAAGGTTTGGTAGAGCTTCTTTTGCTTTGAGGATTATTTCTTTACCAAGTGAGTTATCATATTGAGTGAGCTTCTTTTGACTACATCATGCCCCTTTCTTGTGGTTCTAATGAAATCCCACCAAGGATGTCACTTTCTTATGATGCCTAAAAAGTGATGGCCACCACGATGCATGTTTTGAGGGGTATTGATGTCATTTGGTCATTCTCAATATCGGAGAGAGGTCCAATGGTGACCATGAGACATGTGTGAGTGTTTGGAGTAATATAGCCTAATCCTTTAGTATTCTAATTTCCTCTTATAGGAATATAAGCACATCATTGGAGTGGATGTTCACAATCAGATTTGTTAATTATCTGACAAAACTGGTCCAAAAAATATTTAGACATAACTATCGACTGATGGTCACCATCATCCGTTAGATCTTTAGTCCACAAGATTTCATGTATGCTTGGAGCACAAGGCATTGCCTTATAAAATAGCAGTTCTTTTCTCCTTCGCACCGTAGAAGAATGTAAAAAATCATTAATTCTTCCATGATATTGATGCTCAACTCATCTAATTGCTTAACTAAGCATTTTGGAACCTTAATAATATGGAGAGTATTTTCTATTTGACCTTTTTTGTCATCTTCATTAGAAGTATAATTATCTAGGCAGATTAGCTTTCTAGGTGAGGAGGAACAAAGATCAAGTTAACAATCTTTTGCTTTATTTGAATGATGGAAGCAGACCACCATTAGCATCAGATGTCTGAAAGTATTTTATATCATCATAATGTACCTCATGAATATCAAAAGGGTGTATGTCTCTATCTATTCGGTGTTCTTCACCATTCTCAAAGTATTTGAAGCATTAGCATAGGATTGATGACACTACTTTATTTTCCTGTAGCCATGACCTCCTAGCAGTGCTTTGTATAACGCATTAGTATTAATCACATAAAACTTAACATCTATCATCAACTCGCCCACTTTCAGAGGGATACTTATGGTGCCCAAAGCTCTTTACCTATTTTGATTATACCCTTATATGGTTATAATCTCGGACAATAGGTGATACACTTCCAAAGCTAGAGCTCTCAGAGTTTCAAGAGTCATCAAATTGACTGAGGAACTTGGGTCAATCAGAATGTGATTAATCTTAATCTCATCACTGTTCCCTGTAACATATAGTAGTCTATTATGATCTGTTATTCCATGTAGTAGATTATTATTTGTGAAGGTGATGGTGGGAGTTTGACATGCATACAATGACTCCATTTTTTTCTTCAGCAAAATATGTTTGGTAGTTGGCTAGATTCTGCAAGAAATGCACTATTGTATCCCTGAGTTCTTTGTGACATCACCAAGGCATCAAACACACTCAACAAAATAGGAATCTTCTTAATGTGAGCTATTATATTGTATTCCATCCTTTTGGGTGCAGGTTCAACTTGTGAAGGCCCATGCTCTCATTTATCTGAATTTCCTTTTCCTTATTCTTAGGGATATTCTTCTCATTAGACATTGGAGTTTGTCTTAGAGGTAACATCTTCCCTCCTCAGAGTTGTACCTAATTTGCTCTCCTTAATTGAAATCTGATGTCATAAGACTAATAAGGTTCATCTTCAGAATCACTATCGATCCTAATCATGCGACAAGAGGTGGTAGACCCTTGTGCCTAGTCAGTAATTCCCTAAATATTGTTGGAGGATGTGATTGGCTGATAATCATCCCATTCAATATCAAAATTAGGCACATGGGGTTTCCTAATAGAGAGGTCTTTAGAAACTCTTTGGATGAATACTTTTATTTTGTGCATTGGTATAACCCTCTTCAAGACTTTGTATTGAGGATGTTTCTTTTGTGAATATCTAGATTGGCTTAACTGTGGATATCCATATTGATTTGATGCAGGGGCAGAATGGGTTTTAGCATTAGCTCATTTGATCCTCTCTCGAAATGTCTGCTACTTTTTTTGGTGCTTGCTGGTGTAGGGCCTTTAAAAGTGACATAAAGTTATTTTGAGTCAGACATGGAGTCATATTCTTCGTTTGTGCCTTGTATGCATAATTCCTCTGAAGTTGGCAAAGTGCACCCTTTCACAAACTTCTAGGACTAGAACTTCACCAAACATAGTGGGTTGAGCATTTATTAGTGAATTGCCTGATGGAGGCTGGGATAGTAGCTCATCAGTGTTCACCTTAAATGTATGAGTCACCATGCAACAAGAGGGCATAGACTTAGCTAACTGTCATCAATAGTGTCTAGTTTTCTTGACTCATCTCTAGAATAGATGGCACCAGTGATCGTTATGTTCCCAAGGAGGGTTGCTAAGTGGTTTCTTACCACTCCTATGAGGTCTTTTATATGGCTTTATTTTTTCTACTAGCACCTTCTCCATCCTCTTGACTTTCTCATAGAGCATAGTGGTCATATTTGTCACACTTTCCATATGGACAGTCATAGCTTGCATATATTTGTTCAACATTTGCATTTGTCCTCTGACAAACCTCATATTAGTTGTAGCTAGCTCTTTCATAGTATCTAACTATAGCTTTAGCATATAATAGTCATACTCACGGGTGAAACACTCTCAAAGATAGTCATCTTGGCAATAACTGTCAGGAAGACCTGTGAGATCTCTCATTTCATTAAATCACCCCCAATGAATTTATTCGTCTCTTCTTGCCTTGCATCCTAAATTTTCTCATAATTGAATTGACGGGGTGGCAATTGACTTGGTTGTAAACCTCAAATGGTAAATATGGCAGAGCATATTACTATCGAGGGTTCACTTTCTTCATTTCCTAGATTAGGATTTTCTAGTAAAGCTTTGAGTTTATCAGGGAGGAGTAATAGCGAGAGGTTATTGCTTGAATCTCTGCATAGAGTCACAAAGTGAATTATGTGCTGTTCAAGATTTCCCAAGCCATTAAACTATTTGAAACTAGGCACTTTGTTATGATAGATAAGGTAAAGTTTGTCAGTATTGTTACCCTACGCATCTCACTTTTTTGTCTCGATTGTGCAACTACCATTCATTATACCTACTGTTATATGTATGTTGGGAGTTCCATGTTGTTAGGAATCCCTGAGATCAGAGATTGGGCATCCCTTACAAGAGGAGGTGCTTGTGAAAGGCCAATGTTTTCGTGGACCTCATTTATAGGAGATGCACCATTTGCCACGTCTATTGCTTGAGAAAGATGTTGAGATCATTATAACTTATCAATCTTCTAGCTTATTTTTAGCATCATCTCCATCAACTCCATGATCGTCTTTTAAGCTTCATCCTTCTCTTTGCTTTATTATTTTAGCTATTCTTGCAGTGCTTCTATGATCACTTCTTGATTAGATCTTTCAATTATGACTAAGTCTTCTGTCAGAATATGATAGTTCCTATCTTGAGAATTAGGTCTAGGTTCTATGTTGAGGCTAACATCTTCTATCGGTTGAGTTGTCTCATTCAAGAGTCTACTCATGGAGCCGGTCACCACACCCTCTCTTTGATGTGGTAACAAAAATTAGTTTACAAGGGCCCTCTCCTCTTATATTTTTTCATTAGTAAATCTCACTCAAACAACCTTCTTTTGGCGCTAAGCCAGCTGGAGTGCAAGCTTATGATTCCTCCCAAAGTCATGGTGAGTAATAACTCTAATAGTGTGGGTGATCTCCTTTGGTAAGTCCTTGTGCTTGGTTATAGCTTTATAGTGACTCTTGTATATTTGTTTATAGATTTGCCCTTTTACCATAGTTTTAATGCAAGACTATGCCCCTTGTGATTTACTCTTATCTTTCTCTAAATTGCTTAATGGAACAAAAAAATTTGGAGGTAGGGATGGTAATGACAGACTTTGCTCGAGGAGTAGACTTCCCAAGTCGGCTGAAAATTGTAGCAACTTTTCCTTTACTTGTAACAGTCAAGATGAGCTCTTCTTCATGATACCTGTGTCTAGATTTGCTTTTAATTGCCTCCTATAAGGAGTTGAGTGAAGATGACTAAAGACTGAGCTCCACTTTGGTCCTAGCCTCTAGCAAACTAATGTCCTTGTTGATTGAGGCATATCTTTTAGCTCCTTATCTGAACAAACACTTCTCACTAGGGATAATGACATTTGGCCTCTTTCTCCTTGATGGAAGTCAAGAAATAGGTTTGTTTCGCATGTTGACCACTTCAGTTGGTATAGTAGTAGGTGCCCTCTTGAACTACACAACCTCAGAAATGGTCCTGAACTTGATCTAAACTTCAGCTGCTTCTGTAGCAACCATTGACTAAGGTAACTCTACAATTGAGCTTGCTCCTAGGATGTGGTGTAGCTTGGAGTAGAGATATTCTTCGTTATTACCATTTGATTCTTTCTTTTGCAAAGGAGAACACAGATGATTAGTATTCAATTGTAACTCTACCTTATCAATATCTCTATTGTATTAACTAGGTTTCTACACTTAGAGTAAAAGTCATGTCCTACGAAGTGTGTTAGAATTTTTGGTTGACCAGTCCTATAATGTGTTTAGTTTACATAATATACGAATCTGCTACAAATCAAGAAAAGTTCCCAGATTAAGACTGAGTCAAACTCAATTCCATTGGATATGCCAAAATTTGTAGGATTTAAGTTGACCACTCAGGATAACAGAGACCCCGAGGAGCGACCTCGAATCACAAATTAAGATTTGTTTTAATTTAAAATGTGCTATCAAGTGTTGTGAAAATATGACTTGCAACAGGCATAAACCCCTATTATCAATTATCCCAAAGATTGTTAGGAATATCCTAAAGTAAGAAACCTAACTAATAAAATAAAAATAAAAAAAGGAAGAAAGTATTATTTGATTAATTTAAGAAACATGGTACATGGTTTCAGTAAAGATATGTCTTCACTTTACAATGAACTTTAACGTGGAAAACATAAAAAAAAATGAAGAAAGAAAAAGAATGAAGAAGAAGCTTTGATGTGCTGCTACCCTGCTTCCCTCGTGCTAAACCGCATGGCGTCTGATCTGAATCATGGAAGGAAATGAGAAAATTTGAACTGTTTCTAATAGTTTTGAGAATCGGCGATAATTTCATAATTTGAAGTATTTCCATTAGCTTTGAGTTTTGGCGATAACTTCTTTGGAGTTTGTTGAAGTGCTTTCATGGTCGATAAAGCATAGACAATAACTTTATTTGGATTTGGAGTAGTTCTGTTAGCCAATAAGGTATTAGTGGCAACTTTATTTAGGTTGGAGTATTTTTATTAGCCAATAAGGTGTGGATAATAACTTCATTTGGGTTAGAGTGTTTTCATTAGTTGATAAGGTGTAGGTGTTAACTTTTTTGTTTTTTAAAGTGCTTCCATACCGATAAGATGTAAATGATAACTTTGTTAGAATATTTGAAGTATTTTCATAACCGATAGGGCATAGGTGATGACTTCATTGATTTTTTGAGTAGTGTCACAACAGCTTGTAAGGTTGGGTGTAGCTTGAAGATGCATCGCCAACTACTTTTGGGGTTGACTATCTTGTAGGATGCATTGTCAACTGCTTATGGGGTTGACTAGCTTGAAAGGATGCATTGTCAATTGCTTATGGGTTGACTAGCTTATAGGGGCACATCATCAACTACTTGTAGGGTTGACTTGCTTGAAGTATGGCCAATAGCTTTGAGTGCATTGTTGGCTGATTTCATTGATTTGGCAACATCATCAACAACTTAGGGGATTGGGTATAACTTTGAAGAATGGCCAACGACTTTGAGTGTATTGGCGATTAACTTCTATGATTTGACGGCATCACCAATAGCTTATAAAGTTGGGACTGGCTTGGAAGATGCATCATCCACAACTTCTGGGGTTAACTAACTTTGAAGTATGGCCAACGACTTTGAGTATGTTGGCAATTAACTTTTTTTGTTTGATAGCATCACCAACGGCTTATAGAGTTGGATATTGCTTGAAAGTGTAACCAACAACTTTGAATATGTTGGCAATTAACTTCTTTGATTTGATAGCATCACAAATAGCTTATAAAGTTAGGTATAGTTTGGAAGATGCATCGTCAATGATTTCTGAGGTTGACTAGCTTCAAAGACTTATTAAAGGCTTTTGTAACACACCCAGTGAGACTCGGTTTGACCTTATTTAGTTCTTATTTGAACTTATACTAGTTTAGGTCAGGATGGCAACATCATCCATTATTCATAGCTTTGGAGTATTGCTAAAGATTCAATGCACCCAATGGGACTCGGTTTGACCCTATTTAGTTCGGGTCTAAGTTTGATGTCATTTGGCTTGAGTTGAGTTCAACCTTGTGTTGGACCTTTTCGAGTCTAGGTCTACTAGATTTTGGCTCAATCTCAAATTAATTTAGTTCAAGCTCAATCTAGCTTGGTTCTGATTTGACTTTGAGTTTGTCCTTTTTAGTTTGAACTTTATTTGACCCAATCAGGATTGGATTTGAGCATAGTTCAATCCTAATTGGATTTAACTTGAACTCAACTTGAGTTTGACTAGAGTTGAGTCTTAATCTTGGTTTTAGTCCATTTGTTTGATCAATTTAAGTCCATTTGAGACAAATGGCCATCAATCCATTTGTTATGATTGAGTTTGTTTTCAATATTATTGAGTTACTTCATGTTAATCAATTTAATTTGAGGATCCTTGACTATTTATAATGAGTTTAGATGTACCTATAACATAGCTTTAAACATACAAACTGGAAGGTTTGCTTAGTTTGTGAGCTTGAAAGCTAGCTTAGTGTGAGCCCGAACGCTGAGTTAGTGCAAGTCCAAAGACTGGTTTAGATGTAAGCCCGAAAGCTGGCTGAGATGTGAGCCCTAAGGCTAGCTTGGATTTGAGTCTGAAGGTTGGCTGAGATGTGAGCCGAAAGGTTGGCTGGGTGTGAGCTTGAAAGCTAGCTAAGTGCAAGCCTGAATGTTGGCTTAGCTATGAGTCTGAAGGCTGGCTTAGTGCAAGCCCAAAGTTTGGCTGTGTGTGAGCATAAAGGCCGGCTGAGTGCGAAACTGAAGGCTGGCTAAGTGCAAGCTCCAAAGTTGGCTGAGATGTGAGCTCGAAGGGTGAGCCTGAAGATTGGTTGAACACAAGCTCAAAAGCTAGCTAAGTGTGAGATAGAAGGATGGCTTAGATGTGAGCCCAAAGGTTAGTGGAGTGCGAGCTCAAAAGCTAGTTAAGTGCGAGCCCAAAAATTGGTTGAGTGCGAGCTTGAAGGCTGGCTGAGTGCGAGCTCAAAAGTTGATTGAGTGTAAGCCCAAAGGTTGGCTGAGTGTGAGCTTGAAGGCTAACAGAGTTCGAGCCTGAAGGCTAGCTTGGATGCTAGCTCAAAGGCTAGCTACGTGAGAGCCCAAAAGTAAGCTAAATGCAAGCTCGAAGATTGGCTTGGTGGGAGTCGGAATGCTAGCTGAGTGCGAACCCGAAGGCTGACTTGGATGTGAGCCCAAAGACTGGCTAAGCACAAACCCAAAAATTGGCTTTGATGCGAGCTCAAAGACTGATAAAGCATGAGCCTGAAGGCTAGCTTGGATGTGAGCTGGAAGGCTAGATAAGTGTGAGCTCGAATGTTGGCTTGTGGTGATGGAGATCCACCATTTTCAAGGGACTACGGGTGGTCGTAACAATAGGTTTGCCATCTTCAATATCATCTTTATCGCCATCTTCGAGGGGTTACAGGTGACCACAATGAGGTTATGGGTTCACCATCTTCATCGCCATCTTTATCGCCATCTTTGAAGGGCCGCAAGTGGCCACAGCGAGGTCATGGATTCACCATCTAAAAAAGGTTGCGAGTGGCCATAGCGAGGTCATGAATTCATCATCTTCATCATCGAAGACCACAGGTGATTATGATGTTATTGAGCGCCCATCATCATGCCAAAGATCGCAGGTAGGTATGATATTGAAAGCACTTTTTCTAATTATTAATTTTACAAAATTTTCCTTTTGTTGTTATATTATTTCTTTTAAAAAAAAGACAAGAACTTTTTTTTCATTTTGTTCTCTTTTCTTTCTTTTTCTTCTTCTTATACTCGTTCAAGCCTAGAACTTCTTCTTCTATTTTGGCCAGATTATTATTATTATTATTTTGTTGGGCTGCACAAGCTTTTTCTATTATTTTTTTATGTCTTTGTTTTGTTGCTTCTACCAAAATCCTAACCTCATCCCTTCTTTTTCTCCTCCTGAGAAAAATTATAATTTAGTTTAATTTTTTTGCACAATGGTGTAGATACCCCTTGCAATTTCAGTATTTGGAATAAGTATAAATTTTAAATTTTACCATCCACAACAAAGAGGCTTATTCGTATCTATTTATAAGTTCATCCAAATTTCAATTAAGTATATCTATATCCATCTACATCCACAACTATTATTCAAAATTTGAACAAAAAAATCTACTTCCAGCCCAACACTATCTCTTCATGAACCTATAAAAAATTGTAGAACCTGTAAATTAGAAGATAGAAGGAGATCAGAGATGAACAAAGAACAAAATAGGAGAACATTGGAAGACCATCATTGAAGAAGCCTAAAGAGGTGAAGTTTCAAACTTAGCTACGTTCTTTTCTTTTCTTTCTCCCCATTCTCCTTCTCTCTTGTAGGACCACCAACTTGCCCACTCCTCCAACCAACCAGGTCGTTGTTGCACGCTCCCCCATCGTCTTCCACACCCCGACCCATTCTATGGTCGTCAAACCTAACCACCCCAATGTCATTCGCTTTGGCTTTGTTCTATCCTCCTATCTTTGTTTGTGGCTTTACCCTTCCTCGAAGCTCACCGATCTCGTTTGCTTCCTGTCCCATATTTATCAAACCATTGGTGATACTTCAAATCTAATCAATGACAAGAAATGAGACCATCGTTTATCAAATTAGAAATGATAAGCATAAACTAAAGTTACAAATCATTCTCTCAAATAAAAAATTAAAAGAAGTCAACTGACAATGAAAAAAGCCATCAGTGATGCTCTATATCTTAATAGGGTCAACTGACACAAATTGAGATAGTCATTCACATCCTAAAATCTAGCAAAGTTATTAGTATTCACTTAGTATCAAACAAATGCCCATTTGAGTCAAATTCTATTCGGTCAAACACATAGGAGCTGGGCAGTGGTGAGCATTAACTGAACCCATGCATGGTGGATTCACAATCCAGTGCCTTGATCCACTTGGCTACATCTGCCCCTTATCTAGCTAAAGGATTTTCCCTTTTTTGCACTCATCATTATTATATTTATTCTTACCTTATTAGATCAAGATATTGAACATAGTTTAAAATGTTAAAATAAAGGACTAATCCATTGTGACACGTTCACTAAAAACAAAATCCTTTTGTAGCTAATCATTTATTGAGAAATACGGAAAAACTCAACACGAGGGAGGAGAAAAAAATAATAGTAACTTGGTATCGGACATATACCATTATACCCATAATGATTGGACATACAATGGTCATTCATAATGGAAAAGAACATTTACCTATTTATATAGGGGGGAAGGTTCTTTTCCCAACATCGGAAAGAAGAGGGCAAAGCTACAACCAATACTTTTAGGCTCCATACCTGATTTTCTTGTGGTGAAGGGTGATAATGAAAAGTGTATTCTTAAGCTTCCCACCCCTATGATAAGAAAAGGGTAAAGTCTCTGCGGTAGAAGAAAGAAGAGTAGTTTCCATACCTGATTTTCTTGTTAGGTCGTAGGAAGGGGTTGCGCGGTCCAGGGCAAGAGGGTCCGTGGCATACTAGTTTCATTGCTCGGGAATGCATCGTTCTACTATCTATGTATATAAAGAAAGCGTAGTGAGATGGTACAGAGAAATTCCATCCCATGCTCATTTGTGAGATGCTTAACACATGGGGCACCACTGCTTTTGTTGGTTGCCTCCCCTATGCGATTTTTCCCCACTACTATAGGTGCATAAGGCAGTAGTAATCTTGCTTGATTCATCTATACGTGAGGGCGACTACACTACCGGAGAAAGGTAGATCATAGCGTGAGGTTCCATCCATACCTCGGGAAGAAAGAAAAAGCAATAGCAAGGGCAACTCCACCCCACACTCTCGATCTCCTGAACTGAGTAGGAATCCATCAATCCATACTGGGAAGAGTCCCAAGCAAGACCGGTTCACAGAGGTACATAGTGCATTCATAAAGGTATTCGGTTGATATCGATGGGTTCAATTGCATCAGTAAAGCGGACTTTGAAATAGCATACGTTGGGGAATACCCATTCAAAGGAGGGCAAAGCTACAATATGAAGTGTTTCCATACAATATTTGAGAAGAAAGAGGAGGGCAATATGAAAAGTGGAGCTTTTTGGGTATTCCTTCAATCGGTCCCATGCAACAGGCTGATTTGGAGGTAAAAGGAACGTCCCACTCCATACTTTTAAGAACTTTTTCGCATCTAACCCACACTTAAGGCTTCTTTAGAGGTTAACTACTGTGTAATGGGTTGGGTTCATTTCCACTGTGCAGGGTGCTGTAAGTACCAGTTTCAATGCTCTGATCAACCGAGTATGACAATGAAAGGACTGGACTCAGATGTGATGGGCAAATGAGCTTGTGTTCAGGAAAGTTCGCTCCAAAGTGCAATCGGTCCCAGGCCAACGTGATGGTTCAACTATTTCTTTTCCCGAGCCAAGTCGAATAGGTTACACGCCTCCATGGTGGTAGTTGCTAGTTGCATTGAGGTTGACAGAACGGACGAAGAGGTAAAAGCAAATTAGAAGTAATACCTGTCTCTGTAGTTCCATATCATTCTGATTCAAAGAGAAGTGCTGGGTTAGAGAGGAGAGCTCTGTGTTATTGATGATTGTAGCTCATGAATGCATCTACTTTATGACGTACTATACAAGCCCGGGTAGAAAACGTATACTGTTGGAGCTCGGGTTCCGAGGGAAACCAAAAAAAGCTCGGGCAGAAGGCAAAAGGGAAAGCGAACGGTCAGCCAGTTAGCTCCCATATGGTGCTTTTAGGTTCGACTCCACAGTGCTAATATGAAAATTCATTAATAGCGGCAGTTCCAAGATGAGGGGGAGTCCCTGTTGTGCCCAGTACCTGGTCCTGGCTATCTCTTCTACAGCTTTCCACCTCCTCTTCAGAAGAAAACCCTTTTGGTGACTTTATGGGCTAAAGCAAATGAACGAAAGCAAAGAGTAAGATTCGGGAAATCAGGAAACTAATGTCTTCAAATATGGTGGAACCAAAAGAAGATGAAGAAGGCCTAGGAAGTTTAAAGCATCAAGGACCACACCTTAACCCATTATAGGGCATCTTTTAGAAGATAATTTGAGACTGTGAGAAGGGAGCAAAAGGGACTTTCCTTTGGGGGGCTTTTTCCATATCTCTCAAGCAGATTGACTCTTTCTTTCAGGAAATGTCGAATAGTAGAGAGAGCAGAATGGGTTCATTCAACCCTTTTCCCACTTCCTTTCTCATTTCATACTCTTTAAGATTATGAATTTAAATTCTTTAAATTGTGACATAACCCCTTTCTTAAAGTAATCAAATCAAGGTTTTCCTTTTTTTGTGTCTCTATTTTATTAGATAGGTTTCTCATTTTAGGAGGTTCCTGATGATTATTAAGGTAATTAACAATAGGGGCTTGTACTTACTGGAAGTTATATTCTCACAATTTTGGATTGTGCACTCAAACTACCTTAAAATTTCACTTGTTATTTTGAAATTTCTTCTCGGAGTCTCTAGCTATCTTGGGTGGTTGATCACCACTCCATAGTCTTGTAAGCCAAGTGCAATATCTTGATAAACTTGAAGGTGGTCCAGTAAGCCAGGTACGAGATCCTAAAGAACACAAAGGTAGCTTGGTAAGTCAAGTAAATGTCATCACTGGGAACCTAATACTGATCCAATAAGCCAAGTATGGCATCTCCAGGAACTCAAATACTACCTAATAAGCCAAGAATAGCATTTTAGGGAGCCCGAAGATAGCCTAATAAGTCAAGTATGACATCCTAAGGAATCCAAGTGGCCTGGCATGCCAAGTATATGGTATCTAGGGGAACCTAAATGTGGAGCAGTAAGCTAAGTGTGAACCTCATATAGTGACATGCAAATCGAGTCAACACAATTTTCTAATATTTTTGTTTGTTTACAAGAAAAGCTTTTCTCCTTCTTTTCTTTCCTTTTCTCTTTTTATTTTACCTTTTTCCTCTTTCTTCTCTTCTCCCACTATAGCTGGTAGCACACTTTTCTTTTTTTCTCTTTTTTCTACTTTCCTTCTTTTTACAACAACTTTATGTTTTTCTACTTACTATTTTTATCTCTTATCTCTCTATGTTGTCTCCTTCCTCACTTTTTTTTATTATTTATTTGCAGCCAAGGGCAGATCAACCTTATTTCTTCCTTCTTCTTCAATCAATGACCATAACCAACTAAATCTGGCCCCTTGATGATAGTGACAGTGGAGGGCAGCAGCAAAGTGGCACAATTTTGGTGGAGTCCCTTATGAAAGTGGCAATGCATAGTGGAAGAAGGCGACGAAGCTGCCTAGTCATGGGAATGTGGAAGGGCCCGAGATCCCTACCAAAGTGAGGTAGTGAGATAGTAGGCTCCTTGGTGTGCAGTGGTTAGAGGAAGCCATTGCAAGTGGCTGTAGAATTGGTGGTTTGGGTAGCCAAACCTGAAGGTTTTGACCGGCCAAACTTTAGGGTTTGGATAACCAAACTGTAGGATTCAATCGGCCAAACTTGGGCAGCTAGGTGGTACAATAGGACCTCGAAGGGTGTAGACGAGCATAATGATGAAGCAAAAAAGATGATTCTACATTAGAAAAGAGGAGGAGAGTAGAGAGAGGAAAAGATGGAACATTGAATCAAAAGAAATCTAAATAGAGAATAGCTTACCATATCTTGTTCGTTTTGGATCAGTTGGATCTTGTATCCTACCTTGTCTCCTCTTCTATTTGTCTCCAATCTCCTCTAAACTTTTCTCTTGTTCCTAGTGTTGCATTTTCTTGGTTCCAGTTCTCAGACTTCAAGCCCTTTTGCCCTCTCCAGCTGACCCTAACCTTCATAGAGACAAAAATCACCTACTAGGTGATAACTGGGGGATGATGCTCTAATGCATATATCAATATTCCCCTCCTACTCTTTGGGGGCTATAAGAAGTGCTAGATATAGAAGAAAAATAGGGACTCAAGAATTAAAAGAGAAGACAAGGAAGAAGAAGAAGATCCTTTGCCCTAATGCTTGGGCCCTATTTTATAAAACTTTGAAATAACTTGATGCGACCTCTTCTAGTAACTCTACCATGATTGGTGTGCAAGTTAACTAAGGGCATTTTGGGAAATTTGTCTAATAATCTATACCATGATCTGGTGGATTTTGTCATGTAGTGGAAGGTGGAGTATGATGTGGTAGTGGCTATAGGAGTTTGTCTCCTAGTTTGCCACAGAGGTCAATACTCTCATGTGTTAAGGGTGCACGTAAAACACAAAGGTAGAAAGGCTTGGGTGTTATGGATCTGAATAGACAAATTGTGGAGCTAGATGAGCTCAGATTGGTCTTACTATGGAGCTTGATGGCTTTAGTATGTGTTTGTATGGCAAGCTATGAGGCTCGACCCTTTGGGCCTTGTTTGGCTGAGGTGCACAGGAGAACATTAAAACTAGAAGGTTTCAGTTCAAATTGATCTTTGATTGGTTGTGGGTCTTAATTTTGGTTTGATTATGTCTTTTTGACACAACATGACCACCAAAGCCCTTCATGCAGCTTCTTGTCACTCAAATGTAAGTGCTTGCATATTGTCTATCCTTTCAGTAGTTACCTTCTCCAAGCAATTATTACATATGGGGATCTGAAGCATTCGATCTTCCATGGTTTTCTATTCAATGACTTGGTGTCCATTATTTCACTTTAAATCTTGGAGTGTTTCATTGGATGTTGTTTATTCTTATTGTCTTCCCAAACATGACCTTACATTAGTGGGCAATTGCTACATTTCAAACCGTCAGTTCAAAGCTATATAAGGACTGATTCTGGAGGCATTTGCTCACTTGCTTTCTATGATCTTGCTTTTCTTTATTCATCTTCATAGGGAGGCCCTCACTTCTTCTAAGTCTCTTTCACTATAGGAGCTACCTGACATAGCCTTGGCTACTCTTTGTGTCAAGTTCCACATGAAGCTAACTATCATGGTTTGTCCTTTGTTCATGATATTATAATATTGTGTTGACACTTTTTTACCATAGCTCAGCGATGTCGTCAGAGACATGTCTAGACATCTTCTTAACCTTCATGAGGAGGCCAGTAGGGTGGAGTAGACTCATAATGACTTATTGTATGAACTCAATAGAACCTGGCACAAGGTGGTGGATCTTTAGCAAAGGTTTCCTGTCTCTCATGACCAACTTTCTAGGGTCAAGAAACTGGAGGCTTTCCTCCAATCTAGCATCCGAAACAAGTAGAGAAGGATCATTGGGCTAACATGGCCTGTTCTCTCACTGAGTTGCAAGTAGCTCAAGTTGTGGAGTGATTTTTCTCCAATGATGAATTCTAGGCCTTGTTGGATCAAGCTTAGGAGAGTGGGGTTGCTGAAGAGCAATGACTTTTGGCTGATGTGAGGCCCACCTCATTCTTGTAGGTGTTTACTACTACAAGGCAGAGGTGTTCAATGACATGCATGACTAGTCATTTAATCCATGTAGCCTCTTCCATAGAGAGGTAAATGAGGACCAGGCTTAGTGCCAGCTCGAGGCATATCTCTTTATCTCTAAGGTGGCAGAGTTTCTCTGGAGCCTACCCCTTTCGCTACTGCTCCCCCCACCTTGGCCTCTACACCCAGAGCTCAACACCCAGCAAGTACTGAGGTGCAAATCTAGCAAGTGGGTGAGAGCTCACAAGCCACTAATGATTACACTTCAAGTAACGATCCTCTATAGCCCAAAAGGGCTAGTATTATTTTGCTTTTTTTTGTTCTTGGAGCTCGTCTCCTTCCTAGTGTAATCAAATTCCTATTAATGAAGTTTGCTTTTTGCTTACTTCTATGTCTTCACCATCATATAATGCATGTTAATAATTTCCTCCTTCTGTTGAATATGCCTCAAGCATCTTCCCCTATCAGGTTTTGTGCCTTGATGAACGCAAGATGTCAGCAGCACCTACCTTTAAAGAGTGAAGTGTGAAAACCCAAATAGGCAACCTAAGAGGGGAGTGAATTAGTTTCAATCAGAATAATAACCACTTTTAAAATTAAAATCCAATTCACAAATCAATATGCAAAATAACACAAATACAGAAGCAAGAAAATAAATCATGAGTACTAATAAAGTAAACGAGAAGAGTAGAGAATGCACCACTATCTATGCAGTTCAGAGACCAGCCACTCCTACCTCAAGGCCCTTGCATCACTTTTGAGGACTTGAACTCTTCACTCAAGCTATCACTTCTTGAGGTGAAGCCAAGCCTTTACATCAACTCATAATCCATGAGTGTCACTTCCTTCGGGTAAAGCCAGACTATACAACTCTTGCTCCAACTAGCAAGGTTCAACTCCTACACTGAAGCTATGTTCCTCACACACTCCTAATGCCTTAGGAGTGTTTACAAATAAAGAGGATGAAAATAAAATATAATTATTCTACTCTATAATGTCACTTAAATTTAAGCTCAAGAGAAATGAAGATTTGATATGAAATTCAAATCCTAGAGCATTTCAAGGGCTAGAAGAGTAGGAGGGCTTTAATATCTTCTCAAGATAGAATTATAAGATATAAAATTTATTTAGAAAAGCATATCCTAGCCTATTTATACTCTATGGGTCAAAACTAGCCGTTGGGGATGAAATTCCACAGCTAGCTTCACTCTAACAGCAAGAAATCTAGTCATTACTCATGTATAAAACCTAAACTGATTGGTCAATTGGACAACTGGTCAACTAGTTCTAGTCTACTAGAACTGGCAAGCTAGCTCTGCCGATAGTTTAGTTCCCCAACCAATCACTCAGTTATGATGAACCAAAACTAGTATAAACTTTCTGCCAGTTGTTTGGTTCCTCAATTGATCATCTATTTTACTTAGGATCAGAAGTTTGAATATCCTGTCTAACAAAATCAGTTATCTGTTAATCCAAGCAGATGTTTGGTTCTCTCTTAAAAATTTTGTTAAGAGCTTCTTGTAAAACTTAACATGTTGAATGCTCTAAATAAATAATTTCAAAAATAAATCTTCAACTTGATCAAAATAGATAAAAATTCTAAACCTAGTAAATTAACTTGATCTCTTGAGCTTTCTTCAAACCATCTCTAATTCTTCAAGTTTCATCCATTGATCCACCATCACACCTCATCTGCAAGACTATCTTCAAGTCTATCTACACTTGAAGCTTCTGAATGGGCTTGATCATTTTAAGCTTGGCTTGGCTATACGCTATATATGCTCAAGATATGATCAAATACAAGATTTGTTCATCATCAAAACTACAAAAGACAACAAAGTGAAATCATCATCATACCATCATTCTCTTTCCTGATTTCTCATCCCTTGTGCTATGGCTAAATGACCACATGTGTCCCCTACATTTACTCTTGTTAAGGTGATGTGCATATATGGCATCAATTATGAGAGAATCTTAGCTTGATCTTGACCGTTGGTTTCTCTTCATAAAGAGGGAGTTGGTGAGGGAGGGACTTAATTCTTCATTTTATGCCACCTTTAGAGCTTTACTATCCTTGACTTGCGCTCTTGCTTCTTCCTTCTTATTTGATAGGGACTCTATCTTTTGCAAGTCTATCAAGGAAGTTTCTTTCCCTATTCTTGTGCTTTGGTTTTGGTGTTTTATGAAAGCCTCAAGCTTTGTTCTTGGGGCTTTTGCATCTTCATCTTTATTTGATTTTTTTTCTCCTATTTTGCCTCCTTTATGGTTTTTATTTAGGTCCGAGCTTCCCTTAGTTAAGTTAGGGTCATAGCTTTCCCCTTTTGCTAATAGTCCTCCCATTAATAGGTTTATCCGATGCCACTTCTTGTGGAGGCTCAGGCTCACCCTCCCCAAGCTTCAATGTTAGTAAGAGGGATGCTCCATTTCTTTAGCCAAGGCACCAACTCATGATCCACAGAGCAGTCATGACAAGCTTCCCTCTAGCTTGACCCAGGCTTCCAAACCTCCTAGTGTGTGGCTCCTGGTGTGCATCCCTCCTTCTCTTGTTCATGTTTGGCTAACCAAGCAAACAATGTCTAAGAAGCTAATTGACCATCTCATCTCTGAGTTTGGTTTTTCAGTCAATCAATAGATTGCACATTTCCCTAGTGATGAAGTGAATCAAGGAATCCCTATTATTCTATTACAATGGTTTCTAGATCTAGTTTGAGGTTGGACTTTAGTCCCCTTTCCCCTATTCCTTAGACACCTCATCAGGCATTATGAGATACCCTTGGAAATGGTAACACTCAATATGATGGCTATCATATCCACATTTTGGGTATTCTCCACAACTTACAAAGTATCTACTTCTGTGAATGCGTTTAAAGGAATGTACCAACTATACCAAACCAAAGACCATGAAGAAACTTATTGTGTATCACTTTATAAGGGATGATGGTTGTTCCGGGGCAACCCCACTTTGGTTCACAACTAGGAGCACCATATTAGGATTTTCTACTCCAACAACCTAGGGCTTCCTCTCAAGATGGGAGTGCCCTTCAAGTGTGGCAAGAGAATTGAGCTCTATGGGATCCAGGTCGATCCACTAACCAAATGGGCCAAGTAAGCTATTGAGAAAGAAAGTAATGCTCCCTTGTGGAGCTTGGAAGAATATCGACAGATGTATGGGCTTAGTATAGAATGCGGACTTGGTGGGCAACAAATCACCGAGGTGCTTGCCTTCTACTTTGTGAGACTTGTTCTTTTAACAGTTGTCATTTCTTTGCAAAGAAAAGTGAGACTTAGCACATCAACCATGCTCTAGGGAATACCATCCCTCAATTGGCAACTCCTAAGAAAATGGTAGGTGAGTAGCACCCTTCACACCTCCAGCTATGAAAAAACCCTGGCCTTCCTTCGTAGAATGAGAGGGTGAAGCTATCCAAGGTTCTCTAGCTCAGCCAAAACAAAGGAAGGGGAAGACATGCATTGCCTCTCTTGTTGCAATAGCCACTTCTTGAGGTGAGACTTGCTGTTGGCTTTATGGTGTCTCGAATCCGGATTTTCCGGATAGTCTTAATTATATTAGGAAGTTATTTAGTGGGCCTAATTGTTACTAGATTTATCTTCTACTAGAAGACTTAAATTAGTAGAAGTCTTATTTGAGTCAGTCTTCTACTTTGACTCAAACATCATTAGGCCACATCTATAAATACACCATTGATGTAAGGGTTTCTAGATAGAGTGAGAGAGAGATATATAGATTGATACTCTCAATACGTCTTATGACGGTTAGGCTACTTAGTCTTTTGTGAGAGTTGGTGATATTGGAGTTTCGTCTCCATCATTGTAATCTTCTCTTTCTCTTCTCATCAATACAATATTCTCTGGATCGTCTTCCCCACATATATCTCTTGTTTGCTATCTTTTCCTCTTTTCTGTTCTTCCTCTATATCATGAATTGTGGTGGACATTGATATTTTTCCCAACAAGTGGTATCAGAACTTGGTTCAACATGTCTACTATGAAGTTCGATATAGAGAAATTCAATGGAAAGCAAGGATTTCCTATTTGGCAAGCAAGAGTTCGTGCAATTCTTACTCAACAAGGGTTGAGACACACATTGGAAGATGTCAAGCCTGAAGATGTCACCGAAAGTGTCTGGAAAAACCAGAAGGCTAGCGCACATAGCACATTCATCCTCAATCTCACCGATGAGGTACTCTATCTGTTTCTTGATGAAACATCACCTTCAGAGTTATGAAAAAAGCTGGAGAAATAGTATATGAGTAAGTCTATCTCAAATCGAGTTTATTTAAAGTAGAAGCTCTTCAATTTTTGAATGATAGAAGGTACGAATATAGTTGATCATCTTAATGCTTTCAATAAACTTGTCTCTCAATTGTTAAGCATTGATGTTAAAATTGAAGATGAAGACAAGGCAATTATTTTATTATCGTCCTTACCTCCTTCTCTTGAGAATCTTAAAACTACTCTCATGTATGGAAAGGATTTGAAATTTGATGATATTTCTGCTGCCCTTCTATCTAATGAATATTTGAAAAAGATTGGAGGGGATGTGTCACACTCAGAAGCATTAATTGTCAGAGGTCGTACCAAAGAAAGATCAAGGACAGGTCGTTCTAGATCCAAATCTAAAGAAATAAACTATAGGTATTGTAAGAAGATGGGACATGCAATTAAAGATTGTTGGAAGCTCAAAGCAAAGAAAGAAAGAGAATCTCAATTTAAAGAGCAAGCCAAAGAACAAGTGTCAGTTGTTGAAGGGAGTTCTGATAATAATTTGGGTAACGTTCTCTCTATTAGTTCTAATTTTGATCGTTACCTTGATATTTGGATTCTTTATTCTGGTTGTTCTTACCACATGTGTCCTAATAAGGATTGGTTTGAAGACTACAAGTCCTATGATGGTGGTTTGGTTTTGATGGGTAATAACAATCCACGCAAAACTATTGGAATTGGAACAATCAAAATTAAGATGTTTGATAATATTATTAGAACTATTACTGATGTTAGACATGTTCTTGATTTGAAAAAGAATTTGATCTCTTTGGGTGTTTTGGATTCTGCTGGTTATAAGTATTCTGCTGAAGGTAGAGTTCTTAAGGTTGCTAAAGGCTCATTGATAGTGATGAAGGACCTAAAGCATGGAAATTTGTATGAGTTAGTAGGAAAAATCGTTGCAGGTGGAGCAGCAATTTCTCAGGCCTCTTCTTCTGATATGACCCACTTATGGCATATGCGTCTCGGTCATATGAGTGAGCAAGGTTTAATTGAGCTCAACAAAAGAAAATTACTGAAAGGCCTCAACTCATGCAAATTGGATTTCTACGAGCATTGTCTCTATGGTAAACAGTCTAAGGTAAAATTTAACACCAGTATTTATTGCACTAAAGGCTTAATTGATTATATTCATTCTGATGTGTGGTGCCCTCCTATTCCATCAAAATCTGGTGCTCGTTATTTTGTCAGTTTTATTGATGACTTTTCCAAAAAAGTGTGGATTTATTTTTTGCATCACAAAGCCAAAGTATTTTCTGTTTTCAAACGGTGAAAAATTTCAGTTGAAAAAAGGACTGACAGAAAAATCAAATACCTCAGAAGTGATAATGATGGAGAGTACAAATCAACAGAATTTCTCAAATTCTGTGAAGATGAAGGCATCAAACGCCACTTTACCATCCCAGGAAAACCTCAACAAAATGGTGGCTGAAAGGATGAAAAGAACCTTGTTAGAGAAAACACATAGTATGCTCATTACATCTAATCTTGATAAAGATTTTTGGGCAGAAGCAATCAATACAGCATACTTCATTGTGAATCGCTCTCTTCAAACAGCCATTAATTGCAAGATTCCTGAAGAGGTATGGACTGGTCAACCTGCAAATTATTCTTCTTTAAAGATTTTTGGTTGCCCTGCTTATGTGCATGTTATCAAGGATAAGTTAGATGCACATTCCAAAAAATATATTTTCCTGGGTTATGCCAAAGGCGTCAAAGGCTATCATTTGTGGGATCCTACTATTTCAAATGTAATTATTGAGAGAGACATGGTATTGATGAAAGTGTTATGCTAAAATCTCTCAAGAAAGATCCCAATGATATAATGTAAGTGGAGGTGGAGCATGTAGTTCCTTCAGAAGAAGATATTCAGGGTATGCCCAACTCTCAAGAAAATTCTAAAAATCAAGTTTCTGAAAAGACTCCACTTTGAAGATCTCAAAGAAAAATAAAGCCACCTGAAAAAAGTAGTGCAGGATAAGAATTCTTCTCAGTGGCAAGCTGCTATGAATGAAGAGATGGATTCTGCTCGAAAGAACCATACTTGGAATCTAGTGAAATTACCAGAAGGTAATGGCAAAGACATCTATTGAAGATTCAAATTCAGAGAATAAGATGATTCAAGCCAAGGTAGAGATTGTTGGCTTTATGGTGTCTCGAATCCGGATTTTCCGGATAGTCTTAATTATATTAGGAAGTTATTTAGTGGGCCTAATCCTTATCTAGATTTATCTTCTACTAGAAGACTTAAATTAGTAGAAGTCTTATTTGAGTTAGTCTTCTACTTTGACTCAAACATCATTAGGCCACATCTATAAATACACCATTGATGTAAGGGTTTCTAGATAGAGTGCGAGAGAGAGAGAGATAGATCAATACTCTCAATACATCTTGTGACAATTAGGCTACTTAATCTTTTGTGAGAGTTGGTGATATTGGAGTTTTGTCTCCATCGTTGTAATCTTCTCTTTCTCTTCTCATCAATACAATATTCTCTAGATTGTCTTCCCCACATATATCTCTTGTCTGCTATCTTTTCCTCTTTTCTGTTCTTCCTCTATATCGTGAATTGTGGTGGACATCGATATTTTCCGCAACAACTTGCATGACTGCTCCAACTCCAAACCTTACCACTTCAACCCTTGCTTCTTTTGCACTTTGGGATGGGGGTGTTACTTTTGTTGAGGTGTCATTCCTTCTAGAGCTCAAGTTATCAATTTGGATGATATGCATCTAGTGCATGTGCCTCCTTGAGGATACTTCAATCTCCAATCACTGAACTCATGGGTTGAGCTAGATATTGACCTCATAAGAGTATGTTAACTTAGCACCTTTACCTTTTTTATCTCCCTTTTCATTTTCCTCGATGTTGAGCTTTGCCCACTACTACTTGCTATTGTTGCAAAGGACGTTCTAGGAAGGCTAGCATCTTCCTAGGAGTACATAAAGAAGGTCTAGGTCATGATTGACTCTAGGAATTAGAAGGTGACCAAGCTCGAAGAAGAGCTTTCCAAAATTAAGAACCAACTAGAGAAGACCAAGAAGGAGGCTTTCGATGAAAGAGGCTGAGGACACGAGGAAGGCATCTTTGGATGCCACAAAGGAGGCCAAGCTGACTAAAGGCTAGGCTTTGGCCTTTGTGATGAAGATGAAGTTAGTCAAGAAGGCTCGTGATTAGGCCATAGCTGGGATTGGCATCTCTTGGAGGGAGGTTGTGGCAAAGTTCAAAGAATTATATGAGTATAAAGATGAGCTCGCTGATTGAACTGCAGGTGGGCTTTCTAACGGGTACTTATATTGTAGGTGCAATGTACTTGACAGGTTGAAGAGGCCTGAATTTGACCCATTTAGAGACTTATTCCTATGATCTATGATAATGACTTGCTCGAGGTCCACCATCACCACTACCACTCTTACTCCTATAGCCTCCCTCAAGACTCATTTAATCCTCTCAACCCTCTAGGTCTAGGGGGCCCTCTTTGCCTATTAAGGTGGCCTCCCTAGAAGATGAGGAGCCTGTGCCTCCATCAAGTCCCACCTAACTTGGTGATGCCATTTGAGCTGCCATGGTGACTTTGCTTGCTAGTGAATTTTGTAATTTATGTCTTTTGAGTCTTCTACATAATAGGGGTTTTATCCCTTAGTAATCTTCAATGAAAAGTTATGTTTTCTATCATAGCATTATTGTCTTTTGAATTTGAATGAAAAAGTATGGTCTCATCCATACCTTTTCTCATTTAGATTGACTCAAGTGTGAGACTTGTAACTATTTCTTAGTCAAGTGCGAGACTTGTAATCATTCCTCAGTCAAGTATTAGACTTGTAATCAGGCTTTGGTGCCCAAGCACAAATATTGTAATCATTCCTCAATCAAGTATGGGATTTATAACTAGGCTTTAGAGGCCAAGAATTGAGCTTGTAAACATTCCTTGATCAATTGTAGGACTTGTAACAAGGCTTCAAGGGTCAAGCATGGAGCATGTAATCATTCCTCGATCAAGTGCGGGACTTGTAACTGCAAGGGTCAAGTGCAGAGTTTGTGCCCATTCTTTACTCAAGGGCAGGGCTTATAATTGAGCTTTAGAGATCAAGCATGGAGCTCATAACCATTCTTCTATCAATTGTGGGACCTGTAACCAGGTTTCGGGGCTCATATTTCCTAAGAAAACAAAAGATGACAATTTTCTCATTGATAAAACTTTTGTAAATTACTTACATGCTATTATTTGAGGAGATTTTTGCTACAATTAAATTTGATTATAATATGATTAAAATTGAGACTTGTATGATACTAAATTATGGCTCAAATGTGGGTCTCAGTTAGACATAAATTGCGTTTGTGTTTGACCAAGAATTGAGCTCAATTTAATCCTAAATTCTTAAAAAATTCAAACCAAAGATAAGCCTATTCCAAATAAGCTAGTGGACTAGTTACTTGAACTAAAATTAGGCCCAAAATTCATCTAAAATTTGGGCCAAAATGACAAAATACAAAAATTTTGTAAATAGGTCCCTAAACTGAATAAATATTCATAAATGGGTCATTGGCCGAATTATTCTTACAAATAGGTTCTTGGAATAAATTTTTTATGGAAAAATCCAATAACATCCTAAAATTACAAATTAATTTTGCAAAATTTAGGGTTTACAAATAAATTCTTCAAAACATCAATAATTATAATTTGATCCATATGAAATCTAAGATTTAGATATAAACCCTTGCAAAATTTTGTATTTACAAATAAGCCACTAGAGTTTTAACTTTTTATAAATAAGTTTCTTAAAATTTTTTATTTATGAATAAATCCAAAATTTATTCAAAAAGGGCTTTGCAAGTTTTAGAACTTTATAAATAAGTTATTTTTACAAAAGGTCCCCTGAAAATCATAAAATTACAATTTAGTCCAAATTTTTCAAAAGAATTGCAAATAACCCCCTCACATTTTGAAGTTTCTCAAAATGCTATAATTTCAATGTTATCAAATATATCATCCAAATATAGCTGATCGATATCTAGATCAAAACTAAATTACATCTATCCATACAAATATTCAAAATTTAAAGAAGATCATCATCTACATCTATCAATTCCAATTTGCGAAGCAAGATCAACTCAATCTTCCCAATGCCTATAAAACCTATAGAACCTAGAATGGGAGAGGATGACAATGAGAATGTATGCTGAAATAGAAGAGAAGAAGGAAACAAAAAGATAAGACTAGGAAGGCTACAAGGTTGAGTGCAAAACTTATCTTATTTCTTTTGTTTCTTCTACTTTTTGCTCCACTCTTCTCCTTCATCTCTTGTAGGCATGTGCCACAAGGGAGGCCTAGATCCTGCCATGTGTGCCATTTGCTTGACTCCACCACATGGGCCATCACATCGACATCAAGCTGCATGTGGCAGCTGCGCACCGTCAAGAGGGCCAAGCCATAGCAACCATCGATCGAACATTGCCCTTCGCCGACCCTCTCCTTTGCTCCATTGTGCCTCACGGAAAGCCCCTCCATCACCAAACTAGAGGGACACCACTTGGAGACCCGGCTTACCATTAAGAAGTCAGGCTAGATCCGGCCAAATTAAGTAGATAAGGGGTCTTTGTTGAAGAAAGGAAGAAGAAGGGTATAGGGCACGGTTTGGTGAGGGAGAAGGAGAAATAGAAGAGATAAAAGGTAAAAAAAATATATAAAAAACCTGTTGGAAAAAAAATCAGAAAAAATAGGAGAGAAGGGTTTTAAGCTTGAAGAAAAAGATGAGAGAAAAAAATATTAGAAAAACATGTTGCCCAAAAAAAGAAAAGAAAATCTAGCCAAAATAGGGGAGAAAGGTTTGGGGTGAGGAAGAAGAAGAAATAGAGGAAAAAAATATAAAAAAATCATTGCATGAAAGAAAGGAAAAGTTTGGCAAAGAAAAGAATAAAAATAAAATAAAAGAAGAGTTTGTTAAAAAAAAAAAAGGACTTTTCTCACATTGATTTTCAGCGGAATTCAACCAACATCGTAGCCGCCCACAACTCCTCGAAGATGGTGAACCATCAACACTGCTCACGGCCACCCGTAGCCCCTTGAAGCTGGTGAACTTTTGACACTACCCATGACCACTTGTGGCCCCTCGAAGATAGCAGATCCCTATCACCCCAAGTCAGCCTTCAGATTTCCATCCTAGCCAGCCTTCAAGCATGCATTTAGCCAACCTTCAGGCTTGCATCCAAGTTAGCCTTTGGGTTCACACTCAGCTAGCCTTTGGGCTTGCACCTAGCTTGCCTTTGAGCTCATATCCAAGCTAATCTTTGGGCTCACACCTCAGCTAGCCTTCGAGCTTGCACATAGTCAGCCTGCAAGCTCACACTTAGCCAGCCTTCAGGCTTGCATCAAAGGTAGCACTTAGTCAGTCTTCAGACTCGCACTTAGCTAACCATCAGGCTTATACTCAACCAGCCTTCAAGTTCGCACTCAGTTAACCTCTAGGCTCATACCTAGCCAGCCTCTGAGCTCTTAGCCTATGTGTTCACACTTAGCTAGCCTTTGGGTTTGCACCAAATCAACCTTTAGGCTTGCACCTAGCCAGCCTTTGGACTTACACTATGCCAGCCAATAGGTTTGCACTCAAGTAGCCTTTGAGATTGCACTAAGCCAACCTTTGTGCTCACTCTCAACTAGTCGTCGGGCTCATATTCAGCTAGCCTTGGGCTAACACTTAGTCAACCTTTTGGCTCACACTCAGCCAATCTTTAGGCTCACAATTAGCTAGCCTTTGGGCTCACCTTTAAGCTAGCATTCAGGCTCGCATCTTAGCTAGCCTTAGGGCTTACATCTTAGCCAGTCTTTAGGCTCATATCTCCAACTTTCAAGCTTGCATTTAGCGAGCCTTCAAGCTCACACTTAGCCAGCCATTAAGCTTGTATTGTGCTAGCCTTCAAACTCACATCTAAGCTAGTATTTGGGCTCATGCCTTAGCCAATCATCGGGCTCACACTTAGCTAGCCTTTGGGCTTGCACTCAGCCAACCTTCATTCTTGCACATAGCTAGCCTTCAAGCTTGCACTCAACTATAGCCTTTGCAGTTGCACCTTGGCCAACTTCTAGGCTGGCATTCAGCCAAGAATTGGGCTTGCACCTAACTAGTCTTCAGGCTTGCATCCAAGTTAGCCTTTGAGCTTGCACCAAGCCAGCGTTCAAGATCACTTCCAAGTCAACCATCAGGCTCGCACTCAACTAGAATTTGGGTTCACACTCAACCAACCTTCGGGCTTGCATCCAAGCTAGCCTTCAAGCTTGTATCTGAGTAGCCATTTGGCATGCATCTAGCTAGCCTTGGTCTCGTACTTAGCTAGCCTTTAGGCTTAGACTCAATCAACCTTCAAGCTCAAACTCAACCAACCTTCGAGCATGCATCCAAGCCAGCCTTCGAGCTTGCACTTAACCGGCCTTTAAGCTCAAACTCAGCTAGCCTTCGGCTTGCAACTAACTAGCATTCAGGCTCACAGCCAACCAACCTTCGGGCTCACATCTAGCTATCCTCTAGTCTCAAACTTAGGCAACTCTTGGGATCACACTCAGTTAGCCCTTGCCTTGGACTCAGCTAGCCTTTGGGCTTGCACCAAGCCAACCTTCAGGTTCGCACTTAGTAGCCATCGAGCTCACACTCAGCCAGCCTTCCGATAGGCACTAAGGGAACCTTAGGTCTTGCACCTAGACAACCTTCAAGCTCACACTTAGCCAACCTTCAAGCTCACATCTTAGCTAGATTTCAAGTTTACATTATAGCCAACCTTTGGGCTATCACTCAATCGGCCTTCAGGCTTGCATCCAAGCTAGCTTTTAAGCTCACACTCAGCTAGCCTTTGGGCTCACACTCAGCTAGCCTTCAAACTTGCATCCAAGCCAACCCTTATCTTTGTATCTAAGACAGCCTTTGGGCTCTCATCTTAGCTAGCTTTTTGGCTTGCATCTTAACCAGCCTTCAGGCTAGTACCTTAGCTAGCCTTAGGGCTCACATTCAGCCAGCTTTCAGGCTCACACTCAACCAGCCTTGGAGCTTACACTTAGCCAACCTTTGAGATCACACTCAGCTAGTTTTCACACTTGCACTTAGCCAACCTCGGGTTGCACCTAGCTAGCCTTCAAGATCCCTTCAGGTGCACACTAAGCCAACAATCGGGCCCATATCCAATTAGCCTTTGGTTTACATCCTAGCTAACCTTCAGGCTCATACTTAGCCAGCCTTTAGGTTCGCACTCAGTCAGCCATCGAGCTCACACTTAGCCATTCTTTGGGCTCACACTTAGCTAACCTTTAGGCTCACACTAAGCTAGCCCTCAGGCTCCCATCCAAGCTAGCCTTTGAGCTCACACTTATGTAGCCTTCAAGCTCTCATTCATTCAGCCTTTAGGTTCACACTTAACTAGCCTCCAAGCTTAATCCAAGCTAGCCTTTAGACTCACATTCAAGCCAGCAATTGGGCTCTTACTTAGACATCCTTTAGGCTCATACTGAGCCAGCCTTTGGGCTCACATTTAGCCAACTTTCATACTTGCTTTCAACTAGCCACAAAGCTTGTACTTAGCTAGCCTTCAGGCTTACACCTAGTCAGCCTTAAAGGTCGCAGCTAGCCATCCTTCGAGATTGCACTTAGCCAGCCTTCGAGATTGCACTTAGCTAGGCTTCAAGCTCATGTCTAAGTCAATTTTCAAGCTTACACCTTAGCTTGCCTTTCGGCTCGCACTAAGCCAGGCCTTGGGCTCGCACTCAGCCAATATTTGTGCGTGGATCCAAGCCAACCTTCAACCTCCCATCTGAGCTAGCCTTTAAGCTCATATCTTTGCTAGCCTTCAGGATCACATCTTAGCTAGACTTCAGGCTCATATCTTAGATAGCCTTCAGGCTCGTACTCTACCAGCCTTCGGCCTCAAACTTAGTGAGCCTTTGGGCTTACACTTAGCCAGCCTTGGGCTTGCACCCAGCCAACCTTCAAACTCATACTTAGCCAGCCTTTAGGCTTATACCTAACCAGCCTTTGGGCTTACATATAGCTAGCCTTTAGGATCACACTTCGCTAGCCTTTGGGTGTGCACTCAGTCAGCCTTCGAGCTCGCATGTAGGTAGCCTTCAGTATTATATCTTAGCTAGCCTTTGAGCTCACACTTAGATAGCCATTGGGCTTACACTCAGCCAACCTTTAGGCTTACACTAAGCTAGACCTTAAGCTCACACTTAGTTAGCCTCTAGGCTTGCACTAATTGAGCCTTCAGGCTCAAATCCATGCCAACCTTCAAACTCATACTTAGCCAACCTTTGGTCTCACGTAAAGCTAGCCTTTAGGCCAACACTTAGCAAGCCATCGAGCTCGCCCTTAGGCAGCTTTGGGCCTGCATTCAGCTAGCCTTTGGGCTTACACTTAGCTAGCCTTTGGGCATGCACTATGCTAGCCTTTGGGCTCACACTCATCCAACCTTCAAACTCAAACTTAGTCAGCCTTTAGGTTTACACTCAGTTAGCCTTCATTCTTGCACTCAGCCAAACTTAAGCCTCACACTCAGCCAAGCTTAGGGATTGCACTTAGCAAGCATTCAAGCTCGCACTTAGCCAGCCTTTATGCTTGCATTCAACTAGCCTTCATGCTCGCACCCATACAAAATTTAGGCTTCCACTCAGCTAGCCTTCCAACTATCATTTAGCCAACCTTTGGGCTCGTATCTAGCTAGCATTCACACTCACACTCAACTAGTCTTTGGGCTCACACTCAGCTAGCCTTCGAACATGCATTGTGCTAGCCTCTGGGAACACACTCAACCAGCCTTTGGCCTCATGTTAAGCCAACTCTTGGGCTCACACTCAGCCAGACTTAGGGCTCAAACTCTATTGGCCTTTAGGCTTGAACTCAACCAACTTTTAGGCTTGCATTTAGCTAGCCCTTGAGCTCGCTCTCAACTTGCCTTTGGCTTGCACCTAGCCAACCTTCAATCTCACACTTAGCTAGCCTTTTGGCTTGCACTTAGCACCTTCAGGCTTGCATTCAAGCCAACCTTCAAACTCACACTTAGCTAGTCTTTGGGCTTGCACTCAGTCTTAAGGCTCACACTATGCTAGCCTTCGGGCTCTCACTTAGCCTACATTTGGGCTTGCATCAAAACCAACCTTCAAGCTTGGATGTAGCTAGTTTCTGGGCTCACACTCAACCAGTCTTTGGGCTCACACAACACCAGTATTTAGGCTCACACATGGCCAGCCTTGGGCTCACACTTGGCCAGTCTTAAGGCTCACACTTGGCCAGCCTTTGGCTCACACTTAGCTGGCCTTCCCACTTGCATTTAGTTAGCCTTTGATCTTACACTTAGTCAACCTTTGACTCACACTTAGCTAGCCTTTGGGCTTGCACTTAGCCTACCTTTGAGCCCACATCAAAGCTAGCCTTCGGACTCATATTCCGCTAGCCTTCAAGCTCGCACTTAGCTAGCCTTCGAGCTCCCACCCATCTAACCTTTGGGCTCCTACTAAACTAGTGTTTGGGCTCCCACTCAATTAGTCTTCTAGCTCACATTTAGACAAACGTTAGGCTCACACCTAGCCAGCCTTCATGCTCAAACTCAGCCAGCCTTCGATCTTGCACTATGCCAGCCTTTAGGCTCACACTCAGCCAACTTTTGGGCTCACATTTAGCTAGCATTTGGGTTCACACTAAGCCAGCCTTCAGACTCACACTTAATCAAACTTAAGGCTCACACTCAGCCAGCTTTTAGAATCACACTAAGTCAGGTTTCAGACTCACATTTGGCCAGCCCTTGGGCTCGCACTCAGCCAACCTTTAGCTCTCAGTCAGTCAACCTTCATGCTTGGACTTAGCCAACCTTCAAGCTTACACTTAGCTATCCTTTGGGCTCACATTCAGCCAGCCTCTGGGCTTGCACTTAGCTAGCATTCAGGCTCATGCCCATCCAACCTTTGGGCTCATACTCAGTCAGCCTTTGGGCTCGCACTCAGCTAGCCTTTAGGCTCACTCTTAGCTAGCCTTCAAGCTCATACTGAGATAGCTCTCTGCTCACACTTAGCCAACCTTTGGGCTTGTATCTAAGCTAGTATTTAGGCTCATGCCTTAGCTAATCTTCGAGTTGGCACTCAGCCAGCATTGGTCTCACAAATAACCAGCCTTCAGGCTCCCACTTGCCAGCCTTAATGCCTACACTCAACCAACCTTCATTCTCGCACACAGCCAACCTTCAAGCTTGCATTTAGCTAGGCTTCATGCTCACCCCTAGCCAGTCTTTAGGCCCACAGCCAAGGTGGCCTTCAGTCTTGTATCCAAGCTAGCCATTGGGCTTATACTCAACTAGCATTTGGGCTCACATATAGCCAACCTTCGGGCTTGCATCCAAGATGGCCTTCAAGCTTGCATCTAAGCTAGCCTTCAAGCATGCATCCAACCAGCATTTTGACTCACATTTTAGCCAATCTTCAGCTTGCAGCTAGCCAGTCTTTAAGCTGGCATTCATCTAACCTTTGGCACGCACTCAAACATCCTTCGGGTTTACACTCAACTAGCCTCCAAATTTTCATCTAAGCTAGCCTTCAAGCATGCATCCAACTAGCATTCGGGCTTGCATATTATCCAGCCTTGGGCTTGCACTCAACCAACCTTTGAGCTCAAAAATAGCTAGCCTTTGGGCTCACACTCAGCTAGCCTATGGATTTACACTATGCCAGCCATCGGGCACACACTAAGCCAACCTTCAAGCTCACACTCAACTAGCCATTGGGCTTACACTAAACCAACCTTCAAGCTCAAACTTAGCCAGCCTTCTAGCTCAAACTTAGCCAGCCTTAGGTCTCACATTTAGCTAGCCATTGGGTTCGCTCTTAGCTAGCCTTCAGCTCACACTTAGCTAGCCTTTAGTCTCATACTTAGCTAGCCTTTCAGCTTACACTTAGCTAGCCTTCGAACTCACATCAAAGCTAGCCTTCGGGCTCGCACCCAAACCAACTTTCAGGCTCACATTTAACTAGTCTTCAAGCTAGCACTCAACCAACCTTTGGGCTCACATTACACCAAGCTTCAAGCTCACACTCAGCCAGGCTTTAGGCTTTCTCTCAGCTAGCCTTTGGGCTCACTCTTGACTAGCCTTTGGGCATGCACTCAGCCAAACTTAAGGCTTACACTCAACTAGCCTTTGGGAGCACACTCAACCAATCTTTAGGCTCACACTCAGCCAACATTTGAACTCACATTTAATCAGCCTTTGTGATCACATTCAACTAGCCTTCAGCTTGCACTCAGCTAGTCTTTAGGCTCACACTTAGCCAACCTTTGGGTCTACATTGAGGCCAACCATTGGGTTTGCACTAAGCCAACCTCCAGGCTCACACACATCCAGCCTTTGGGCTAGCACTAAACTAGCCTTTGGGCTCCCACTCAACCAGCCTTTTGGCTAGCTTTTCACCAACCTTCAAGCTCACACCCAGCTTGCCTTAGTGTTAAAGCAAAGCTAGCCTTTGGTCTCGCACTTAGCCAGCCTTCAAGCTCGCACTCAGCCACCCTTCAAGCTCACACTCACCTAGCCTTTGAGCTGACACTAAGCTAGTCTTCAAGCTCGCACTTATCTAGATTTAGGGCTCACAATCAGCCAGCCTTTGGGCTCACACTTGGTCAACCTTTGAACTTGCATTTAGCTAGCCCACAGGCTCACACTAAGCATGCCTTTAGCTTACACTCAACCAGCCTTCGGTGATGCACTTAGCGAGTCTTCTGAATTACACTTACTTGGCCTTCAGACTCGCATTGAAGCCAACCTTTGGCCCTACATCCAAGCTAGAATTCAAGCTCATACTTGGCCAACATTTGGGTTCACATTTAGCCAGTCTTTGGGCTAATAATCAACCAGCCTTTGGGTTCACACTATTCTAGACTTTAGGCTCACACTCAACAAGGCTTCAACATCTCACTCAGCCAACTTCGAGGCTTGCACTCAGCCAGACCTAGGGCTTCCACTCAACTAGCCTTCAAGCTCGCACTCAGCCAGCCTTTAGGCTCACACTCAACTAGCCTTTGGGCTCGCACATAGCCAGTTTTTGTGCTTACACTCAACTAGCCTTCAAGCTTGCACTATGCCAATCTTCAGGCATGCACTCATCCAGCCTTCAAGGTCATACTCAATCAGACTTTGGGCACACGCTCAGCCAACCTTCTAGCTCAAACTCAACCAGCCCTCGAGCTTGTATTTAGCCAGCCCTTAGGTCACTCTCAGCCAGCTTCAGCTTACATTCAGCTAGCCTTTGTTCTTGCACTTAGCCAGCCTTTGCGCTTGCACTTAGTTGGCCTTCGGACTAGCATCAAGGCTAGCCTTTAGGCTTACATTGAAGTCAGCCTTCTGGCTCACACTTAGCTAGCCTTTGTACGCCCATTTAGCCAGTCTTCGGGCTAGCACTCAGCCAGCCTTCAAGCTCACATTATGCTAGACTTCATGCTCACACTTAGCCAGGCTTTGGGCTCACATTCAACTAGCATTCAGGCTTGCACTCAACTAGTCATTGGGCTTGTACTGAGCCAACCTTCGAGCTTGCATTCAGCCAACCTTTGGGCTCGCACTAAACCATCCTTTGGGCTTGCACTAAGCCAGCCTTTGGGCTCCCAATCAACCAGCCTTTCGGCTTGCATTTAGCCAATATTCAAGCTCGCATCTAGCCAACCTTCATGCTTTAACCAGCCAGCCTTTGGGCTCGCACTCAACTAGCCTTCATGCTTACACACAACCAACCTTTAGGCTCATATTAGCTAGCCTTAGGGCTTGCACTAAGCTAGCCTTCTGGCTTGTACTCAGCCAAGCTGAAGGCTCGTACTCAGCTAGCCTTTGTACTCACACTTGGTTAGCCTTCAAACTCTCATTTAGCTAGCTTGTGGGCTCACACTTAGTCAGCCTTCAACTCGCACTTAGCTAGCCTTCGTGCTCACACTTAGCTACCCTTCAGGCACACACTCAACCAACCTTAAGGTTCATACATAGCCAACCTTTAGGCTCGCAGTCAGCCAACCTTCAAGCTTGCACTTAGCCAACCTTTGGGTATTCATCAAAGTCAGCCTTCAAGCTCACATCCAAGCCAACCTTTGAGCTCACACATCGCTAGCATTTGGGTTCACATTCAGCCAGACTTTGAGCTCGCACTTACCCAACCTTTGGGCCTTCACTGATCCAACTTTGGGCATGCACTCAGCCAGCCTTAGGGTACTTAGCCAACCTCTAGGCTTGTATTGAGCCAGCATTCAGGATTGCACTTAGCCAACCCTTACGCGCATCTAAGCCAATCTCTAAGCTTCCTCCTTAGCCACCATTTGGGCTTGCATTCAGCCAACCTTTGGACTCGCACTCAGCCAGCATTCGATCTAGCACACAAATAGCTTTTGGGCTCACACTTAGCTAGCTTTCATGTTTGCACTCCGCTAGCCTTCAAGCACACACTTAACTAGCCATTGGGCTTCCATTCAGCCATCCTTGGGGATTGCCATAGTCAGCCTTTAGGCTCACACTCAATCTGCCTTCAAGCTCGAATTGAGCCAGCATTCAAGCTTCCACTTAGGTAGCCTTCGGGCTTGCATCTAAGCTAGTCTTCGCACTTGCACCTTAGCCAAAATTTAGGCTCAAACTCAGCTAGCCTTCAGGTTCATAAATAGCTAACCTTCAATCTTACACACAGCTAGTATTCGAACTCTTATTTAGCTAGCCTTTGGGCTCGAACCTTAGCTAGCATTTAGGGTCGCATCTAAGCTAGCCTTTGGGCTTACACTCAGTCGGCATTTAGGTTTGCATCCAAGCTAGGTATCGAGCTTGCACTCAATTAGCCATTGGGCTTGCATCCAACCATAGTCAGCCTTTGGGCTCACGCCATAGCCAACCATCGGTGTTTCACCCAACCAGCCATCAGGCTTGCACTCAGCTAGCCTTTAAGTCTTAGCTATTTTTCAGGCACGCAATAAGCGAGCCTTCGGGATTAAACTTAGCTAACCTTTGAGATTACATCCAAGTCAACCTCCGAACTCGCACATAGCGAGCCTTCTTGCTCACATCCAAGCTAGGCTTTGAGCTCACACTTAGCCATCCTTTGGCCATGCACCACAACTAGCCTTCAACCTCACATCTAAGCCAACCTTCAGCCTCGCGTCGTAGCTATCCTTTGAGCTCACATCATAGTCAGCCTTCACACTTGCACCTTAGTTAGCCTTTAGGCTCGCACTCAGCCAACCTTCAAGCTCACACTCAGCTTGCCTTCAAGCTAACACTCAGCTAGACTTTGGGATTGCACTTAGCCTGCCTTCAAGCTAGCACTTAGCCAATCTTCGGGCTCCCACCCAACCATCCATCGGGCTCCTATCAAACTAGCCTTCAAGCTCACATCTTATCCACCCTTTAGGCTCACACTTAGCTAGCCTTCAGGCTCACACTCAACCAGCATTTGGGTTAGCAATTAGCCAGCCTTTGTGGTTCCATCCAAGCCAATCTTCAAGCTCACACTTAGCCAACCTTTGGGCTCACATTCAGTCAACCATGGGGCTTGCACTTAGCCAGCCTTCAAGCTCTTACCCAGTCAATCTTCGAGCTCACACTAAGCCAACCTTCAAAGTTACTATTAGCTAGCCTATGGGCTAGGACCAAGCTAGCATTCAGGCTCACACTCAAGAAACCTTCAAGATCACCCTAAGCAAGCCTTCAGACACACACTTAGTCAACTTTTAGGCACACATTAAAGCTAGACTTTTGGCTAGTATCCAAGCTAGCCTTCAAGCTCACACAAAGTCAGCCTTCAGGCTTACATTCAGCTAGCTTTTGAGCTTACACTTAGTTAGCCTTGAGGCTAACACTCATCTAGCCATTAGGCTTACACTCAGCCAGTCTTCAGGCTAGTACAAAGTTAGCCTTTGGGCTTGCATCCAAGCCATCCTTCAAGCTCACACTTAGTTAGTTTTTAGACTCACATTTAGCTAGTTTTGAGGCTCTCACTTAGCCATTGTTTAGGCTTCCACCTAGCTAGCCTTTGGGCTTGCACTCAGCCAGCCTACTGGCTAGCACTAAGTTAGCATTTGGGCTCACACTTAGCCAGCCTACAGGCTAGCACTAAGTCAGCATTTGGGCTCACACTCAGCTAGCCTTCAAGCTTACACTCAGCTAGCCTTTGGGCTCACACTTAGCCAATATTCAGGCTCACATCAAAGTTAGCCTTCTCGCTTGCATCCAAGCTAGCTTTCTGGCTTGCACTTTGCTAGCCTTTAGGCTTGCATTTAGTCAGCCTTCAAGCTCACACTTATCTAGCCTTCAAGTTCACACTCAGCCAACCTTTGAGCTCACACTCAACCAGCTTTTGAGCTTGCACTCAACCAACCTTCAGGCTAGCACTTAGCTAGCCCTTGGATCACACAAAGCTATCCTTGGGGCTCGTATCCAAGCCATCCGTCAACCTTACACTTTGCCAACCTTCAGGCTCACATTTAGCTAGCCTTTGGGCTCACCCTCAACCAGCCTATGGGCTAACACTAAGCCAACATTTGGGTTTGCACTTAGCCAAACTTTGGGCTTACACTTAGCTAGCCTTTAGGCTCACATCGAAGCTAGCCTTCTGGCTCTCTTCCAAGCTAGCCTTCGGACTCGAGCTTAGCCTGCTTACAGGCTCACATTTGACCAACCTTCAAGCTCACACTTAGCCAACCTTCAAGCTCACACTCAACCAGCCTTCGGGCTCTCACTCAACTTGCCTTTGGGCTAGCACTTATCCAGACTTCAAGATCACACTCAGCCAGTCTTTGAGCTCACACTTAGCTAGTCTTTAGGCTTGCACCTAGTCAGCCATTAGGCTCCCAACCAACCAGTCTTCAAGCTCGAATATTACTAGCCTAAAGGCTCACACTTTGCCATCCTTTAGACTTGCACTCAGCCAACCTTTATACTCACACTCAGCCAACCTTCAGGCCAGCACTTGGCCATCCTCTTGGTTTGCACTAAGCCAGTCTTTGGGCTCACATTCAGTAAATCTTGGGGCTTGCACTTAGCCAAACTTTAGGCTCCCACCACACTAGCCTTTAGGCTCACCCTTAGCCAGCCTACGAGTTACCACTAAGCCAACCTTTAGGTTTGCACTCAACTAGCCATCAGGCTCATACTCAGCTAGCGTTTGAGCACACACTCAGCAAGTGTTTGGACTTGCACTTAGCCAACCTTTAGGCTCACAAAAAAGCTAGCCTTCTATCTCACATCCTAGCTAGCCGTCAGGCTTGCGCTCAGCCATCCTTCAGGCTCACACTCAACTAGCCTTCGGGCTCGCACAAAACTAGCCTTTAGCATTGCATCCACTTAGCCAGCCTTTGGCTCACATTCAGCCAACCTTGGGGCTCACACTTAGCAAACCTTCAAGCTTCCACCTTGCTAGCCTTCGGGCTTGCACTCAACCAGCCTTTGAGCTTGCATTTAGTAAGCCTTTAGGCTCATACTTATCCAACCTTCAAGTTCACATCGAAGCTAGCCTTCTATCTCACATTCAAGTAAGCCTTTTGGCTTGTGCTTAGCAAGCATTCAGTCTTACATTTATCTAGCCTTCAAGCTTGCCCTTAGCTAACTATCAAACTCGCCCCCATCTAGCCTTTAGGGTCACATTTAGCTAGCCTTTGAGCTTCCACTCAGCTAGTCTTTGGGCTTGCACTCAACCAGCCTTTGGGCTCACATTGAGCTAGCATTTAGGCTCGCATCTAACCCAGTCTTTAAGTTGCACTCTAGCTAGCCTTCAGGCTCGCACTCAACCAACCTTGGGGTCACACTTTGCTAGCCTTCAAGCTCACATTTTAGCCAACCTTTGCACACATATTCAGCTAGCCTTTGGGCTCACACCTAACTAGCCTTCAGGCTCTCACTTAGCTAGGGTTTGGGCTCTTATCCAAGTTAGCCTCCAAGCTCATACCCAAGCTAGACTTCAGGCTTTCATCTAAGCTACCCTTTAAGCTCACATCTAGCCAACATTCAGACTCACATCTTAGCTAGCCTTTGAGCTTGCATTGAGGCAGCGTTTGGGCTCACACTTAGCTAGCTTTTGTGCTCACACTCAACTAACATCTAGGCTCACACTTAGATAACCTTCAAGCTTGCATTTGGCCAAACTTTGGGCTCATAATTAACCTGCCTTTAGGCTGATACTCAGGTAGCATTTGGGCTCACTCCCTACTAGCCTTTAGGCTCACACCCAGCCATCCTTCGGGCTCACACTCAGCTAACCTTCTGGCTTGCACTCAGCCAGCCATTGGGCTTGCACCTAGTCTACCTTCAGCTTCACACTCAGCTAGCCTTCCACCTCACATTGAGCTAGCCTTTAGGCTCACACTTAGCTAGCCTTTGGGCTTGCATCTAAGCCAATCTTCTGGCTTGTGCCTTAGAAGGCCTTCAAGTTCATACTTAGCTAGCCTTTGATCTCGCACCTAGGTGGTGTTTAGGCTCACATTCAGCTAACCTTCAGGCTAGCATTTAGTGAGCCTCCGGGCTCACACCAAACTAGGCTTCAGGATCCTAGTTTGCCAGCCTTTGAGCTCATGCCCAAGTTAGCCTTCGGGCTCACACTTAGCCAGCCTTTGGGCATGCATCCAACCTAGTCTTTGAGTCCACACTCAACTAACCTTCAGGTTCGCACTCAACTAACCTTCGAGCTTTGACTTATCCAGCCTTTGGGCTCGCATCAAAGCCAGCCTTTAGGCTCGCACCTTAGCCAACCCTCAAGCTCGCACATAGGCAACCTTTAGAATTGCATCTTATCTACCCATTGGGTTCGCACTCAATCAGCCTTTGGGCTAGTACTCAGCTTGCGTTTTGGCTCACACTCAGCTAGCCTTTGGGATTGCAATTAGCCAATCTTCAGGCTCACACCCCTGCTAGCCTTCAGGATCACACCTAGCTAGCCTTTGGGTTGGCACCTAGCCAGCCTTTGGGCTCACACCCAGTTAGCCTTCTAGCTCACAACTTATCTAGCCTTCAAGCTTGCACTTACCTAGGCCTCAAGCTCACACTAAGCTAGCCTTTAGGCACACACTTAGCTAGCCTTTGGGTTAGCACTAAGATAGCCTTCAGGATCACATCTAAGCTATCATCCAAGCATGCATTTAGCCAATCTTTGGGCTTGCATTGAGCCAACCATCATGCTCACACTTACCCAACTAGCCTTTGGGCTCACACTCTGCTAGCCTTCAGGGTTGCCCTTAGCTGGCCTTCGAGCTAGCACTAAGCTAGCCTTCGGTCTTGTATCTAGACCAACATTCAAACTCGTATCTAGGCCAGCCCTCGGGCTTTCACTCAGCCATCATTTTAGCTCACACTAAGCCAACCTTCGGGCTCACAAAAAGCCAACCTTCAGACTCACACCTAGACAACCTTCGAGCCAAAACATAGCTAGCCTTCGGGCTCTCACTAGCCAGCCATCTGGCTTTCACTTAGCCAGCCTTCAAGCTCATATCAAAGCTAGCCTTTGAGCTTGCACTCAACTAATCTATGGGCTCACATCCAAGCCAGCCTTTGGCTCATACTTAGCCATCCTTCAAGCTCGCACTCAACTAGCTTTTGTGCTCCCGCTCAACCAGCCTTTAGGCTCACATTTAGCTGGCCTTTGGGCTACTACTCAGTTAGCCTTCGAACTCACACTGAGATAGCCTTGGGGCTCACACTTAGCTAGCCTTTGGGCTACCACTCAGTTAGCCTTTGAACTCACACTGAGATAACCTTGGGGCTCACACTTAGCTAGCCTTTGGGCTTGCATTTAAACCAATCATCAAGCTCACACCTTAGTCAGCCTTTGAGCTCGCACTCAGCCAGCCTTTGAGCTCACACCTAGCCAATCTTTGGGCTCACACTTAGCCAACATTAGGGCTCATATCCAAGATAGCCTTTGGGCATCTACTCAGCCAGCCTTTGGGCTCACATCCAATCTAGCTTTTGGGTTTGCACATAACCATCCATTAGGCTCTCCTAAGCCAACCTTTGGGCTAACATCCAAGACAACCTTCAGGCTCACACTTAGCCAGCCTTCGGGCTTACTTTGAGCTAGCCTTCAGCCTTACACTTAGCTAGCCTTCAAGCTTGCACTTAGCCAGTCTTCGAGCTTGCACTTAGTTAGCATTCAGGCTCGTACCCAGCCAACTTTTGGGCTTGCACCCAACCAGCCTTTGGGCTAGCACCCAACCAGCTTTTGGCTCACACTCATCTAGCCATTAGGCTCGCTCTTAGCTAGCCTTCAGACATGCAATCAACTAGGCTTTAGCCTCACACTTAGCCAACCTTTAGACTCATGTCTAAGCCAGTCTTATGGCTCTTGCCTTAGCTAGCTATTGGGCTCACACTCAGCCAACCTTTTAATTCACACTCAATAAGCTTTTGGGCTTGCACTAGCCAGCCTCTAGGCTCACACTCAGCTAGCCTTTAGGCTTATACCTTAGCCAACCTACAAGCTTGCGTTTGTTGAGCATTTGAGCTTGCATCTTGCCAACCTTTGGGCTCACACTTAACTAGCCTTTGAGCTCGCATTCAAGCTAGCCTTCAAACTCATACTCTGGTAGCCTATTGGCTCACATCTAAGCTAGGTTTTGAGCTCACACTTAGCCAGCTTTTGGGTTCACACATAGCAAATATTCAGGCTTGCACTAAGCTAGCCTTCAATCTCGCATCCAAGCCAGCTTCAAGCTTACGCTTAGCTTGCCTTCTAGCTTATGTTTAGCTAGTCATTTGTCTTGCACTTATCTAGCCTTCAATTACACACCTAGTTAGCCATTGAGCTCTCACTCAACCAACCTTCAGGCTCACACTCAACCAGACATATGCCTCACACTTAGCAAGCCTTTGGGCTCACATGTAGCCAACCTTTAGGCTGACACTTAGCTAGCCTTCGGGTTGCACTTAGCAAGACTTTGGGCTCTCACTGAGCCAGCCTTTGAGGTTGCAAATAACCAGCCTTTAGGGTTGCAAATCACCAACCTTGGGGCTTGCACTAAGAGAGCCTTCAGGCATGCACATATCTAGCATTTGAGCTCACACCCAATTAGCCCTTTTGCTCGCACTAAACTAGCCATCGAGCTCACTCTTAGCCAGCCTTCAGGGTCACACTTAGCTAGCCTTTGAACTCACACTTAGCTAGCATTTTGGCTTGCATCTATGTAAGTCTACTATCTTGCACCTTAGCTAGCCTTCGAGCTCACACTCAGCTAGTCTTCTAGATTACACTCAGCTGACCTTTAGTCATGCACCCAACCAACCTATTTGCTCACATTCAGTTAGCCTTTAGGCTTGCATCTTAACCAACCTTTAGGCACACATTCAGCAAGCTTTCGAGCTTGTGCCTTACCAGCCTTCAAGCTCGCACTTACCCTGTCTTTGATCTCACATCCACACTAGCCATCAAGTACATACTTAGCCGGCTATTGGGCTCACACTCAGTTCACCTTTAGGCTCACATCTAAGCTTGCCTTCAGACTCATTTTCATCTAGCCTTTAAGCTCACACTTAGCTAGCTATTGGGCTCACTCTCAGCCAGTCTTCAGGCTCACAATTAGCTAGCCTTAAGATTGCACTTAACTAGCCTAGAATTGCACAATCATCTAGCCAACCTTCTAGCTTGTATTTTAGCTAGCCTTCAAGCTCATGTCTAGCCAACCTCTGGGCTTGCACTCTGCTAGCCTTTAGGCTCACACTATGCCAACCTTTGGGCTTGCACTTAGTCAGCATTCGGGCTTATACTAAGCCAGTCTTTGGGCATGCATGCAAGCTAGCCTTCAAGCTCGCGCTTAGTGAGCCTTTAGACTCTCACTTAGCCAACTTTCAGGATCACACCCAATCAACATTTTAGCTCATACTTGGCTAGCCTTCTTGCTTCCACTTAAAAAAATTTGGGCTCGCACTATGCCACTCTTTAGGCTCGCACTCAATTAGCCTTCGAGCTCCTACTCAGTCTGCCTTCGAGCTGACACTTAGTCAGACTTAGGGCTCATACTCAGCCAACCTTCAAACTCACACTTAGCTAGTATTGGGGTTATCATGTTCGCCACTCCATTCCATTTCTTTCTTTCTCGATCTCAGGAATGGTACTTTCAACCAACCCTAATCGTGAAGGTAATTAGTTTGTCATTCTCAAGGTATTCAAAATCAAGGTCAAATCAAGATAGTTGAAGTCTAGTTTGATAAAGGAAAGAAAGGGTATCAAATATCTTTTCCATTAATCTGTGCTATGTGGGAATGGATAGTCCCTTAACTAGAAAGAAGAGGTACTAGTATACATGCTAACTCATTGGTGAGTTTGTTTGTTCGGTATATCATATCGAATCCAATCCATAATCGCATTTAGCCAACCTTCAAGTTCACACTTAGCCAACCATCATGCTCACACTCATCTAACCTTTAGGCTTGCACATAGCCTGCCTTCGAGGTCACATTTAGCTAGCCTTGGGGCTTGCACTAAGCTAGCCTTGGGGCTTACATCCAAGCCAGCCTTCGAGCTCACACTTCGCTATCCTTCAGACTCACATTCAGTTAGCCTTTGGGATAGCATCTAGCCAAATTTTGGGCTCATACTCAGCTAACATTTCGGCTCGCACTCAACCAACATTCGAGCTTGCACTTCACCAAGCTTCAAGCTTGCACTAAGTCAGCCTTTAGGCTTGCACTTAGTCAGCCCTCAGGCTTGTACCTCTAATACAGGCTTTGAGCTGGCAAGCTATGCTAGCTCTCAAGTTCACACATTTAAGATTGAGTATTGGTCTGCCCGAAATTATGATAAATAGCCAAGGATCCTCAAATCAAACTCTTGAACATGAAGCAACTCAGTAACACTAAAATTAAACTCAGTCACAACTAATGGACAAAAGCCAAGTTGACTCAAATGGACTTAAATTGGTTAAGCAAATGAACTAAAATCCAAATCGAGTTGAACTCCTAAAAATCCATATTGAGTTAACCTAAACCAATAAACTATGACTCAACCCTAATTAGACTCGAGGTAGGTTAATTTAAAATTAAGTTGAGTTCAAATCAAATCCAATCTAGATTGAACTAAGCTCAAATCAATAATTGGATTAAATCAAGTCCAAACTAAAAAGGGTAATCTCAAAGTCAAATCAGAACCAGGCTAGGCTGTGCTTGAACTAAAATCAAGTTGAAATAAGTTGACTTGAATTTAACTAAAGTCCATCAAGATGCAAACCTAGACTCGATAAAGGTCCAACATAAGGTCAAACTCAATTCAAGTTAAAGAAAATCAAACTTATACCTGAACTATATTGGTCCCAACAGAACTAAATAGGGTCAAACCAAGTCCCATTGGGTGCGTTAAACCTTTGACAATACTCCAAGGCCATAAATAATGAGTGATGTTATCACCTTGACCAAAACCAAAATCAGTTTGAATATAACTAAATAAGGTCAAATTAAGTCTCACTAGGTGTACTACAAAAACCTTTAGCAATATTTCAAAGCTATATCTAGCTCCATGAGTCATTAATAATACTACCTAATTAAAAAATTTAATCACTAATACACTCAAAGCCGTTGATCACACTTCAAAACTAGTCAATCTAGAAGTGGTTGACAATGTGCTCTTCAAGCTAGTCAACACAAAATTTATTAATGATGTACCCCTTAAGCTAATCAATCCAGAAGCTGTTAATGATGCAATCACTAAGCTAATCAACTCAGAAGTCGTTGATAAAGTGGTCCTTAAGCTAGTCAACCTTGAAGCTATTAAAGATGCACTCCTCAAGCTAGTCAATCCCAAAAGCCATTGACAATGCGCTTTTTCAAGCTATTCAACCCCAAAAGCCATTGACAATGTGCCCTCAGGTTAGTCAACCCAAAAAGTAGTCAACGATCAATTTTTAAAGCTATACCCAACCCTATAAGCCATTGGTGACACCACCAAAAAATATGAAATTATTGTTTATGCCATATCAGCTACGGAAATACTTCAAAAAATCATAGATATTATTGTCTATGTCTTATTATCTATGAAAACATTTCAAAGTCAATGGGTTATCACCAATGCCTTACTGGTTAATAGAAACACTCCAATTGAAATGAAGTTATTGCTAATGCCTTGTTGGCTAACGAAAATACTTTAAGTCACAAAGTTATCACCAATGCTCAAAGCTATTAGGAGCACTTCAAACATCTCCCATTTCCTTCCATGTCCCATTGAATGATGCCATCAACACTTGTAAAAAACTGAGTCAATTCAGGTTAGATGTCACATGGTTTAGCATAAGGGGAGTGAGGCAGGGGCACACATTAAAACTTCTCCTCCACTCTTTCTTTTTCTTCACTTCTTTCATATTTTCTATAATCCTATGTTGAAATTTGTTATAAAGCTAGGATATACCCTTGCCTAAGCCATGTAGTATTTCTTAAAATTAATTAATCAAATGCTTTCTTTATTTCTTTTTTGTGTCTCTATTTTATTAACTATATTTCTCATTTTAGAAGGTTCCTGACAATCATCGATATAACTAATAATAGGGGTTTGTGCCTATTAAAAGTCATATTCTCACAATATCTTATAGTACACTTTAAATTAAAATAAATTTTTATCTATGAATCGAGATCACTCCTCAAAGTCTTCACTATCTTGGGTGGTCAATTTGATCCCAAAACCATGTTTATGGCAAAACTTTGCCATGTCACTATAGGTTCCAACTCCACATCACTATGTGGCATGGTAGGGCCCTTCCCAATTTGGCACCAATCTTTTAGTAGCTCAATTAGTGACATCAATCCTTGTTAACACTAGATCACTCTATGCAAAGAATCAATTCCACATCCCTATGATTTGACTATGGGCAATGCATTGCTAGTAAGAGGTGATTCATTGGGAAGATTGGTCTTGCACCTTTAGGAGAATGTCCTTTTCAGACCCAATATTCTCTTTAATAGCTTTAGGTTCATAGCATTGCACTCTTGGAGAAAGGTAGGCCTATTTTAACTGGTATCACCACTTAAACTCCCTAAGTGAGTTAGAAAGGTGTTTTCCAAATCATTGTTCACAGAGTAGTCCTATAGGTGCAAAGGACATTGGGTAAGTCATCGACCCAAGCCCATTTGGCTCCTAAGACATGCTTCTTCAGCCCCTACTATGTGATCGAAATTGACCACCCAAGATAGTGAAGACCCCAAAGAGTAATCTCAAAATAATAAATTAACAATATAATGGTTTGAATGTGCAATCAGGTGTTATAGGAATATGGCTTCCAATAAGTGCAAGCCGCTATTGATAATTACCCTACAATTGTCAATAACCTCCTAAATAAGAAACCTAGCTAATAAAGATAGAGACCCAAAAGAAAAGAAGAAAATATAATTTAATTGATATAAAAAAGATACATGGCTTAAGAAAGGGCATACTCACTTTATATTTTAATATATTTAAATACAAAATAAGAAAGGGAATGGGAAGAGCTCGATGTTTGCTGCTATCCCACTTTCGCATGCTGGTCCATGCAGATTCTGGCTCATTGGGCTTTGACTTGATTATTGGTGGATGTTGATGATTTGATTTAATAGTGTCAACCAATGGAATGTAGAAGAAGATGAGAGGAGTTTGAAGTATTTTTAATAACTTTGAGCTTCAACAATAACTTCATTGGATGGTGTGATGGGCAGCTTATTACAATTAGCCTGAAATGTCTCCAATAGCTTTGAGCTTTTGGTTATAACTTTGTGATTTGAAGTATTTATGTTAGTCAATGAAGCATACATGATAACTTCATGATTTGAAGTATTTCCGTTTGCCAATGAGGCATAGGTGATAACTTTATGGTTTGAAGTATTTTCGTTAGCCTAATGGCATTAGTAATAAATTTATTTGGTTTAAAGTATTTTCGTTAGCAAATAAGACATTGGCAATAACTTTATTTGAACAAGGCATCTAGCTGACTAACTAAGTGAGTTTAGGCCTATCTTAATTTGGTTTGATTTAATAATCAACAGTCTATTAGGTATGTTGTCAATTAAATTTGGAGTATTGTCAATGCTTTTTTGTTTGGCTTAGCTTGAAAGGTACATCATCAACAGCTTTTGGAGTTAACTAACTTTGAAGTGTGGTGAATTGCTTCATGAATATTGTCAGTTGACTTTATTTGAACAAGGTGTTGTAACTAATTGATTAAGAGAGGTCAAGTTTACCTCATTTCAATTTAATTTTAAGCATTGCCATTGCTTCTGGGTTGGCATAACTTTGAAGCGTGGCCAATGGCTTCAAGTGTATTGTTGGTTGACTTCATTTGAACAAAGTGTTGTGGCAGACTGACTAAGTGAGTTCAAGCCTATCTTAATTCAATTCAATTTGATCTGAATTAGACTTAGTCTAGTTTGAGTCTAATTTGTTTCAATTCGGCATTCATAACTTGATCTTAATTTGAATCAGACTTGATTCAATTCATTTAATTTATTTCAATATGCAAATTTTGATTGAATTATAATTCACTAACCCCTTTCAATGGGATAATGATATGTTCCGATTTCATCTTCCCAGAACATTTAGTGATTGGGTTTATATTGATACTTTATAGCATAAATAGGAGAACTATGTGAAATATTCATTCCCAAAAATACTATTGGCATTGAAGGTGAATGTTCATTTTGCAATAATAAATTTAATTCACCCAGCTTGGCATTGATTTTTAGAAGAATGTTTGTCAAATTCTAATAATTGATTCTAGTGGGAGCAATATTGATTTTGATTTGAGTCAAATTTGATTTAATTGAATATTTAAAACTCGATTTTGGCTCGAGTTTGATTCATTCAATTTGAATCAAGTTTGATCTTATGTTGGACCCTTATTGGGTTCGGGTTTGGATCTTAATTGACTTTTGGTTCAAGTTCAAATTGATTTAGGTTCAACTTAGTTTTAGTTCAAGATAAACCTAGTTCTTGTTTGACTTTGAGTTTGATTTGACATGATTAGCTTTTAGTTTGAACTTGATTTAACCAAATTAGGACTTGATTTGAACTCAGTTTGAACCAAATAGGATTTGATCTGAACCTCAATTTGAACTTAGTTAGGGTTGGGTCTAACCTGATTTGATTTTTGTTAACTTAATTTGAATTTTGGGCTAATTCAATTTGAGCTTTAATCCATCTATTTGATCAATTTAAGTCCATTTGGTGGTCTATTTAAGTCAACTTAGTTTTTTACATTGAGTTTAGTTTGATTGAGTTGCTCTATGTCAATCAATTTGATTCAAGAGCCCTTAGACTATTGTGATAACTTTGGGTAAGCCTACCAGTCAGCCTTAGGTGTGCGAGCTCAAGAGCTAGTTGAGATGAGCAAGCTTGAAAGTTGGCATAGAGGTGTGAACCTGAGAGTTGGCTTGATTTGGCCGAGTCGAAAGCTAGTCTATAGATATGGCAGGCCCAAAGGCTAGCCTATAGTTTCAGTGGGCTTGAATGATTTTGGTGAGCCTGAAGACTAGCCTGATTTTAGTAAGCCCAAAGATTGGCCTAATTTCAGCATACCTAAAGGCTAGCCTAGTTTTGGTGGGCCTGAAGACTAGCCTAGTTTCAGTAGGCCTAAAGGTTGGCTTAGTTTTGACAGACCAAAAGGGCTATCCTAATTTCAGCAAGCTCAAGGATTGGCCTATAGTTTTAGTGGGCCCAAAGGTTGACCTATAGTTTTGGTTGGCTCAAATACTAACCTATAGTTTTAACAGGCTCAAAAACTGGCCTGGGTTTAGTGGGATCGAAAGCTGGCCAGATTCCAATAGGTATGAAGGTTGGCCTATAGTTTCACCAGACTCAAAGACTGGCCTATAGTTTCGAGGGGCCCGAAAGATGGCCTGATTTTGGCGGACCTAAAGACTTATCTAGGTTTAGCAAGCCCGAAAGCTAGCCTGTAGTTTCAACAAGTCTAATAGCTTGCTTGATTTTCACATGCTCAAAGGCTAGCTTGATTTTAGCTAGTTTGAAAGTAGGCTTGGTTTCAGTGAGCCCAAGGCTGGCCTAGTCTAATAATCTGCTGAAGCTTATAGTCGTGGCTAGCCATAATTGTGATGGAATCCATCGCAAGGTGCCATGGGTGGTCATGATGGTAATGACGGTCATGCGAGTGGACGTGATGGAAACGAGTGAAGCCACAAGTGACTACAAGAATGGGAGCAGATCGGTTTCTCCTTCTGAATCTTCTCCTCCATTTATTTCCTATTTCTTTTTAACAACCTTCTCACCTTTCTTTGTATTTTTTTTTCTGCTTTCTCCAGCTAGCTCCCAACTTCTTTTTTCTTTGGGAAACTTTTTTTCTTATATAATAATATATAGATATATTATATTATAATATATATCTATATATATATATATATATATATGATATATATATATAATATATATCTTCTTTCTCCTTCTTTGTGCTCCCGAGTCATGCTTCTTCCCTTTTTTCAAATTCTCATCGGGCAAGGCAACCTAGGCACCTCCTCTCTACTTTGAGGTTGGATTCGACTTGCTCCATTTGCAACCAAGAGTGGTAGCCGGCAACACGGTGTAGAGCCTATGATTAAGGGCTCTAGGCAGCTAGAGCTGGTAGAATTCGAGATAATCAGGTTAGTGGGAGGTTGACGAAGCTCAGGGCAGTCATGCAAGGAGAAGGCAAGGACCAAGGTGGAGTGAGCACTAGAGGTGTCTGCGAGCAGAGGCATAGAGGTAGGTGGCAGCTCACTTGGGTAGGCTGTGCAGTAGTCCAGCTGCTTGGTGGGGTGTAGGCCGCATGCTAGGGCATGGGCAATGGTGGTGGCTCAATTGGTAGATGGCTCACGAAGGTAGTGGTGAGATGCGACTATGATAGCATGGCAATAGAGGTGAGCAGCCGAGTGCATGTTCACCGGAGTGGTGGTGGTGCATGGTGGAGATGCGTTGAGTCTAGGTAGAGCCTGCAGAGGCAAGCAACAAAGCTAGGGTTTCAACGAGCTCAGTTCCAGCAAGGGGGTGGCACATGTATGGGCGAGGGCGGGCAGCCATTGGTAGAAGAGATGCTTGGGTCCCCTTCAAGACCAAAGCACAAAGAATAGAACTAGGAAAAGAGAAAAAGCTAAGTGTACTAAACTCTCCAAGTCTGGGTTTTAGCTTGCCCAAATCCTTATCTCCATGTTCTAATCTTTTCTTGTGTTGATCCCTCTCTCCGTATTTTTTGTGTTAATAGGATTTATATAGGGTTTGAGAAGATCAAGTTGGTTTGGAAACAATCTCTTTTTATTTAAATTTTTTGAGTGATGGATATGGTTATAGATGGATAGGGATATAGCTTATCTTGAGTTTCGATGAGTTTGTGAAAAGATATAGATGAATTTCTTTGCTGTGGATGGATGTAACTTATTAGATAAATTTATTTTGAGATCGGATGATTCTAGATGAGAAAATTCAAAAAATTATACTTAGTTCTAGATATTGAAATTATAATGGTTTGTGAATTTTTCTGAAAAATTTGGTCCAAATTATAATTTTATAAATTTTAGGAGTCTTTTTGCAAAATAGAGTTGTTCATAAGATTTTAAAACTTTCAAGATCTTTTTCGAAAAAAATTTTAACTTATTTGCAAATAAAATTTTTGAAAGATTTATTCATGAAAAGTCAAAATTTTGGAAGTTTATTTGTGAAAAGAAAATTTTTTTAAGTAGTTTATTCACAAACCTTAAATTTCATAAAGATCAAATTGTAATTATCGATCTTTTGAAGGATTTATTTATAAACCCTAAATTTTGTAGAGATTAATTTATAATTTTAGGGTTTCATTGGACTTTTTCATAAAATTTCAATCTTATGGACTCATTCGTAAAAAAATCGACTAGAGACCTTTTGATAAAAATTTTTTTATCTAGGGATTGATTTATAAAATTCTTATATTTTTTTGTTTTTACCCAGATTTTGGATGAATTTTGGGCCTAGTTTTAGTCCAAATATCCAGCCCACTCAGCCCATTTTGACTAAGCCTAGGTTGAGCCTAAATTTCTCAATGATTCAGGTATGAACTAAGCTTAATTTTCAGCCAAACTTGAATGCGATTTAAGTATGACTGAAACCTGCATTTGAGCTATAATTTAGTAGTATACAAATATTAATTTTAATCATATTTTAATTAAAATTTGAGTGTGGCAAAAATCACCCCAAACACCGACAAGATGGTTAGATTAGCTACCTCTTCTAACCCATTCGCTTGTGGGTGAGCTACCGATGTGAACTTCTACTAGATATGTAGGTCCTCACAAAACTCCCTAAACTTTAAACCATCAAACTACTTTCTATTGTCAGTTATTGATATCATTGGCATGCCAAATTGACAAACCACCCCTTGCCCAAGCTGAGGTTCTAAAGTATCTCCACATGGATTATCCTCTCCCTTTTCTTAGGCAATGATGATGCAAGCCAAGCCAAAGAATCTACCTCCCAGTTCTCCTCCACTTGAAATTTGCTCTATGTTGATAAGGCGAAACATGAGCAAGGATTGGTGAACTTGTACAAGATATTCTTCCATCGGGCGATCTTTGGCTTCATACACTCCCCATATCTAACTCATGATGAGCTAGGAATCTCTGTAAAGTTCAAGCTTTTGCATCCCTACTCTTTTGCTACTCTTAATCAAAGGAGTATCACCTTGTACTCTACTATTCAAAGCTTTGAACTTGAAATTGATGGATACTCAAGCATATCCCCTTTTGGGCTTATTAGCACTGCTTTAGCTTTACTTCCTACTTCACATGATGTTTAATCCATGTAGACCTTCGAAAATGACACTTTGGCTTTTGGCACTTCTAAGGGGCTGAGCTCCATAATAAAGTCTACCAACATTTGAGCTTTGATGTTAACCTTCATATAAAAATGGATCTCAAACTAGCTCAAATGTACGACCTATGAAATCATTCTTTCAGAGTTTTCTAGTTTTTGTAGGGCTTGGTGAAGTGGGGAGTTGGTCTAGATGACCACCATATAGACTTGGAAGTACAATCTTAGCTTCCTTGATGAGAGGACAACCATGGGATAGTGAGCCTTTGGACCAGCAAAGATGTGTTTCTCATAGTACAAGAATTGCTTCCCTTCCCAACTTCTCACAAGCACCAAACTAATAGATCCACTACTTGCAGCAATGTATAAGTGAAAATCTTCTCCATGGATGGGCCTCACCAACAAGGGTAGGGAAGTAAGGTATGCCTTCAGCTCTCTGAAGGGCTTTTTGCACTCCTCATCCCACCTGAATGACTTATTTTTCTTCAGAGCCTTGAAGAATGGAAGGCACTTTTCTTTGGATCTTGAAAGGAAATAACCATGTGCAGTGATTCACACCATGGGGCTCTAGACTTCCTTTATCAAGTTTGGAGACCTCATTTCTAGTATTGACTGGATCTTTAATAGGTTATCCATGATTCCCCTCTCTAAGATGATGTACCAAATGAATTTCCTAGTTGACCTTCCAAATGTGCACTTCTATGGATTCAGCTTCTTGTAGTACTTTTGAAGGGTATCAAAGGTCTCCTACAAGTCAAAATCATGGTTTGTTCCTTGTAATGTTTTGATCAACATGTCATTCTACATAGGCCTCCATATTCCTTCCAAACTGGTGCTTGAACACCCAATCAACTATTCTTTGGTATACAGTTCTAGCATTTTTCAATCCGAATGGCATCGCTATATTGTAGAATATTTCCAATTGAATGAATGAGGTCTTTTGCTCATTGTCAAGGTTCATCTTGATTTGGTGGTAGCCTAAAAATGCATCAAGAAAACTCAATAATTGATATCCAACAATCAAATCTACTAACTAGTTGATGTTTGGGAGAGGGTAGTTGTCTTTTGGGCAAGCTTTATTGAGGTCTATGGAATCTATGCACATCCTCCACTTCTTGTTGCTCTTTTTGACTATCACTATGTTTGCTAGACATTGTTGGTATTCAACTTCCCAAATGAGACTAGCTTTGAGCAATCTCTCGACTTCTTCATTTATCACCCTTTGATGCTCAAAGGCGAAGTGTCATTTTTCTTCTACTTTACCGGTTTCACATCGGCGAGCCTGATAAGTTTGTGTTCCACCATGCGAGGGCGAATGCTCAACATATCTTCTACAATTCATGCAAACATGTCTTGGTTATCACAAAGGATCTTCTAGAGTGTTGTGAGTTGTGACTCTTGTCAACCCCATTCCTACCTTGGTTATGTGACCCTTTGCCTCATCTAGAGTTATGCTTATAGCTACTCCATCACTTCAAGCCTACTTCGAAATTTGCCCTCCACCTTCTCCTTTCCTCTACTTTCTTCTACTCTTCCAAATAAGTGGCGTAGTAATGGCACGCCATGTTTCTATCTCTTGTCACCTCCTTAGTTTTGAATTTGGTGAGGAACTGTAGGAATAATTGGTAAGTAGAGATTGTTGCTTGCAACTAGTTCAAGATTGGGTGGGCTTGTTTGGGTAGTTTCTAGTCAAATTAACTTTAATCAAAATTTGACTAGAATTGAAGTTTGAATACCACTAGATTATAGCTCAAATATGAGTTTTAGTAGATCGGTCGAATTTAACTAAAAATTAAGCTCAATTTGAACCTGAATTGTGACAAAAAAAAATAGGTCAAATTGAATTCAGCACAAGTAGATTGAGTGGACCTAAATTCTAGACCAAATTAGATTTAAAACTCACAAAAAATTTTGGGCCGAAAATGGAAAATAAGATCTTAACAAATAAGTCCCTAGAGTAAATAGTTTTTTGTAGATAGAATCTTCATCAAATTTTTCTTACAAATAAATTATTGTAGTGAATAAATTCTTACAAATAGATCCTTAATTAGATTTTTCTTGCAAATAAATTTTCACATTGAAGTTTCTTACGAAAAAGGTCGAGCAAAATCTTTACATTACAAATTATTCATGCAAAATCTAGGGTTCACAAAAAAACTCCACAAAGATTGATAATGATAAAGTAATCTTTACAAAATAGATTCATAAATAAACCCTTCAAAATATTGAATTATAAACTTAATATTTAAAAACTTATAAATAATTCTCTTGAACATTTTTATTCACAAATAAGTTTCTACCATTTTGAGATTTATAGATTTTTTTACGAAAAATCCCTCACAAAATTAGAATTTACCAATTAGTCCCAAGAGGGATAAATTTATTGATAAACGTCCTAAAATTTTCAAGATTATAATTTAGCCCTTGAAATAAAATTTTACAAGATACCCCTTCATATTTGTCTTGTTCCAAATGAGTACATCTCAACTAAATTTCAGCATTTAGAATATTATCTATACAAATCAAATAAAATATCTCATCCATAATTTAAAATTCAAACAAAAATCATTATCCACATCTCCAGCGAACAAATCAAATCCTTCACATTCAAAATTCGAATAGCGGCTAGCCTAATCCCATTAGCTTCTCGAATGCTATAAAAAGAACTAATAATTCTGCAAAAAATAGGGAGAAGAGAAAATTAGAATTTGCAAATCAATGAAGAACTAGAGCAATAGAACAAACAGGAAAAATCAGTGATCGAGCATAGAATTGGTGAGAAATTCAAAACCTCTCTCTCTTTCCCCTTGTGTTCCTCTCTTCTTCCTTATTCCTACGAGGCACCCTTACCTACTCCTACAGCTATGCTCTGCTGCCCCACCTTCTACATGATGCTGCTATTTCGTCAAGCCCCAACTGCTTCCCCATGGCCTTAATCACAATCCAGCAAACGTCCAACTACAGCCACTTGTGTGCAATCACCCCGTGTGCATAGGACCTCCATGGTTGCCGAGCACCCAGTCGCCATCGCTTCCCCTCATAGCACCCCTCTCCAGTGCTGGCAACACAGCCCGTAGGTCATCTGTAGCCCTCCCTTGCAGAATGCTCAATCGATGATGTCGTGCGTCGACCACTTCTGTGAGCATCGGAGTACCACTGACAGGTGGTTCTTTACTACTGACTGCAGCGTAACGCCACCTCGATGGCTTTCCATCGCCAGCTTAAGATCAGCCGCCTACCTCCAACCTGCTCCCTTTTACGCAGACCTATGCACTGTGGCACCAAGCTAGAGATCCCCACGGTGACCTCCCCTATGCCAACGGTTCTTGCTATCTTCTCCATTGCTTTCCGAGCATAATCGACACAAACCACTGTAGCCACCTCTGATGAAACCGGTGCTTCCACACCGCCTTCGATGGCCTTGCCCTACTTCCCTCCAACAAACAGCAAGTAAACACCTCCGATCTGCCCATGCCACCGGTGGCTAGATCCAGCCAAATCACGCCCAGATCCAATTGTGATTTTAAGGAAGGAGAAGTCCTTCGATGGCCTCACCCTACCTTCCCTCCAACCAACCACAAGAAAGCACCTCCGATCTGCCCGTGTCGCTGATGGCTAGATCTGGTCGAATCACACCCAGATCCAATTGTGATTTGAAGGAAGGAGAAGGGTCGGTAATGGAGTAGAAAGGGATGGAGAAGAATAACTAGAAAGTAATGGGAGAAGAAGAATAATAATTAAAAAGTGATGGAAGAAGAATGGAAGAAGGAGAACAAGAAGAAAAAAGAGGGGAACAAAGCTAACGGGTCCGCCATGGGTGTGGGCAAAGAAAGAGGAAACAAGAAATTACAGAATTTAGGTTTCAGAATTTAGGATTTATAGAAAAAGGAAAAAAATAAAATAAATAAAAGAAAAAAAACAGTTACTACAAGAAAAGGAGAGATAAAAGAAAAAAAATTCATTTTCTTCTAATTTTAATTTGTGTGCCTTAGTTAACTAATTTAGGACAAGTCCATGAGCTAATCTAATGATCAATGTGACATAAGATTAGCCTACGATCTATCCCAGAAGTCAATCTGACTCAAGAGTAGCATGCGGGCCCGTCAAAATATCATTGAACCCATGATCAACCTACAGTTTCAACTAGAAGTCAATTTGACTCAAGGACAAATTGTAGACTCTCTTGAAAGTCAATCTAACTTATGGCAAACTTATGGGCTTATCCGAATGTGATTTAACTTAAGTTTGGCTTATAGACCTGTTTAAAAGTCAAATAAACTCAAGACCAATTCACGGACTTTTCTGAAAATAAAATCAAGTTAAAACCAACCCACGAGCTCACATTAAAATCAAATCCATATAAGGCCAGTTCGTAAACTTCTCTAATAGTCAAATCGATTTAAGATTAACCTGCATGCTTGCCTGAAAGTCAAATCAACTCAAGATCAGCTCGCTAGATTGCTTAAATGTCAAATCAACTCAAAGCCACTCTATGGGCTTCCCTAAAAGTAAATTGCCTCAAGATTATCTCGTGAGTTAGTCTAAAAGTCAAACCAACTCAAGATAAATCCGCAGGCTTGCCTAAAGGTTAAATCAACATAAGGTCAGTTTATAGGCTCATCTGAAAGTCAAATCCACTCAAGCCTAGCCCATGAGCCTACTAAAGAGTCAAACTGACTCAATAATAGCTTGTTGACTCACCTAAAAAACAAATCAACTCAAGACTAGCACATAGACTCGTCTAAAGGTCAAATCAACTTGAGGACAATCTACAAGTTTGCTTGAAGCCCAACTCAACTTAAGGCTAGCCCACGGACTAACTTGAAAGTCAAATCACCTTAGGATCATTCAATTAATAGATAATCTGAGGGCTCTCAAATCAATTAAATAAAATTAATTAAATTTTATTGACCTAATTAGATTAAAATTAAGCTAATTTGGCTTAAATTAAGCAAACTGGTTAAGCTAAAACAACATGATTCGAACAAACCACAAAATAGATCTAAATTGTCCAAATCAATTAATGGACTAATTCAAATTGAAATGGATCAAATCCAAATTAGGTTCACCCAAATCAAATTGGATCAACCCAAATCAAATCGACTCACTACAACATTCCAAAGTATTCTCGATGTTTCAAAAATGCTCCTAATAGTGTCAAAAATATTGTGATGATGCATCATAGCTGATCAGCCGAGTCAAAAGGCCACTAGAATCTAATTCAAAACTAGGCTGAGGACTAGTAAATCCAAGGATAAGTTGAGCTATGAAAAGTTTGTCTTGATTTGACACTGAGGTTAATTAACCGAGTCAACGGCTAATGAAAACTGAGTGTAAAAATAGAATGCCAGTTGAGTTAGCTGAGATAAAGCATTCCATAGTTTTGATTTATGAGACTCATATTATTTTTGCATTATAATTCTCCAACCTCGAAAACTCTTTGAGTTATTCTTATGCCGAGGCTCCTATAGATTAAATAATCCAATGATTCAAGCCATAAGAAATTGACTACTATAGGAACTAATGATCGTAATCGACATGGGGAATAAATCCTGAAATACCTAAGATTCAATTACTTAAAGATTGGCTGGGATCATGATGCCAAAGATCACAGGACTTAGATACACTTCCTACTCTATAAATAGCATAATTTTCAAAGAGGCAAGGAGTAATGTCCAGTTATTCATTCCACTTGATCTATTGAATATATCTCTAACTTGAGTGTCAGAGAGGCTATTGCCTAAAATCTCTCAATGGTCTTCTTCACAATATTTTTTTTATGTAGGACGTTGAGAGGTGACCTAGAAGATTGGATTCTTGAGGAGCCAAGCAGATGAAGTCCACATCGAACTAGGACTTCGATAATAGTGATGCTTTTATTGAGATCCGCTCTGTCATCTTCTCCCATCCATATCTTCAAAAAGTTTCTAATCATGCTTCTAATGACAAGGGCATCAACATCCATAAATTAACCTAAGAGGCAAGTCGCTTCGACACTGACAAAATTGCATGACTCTTCCAGTAGTCTGGTTCAGCCCGCTCACCAAGTTGATTCAACCATCCCTCCACTTTCATAGTCAGAACTTTGAAGGGCACCCTTGCAAACTATTTTTGAAATACCCATAGCTCCTCCCAACTTGGTGAGCTGGTAGGAGTTTCAAGTATTGACCGCAGCAATTCAGCAAATAACATGGATGTTGGAAGCACAGACTTAAATGATACAAAACCTCCAACCTCAATCCCAAGCTCCATTTTGGGAGGAGCCTCCAAGCTTACACTAACATCCCCAAGTAATTAGGCAGCAACACTCTAACAAGTACCATCAACAAAGCTACCAAAACCCTGCTATGGGAGCCTCGCTTCGACACCAAGCTTTAAGGGATCACAAAGGATATGACCCCCACTTATGACCTAGCTAATGAGGCTACATACCATACTTACTCAAGTTAAACCTCAGCCAACACACCCCCCCCCCCCCCCCCCCCCACAACCACCCAAAAAAAAAAACCCCTACATCCTAATCACATGAGGTATGATATACCTCTCATTCTTGAGATTGCCTATTCTCAAGTACAGCCAAAATTCCATCTACCACCATATGAGGTGTACGATGCCTGTAAGGATCCTATCGACCATGTTAGCACATTCTGAAATGATATGATCTTTCGAGGCGTGTGGGATTCAACCATATGCAAGGTATTTCCTATGATCCTTTAAGGACTAGCTCGGGCATGGTACTATGAGCTACTGAGACACTCAATCACATGCTTTGATGATCTAACTAATAGATTCAAAAAGCAATTCATTTCCTTGGTGCCTCAATGAAAGGATCCCTCTACACTCTTAACTTTGAAGTAAGAAGAGGGGGAAAGCTTAAGGGAGTATCTAGCTCAGTTCAACAAATCTCGGTGGAAGTGTTTGAGTTTGACAATTCCATCATCTTTGTTGTAGCAATTAATAGAAAAAGGCAACCTCGAGTAGGCTACGAAATGCCTCACAGACCCCCTAAGACCTTGGCTGAATTCATCTAAGTAGCCCAAGAGCATATTGGCGCCAAAGAAGTCTTGTTGGTTGAGAGGGAGTCTTAGAGTTGCAATAAGCAGAAGAAAGTACCTCAGAAAGACAAACCACATGGGACAAAGAAATAAAGGACCAAGCGTCAAGAGTGTTGATAGGAATTTTGAACCTACACACCCCTAAACAACTTAAGAATGGAGCTGCTAGCCCGGATAGAGCATCGAAACCTCTTAAAGAAGCCTTAATTGATCCCTTCAAACAGGTGATACGTTGACAAATTAAGGTTTTACCAATTTAATAAAGACTATGGTCATAGCATTGAAGAGTGTAGACACCTTAACGATCAAATAGAAAGGTTGATAAAGGAAGGACACCTAAGGCACTTCATCCAACAAGATGAAAGAGCTGAAGATGTTTTGACCTGAGGAGATCAACCACGAGGTTCTTCTCAAAAGAACTCTTACTCTTGAATTGCAAAACTTGCCAATCAAGGGCCATCTTAGTATGATCCTTGTCAACCCAACAGCACCAAGTTAAAGCCTCGACTTCAACTTCCAAATGCTGAGCCATCAATAGGAGGCAAGATGATTGCAAAGAGGTTAAATGGCAATATTGTAACATCAAGCATGTGGTCATAGTGTTCTATGTAAGAGATATGCATGGTATTTCAACTCCTCATAATGATATTTTGGTTATCACGGTAATTTTGGATGGATACTTCATACAGCGTGTTATGATAACACCAAAAGCTCGACCAACATTTTATTCACTTAGGTTTATGATCAGATGAAGATGAAAGGAAAGCTAGAGTCCTATATAGGGACATTGACCAGGTTCACTAAAAGTCAATCACTCCACTCAACATGATTGAGTTACTTCTAATCATTGGTAAAAGTCTGAAGAGCTCTACAATCAAAACAAAATTTGGGTTAGTTCAGACTCATTAAGCTTATAACGTAATATTGGGATGACTAGCATTGAACCAACTGGAAGCAGTAATTTTGACCTTTCATTTGATTATGAGATTTCCCACTAAATATGGCATATATGAAGCTTGGGGAGACCAAAGCCTTGTGACGAAGTGCAAATTGACCTATTGGCAAAATAGCCTTGGCGAGAAAGGGAAACGTTTAGCAATCTTTGAAATCAAGGAATCTATCGAAGGCCCAAAGAAAGTGCACACTGAATCGATTGAGCAACTCGACAACTGGGTCATCAACAAGAATTCGGGAAGGACCATGAAGCTTGGAGCAAACCTTGCCAAAGCTCTCAACACCAAGCTTGGGGAACGCTTACAAAAGAACTAGGATTTGCGAGACATAGATCCTTCAATCGCTCAACACAAGCTTGCGGTGGTGGAAAACTACAAACTAATTAAGTAAAAGAAAAGACATTTTGTCCGTGAATGCCAAAAGGTCATTGTTGAAGAGGTAAATAAGCTTCTTATGTAGGGTTCATCCACAAAGTTCACTATCTCGAGTAGCTCATCAATGTAGTGATGGTGAAAAAGCCAAATAGTAAGTGGAGAATGTACATGAACTCCACCGACCTCAACAAAGCATGTCCGAAGGATAGCTATCCCCTACCTAAAATTGACTAGCTCATTGACTCTATCTTGAGGTATCAGCTTTTATGTTTCTAGATGCATTTTTGGGTTTTCACCAAATTCAGATGCATCCTAAATATGAGGAGAAAATGGTTTTCATCATTGGCTAAGAAACCTTTTGCTACACAGCAATGCCCTTCGGATTGAAAAAACTGGGCCAATATACCAGAGAATGGTGAGCAAAGTCTTCAAACATTAACTCAATAGAAATATGGAAATGTACATTGATGACATGCTCGTAAAAAACCTTAAAGTCGAAGAATATCTCAAAGACCTTAAAGAGACTTTTGACACCATCTGAAAGTTCAAGATGAGGCTGAACCCTGAGAAATGTGCTTTTAGGGTAGGGTCAGGAAATTTTCTTGGGTACCTCATTTCGGAATGAGAAATAGAAGCAAATTTAGAGAAAATCAAAGCTGTTCTCGAGAAGAAATTGTCTAGCTCCATCAAAGAAGTGCTCACTTTTTTTAAAGTGCTGAAGCAAAACTCTGGATTTGAATGAATCAAGGAGTGCAACTGAGCTTTTGAAGATCTTAAGAGGTACCTAGTTGAACCCTTACTTCTGGTGATACCAGAACTAAATGAAATGATGTTCCTCTATGTAGCAATCTCGGATCTGGCCATCAGCTCAGTTTTGGTAAGTGATCGAGGAGAAAAATAATACTCAATATATTATGTGAGCCATGTACTCATAAGAGCCAATATTCAGTATCCTTCATTGGAAAAATTATCCTATGCTATAGTCCTAATGGCTTGAAAACTTCATCCATACTTTCAAGTGCACCCTATGGCAGTACTTACCAACCTTCCACTTCGGTAAACCCTGCAAAAGCCAAAGACCTCAAGGCAGTTACTCAAGTGGTTCATTGAGCTATAAAGAACTCGGGACAGAAGTGGTTCATTGAGCTAAGCCAGTTTGAGATAAGTTTTAAACCTCGAAAAGCTATTAAAACTAAAGTTTTGGTGAATGTTTTGGTTTGGTAAAAATTACTTTATATCTTGCCCAATCTAGGTCTGAGCCTTGGAAAGTTTGAGTCGACAATTCTTCCTGCAAAACTAGGCCGAAGACCAGTAAATTCAAGGACAAGTTAAGCTATGGGAAGTTTGGCTTGATTCGATACCGAGGTTAATTGACTGAGTCAACGAGTAATGAAAACCGAGTGTAAAAACAGAACACTAGCTGGGTTACCCAAAATAAAGCATTCTATGGTTTCAAGCTATGAGACTCGAATTGTTTTTGCATTGCAATTCTCAGACATCGGAAGCTCTCTGAGTTATGCTTGCGCTGAGACTCTCGTACAATTAAATAACCCAACGATTGAAGCGATGCAAAACTGACTACTATAGAAACTAATTCTCGTGACCGAAATAGGGAATAAACCCCATAAGACCTAGGATTCGGTTACGAATAGATTGGCTAGATTCACAATGCCGAAGATCATGGGATTCAGATATGCTTTATTACTCTATAAATAGCATAATCTTTAAAGAGATAAGGACTAATGCCTAGTTATTTATTTCACTTGATCCATTGAACATATTCCTAATTTGAGCGTCAGAGAAGCCATCGCTGAAAAACTCCCGACGGTCTTTTTCACAATATTTTTTTGCGTAGGACGTCGAGAGCAAATTAGATTCACAAGGAGCTAGGCGAACAAAACCAACATCGAATTAGGGCTCCGACAACACATTGAAAATTTTGTCTGATATTTTTTTTCCTAGTGCTTAAAAAATGCCAAAAAGAAGGGTTAAGAAAATTTTTGACATTTTTAAAATGTAGGAAAAACTTATTCTCGACATTTTTTAGGCAGTTGACATATGTTACTAAAAAAATTATTTGCGACGTTTTGATTGAAAAAAACCGAAATTTTTCTATTTTGATAAAAATGTCAAAAAATTTTCAGCGTTTGTGAAAAGAAATACTGAAAATATTTGTAATGTCAGCTCCAAAAAATTGCCGCTGTTTGCACATTAATGCCGAGAATGCTACTATTACAGTAATGTGCCATAGTAACTTGAATTTTATTACAAAATAGCATTGACAATAGTATTTATTTTTATTTGATATCGCTTGTACTAATAGTATTTAAATTTATTATATAATATATATAGTATTTTGGATACATGAAAAATCTAAATAGAATACATTCAGACATTAATTAATAGTTTTAACTCTACCTACTTTATTTTCATCATAAAGAGCTAGATTTAAAAATTCAAGGTTGCATTGTACCTGACTCCATATCCATAGCGGAGAAAACTTAATACAAAGACATCTTAATTTCCATTATAGCGGGCTCTGTTCAGAAAAAAACAAACAGAATTAAATGTATCAGGAAGATAAAAAAGAGTGATCAGAAGTGACAGTAAAGCAACAATTTACATGCAAGTCTCGTGTTATGCATGTCACAAAAGATACATAGTGTGTCTTATGGTGCAGTAATATTTAAAGTAGGTAATTACCTTAACTGGACAAGAAGTCGTGCCCAATCATCCAGTTGAAATAGACGGCTCAATAAGGAGAGAGAAACCAGCCTCTGATGTACAATTGAAGTAGCCACAGATAACAACTGGAGCATTACCCCAATATCTAGAAGCAGCACAAGCTCGATCAAGGACTAGTCTAACCTGTTTTCAAGCTGAAATTAATAAGTAGCAGGAAAAACTGGATCATTCATGACCCGACAAACCAACCAATAAATAAAATGCACAAAGTACAAGTGAAAACATGTGGCATTTGAGATGTAAATGAAGTTCATTTTTGGATCTAAATATTCTATTGGATGAATGAAATCATCCCGTTTCAGTCTTAATATCCAAAAGAAATACGCCGAAACCCAAAAGGAAGGTACAAGGAAACAGAAAGCATGCCATTCCGATAAATGCTCTGAAGTTCAATACCATGGTGAACTGAGATAAGTTTTGTACAAAGTTCAATACCTATTTGTTTTCCAGAATATTGCACATCCATCGACTGCATTTCCTGTGCGCATCTACGTGATTAAAACAAGGTCAAGTCACTATTATAAGTTTATCAAAAGCCAACCTGCCGTTCAATTTCTGTGATCAGCCAGAGGAGGATGACAGTTGAAACAATTCGAGAGGCTTAAAACAGCACATGACAGATGACACACCTTTTAGGAAGACATATATACGTAATGAATTAAATGTAAATTAAGAATGGGAAAAGCTGCAGTTACAGGCAACTTTTTTAAAGCGCAAAACTATATATAGTCTGATACAATCAGATTAGGTATTAAAGAAGAAATAAACAGACAAAAACAATCCTTATCCACCATAACAACCTTCCAAATACCAGTATAGCCTCGAGATGCAAGTTCCTGCTCCAAGTTATGAAAGCGGTCAACCTCCCGAAACCAGTGCAGAAAAAATTTATTGGTATAAAAATCCAAATCATACAAAGAGAGCTTTTTAAGTGAGCATGTAAGATAGCATTAGCAAATTTAAGAAAAAGAAACATAAATCAAAATGCATCTAGCCTATGTAGAGCATATAGTCAAGTCTTGAGTAGTCCAAAATTATTAGATAAATTGAAATGATGAAAATTACGTGAAAATACATAATATCAGGAGCCCACTAGCCAAATTCTAGCAACAATCTTCTCCTTCGCCATTCCCAGTCCAAAATGCGATGAGGAATGTGAAAAATAGAGTTTGGGTTGATGTTCCCTACCAAGATAGTCCCCAAGAATATTCTATGACAGCACCGTAAAATTCTCTGGAAATCACAGGCATAAATCAGTCTTGATTTTGACAAAAAAAAAAAAAAAGCAGGATGAGATGAGTGCAGGGATATCCACCAAGGGAAATAGCAAGAAATGAGTACGAAAAAATAACGTTGGCATGAGGATGCTGGGAGACTGCGAGCAGGCGGAACTAACTGCCAGGGAGGCCACATAGCATGTAGGATAGCGGTGACAGTGGCCAAGCCGCGGGTGGGCACCGGCAAGTTGCGCCGCACGGGTGAGCGGCATGCAAGCAGCAGCCGCGGGTGACACCAGCGGCCGAGACGGGCGGGCGAGACCAGCGGGTGCCTGTGTGCGGCAGGTGACACCAGCGGCCGAATCGGGCGGGCGAGACCGGCGGGTGCCTGCGTGCGGTGGGCGACATCAGCAGCCGAGACAGGCGGGGAAGGTTTTAAGTGAAAAACACGAGGAACATTCCCAGTATTTGTGGCATAAACGTCGAGAATTTTGAGACGTTTATTCTATGAACTGCAAAAAGAGGGTAGGGAATCCCTGACATTTTTAGAATAATCATTAGGAATTCTTGTATTTTCAGAATAAAAATCGGAAATTGTAAGCATTTATTGAGAAATACTAAATTTTTTTACCTTTTTTCCAATAAATGTCGAAGATTTTTGACATTATTACTCAAGATTGACATTGTCAAAAACCTATTTTGGTGTAGTGGCTTAAAGCAAATCCTAATTATGTTAAATTAGGATTAAATTAAAACCAAGGCAAGCCCAAATTTAATTTGAACCAAATCAATTTCAAACCTAAATCAAACCAAATTAGGTCCAAATCTAGACCCAAATCAAATAATCTCTAAACCTAAACCCAAAAAAAGTTACGTACAAATCTTAATCAAACTAAATTAAGTCTAAATCTAAAGCAAAATCAAATCAGGTCCAAACTCGAACCAAATTTAAAACAGGACAAACTGGAACTAAAACCAAGTTGAATCTAAACTAGGATGACATCGAACTTGAACTAGAACACAATAATAGTCCAACATGACTCAAATCCAAATCCATTAAAGGATTGGACTTAGATCCATCAAGGATCGAATAAAAATCTAACAAGAGTTAGATTCAAGATCCATTAAAAATTAAATAAAAGTCCATTAAAGGTTTGAACCAAGATCCATTAAGGATTCATAAAAACTCAATAAGGGTTGGATTCAAGATCCATTAAGGATCCAATAAGAATCCAACAAGATTCAGATGCAATATCCATTAAGGATCCAATAAGAATTCACTAAGGGCTAAATCTAATATCCATTAAGGATTCAATAAGGACCCATTAAGGATTGGATCCAAGGTCTATCAAGGATTCAATACGAATACAATAAAAGTTGGATCCAGTAGGAACCTAATAAAAACCAAATAAGGGTTTGATCAAAGATCCATTAAGATCCAATAAGGACCCAATAAGAGTTGGATTCAAAATGCATTATAGATCTAATAAGAACTCAATAAGGTTTGGATCCAATATCTATTAAGAATCTAATAAGAATTAAATAAGGATTGGATCCAAGATCCATCAAAGATTAAATAAGAACATAACAAGGGAGATCCAATATCCATCAAGACTCCAATAAGGACCCAGCAAGGGTGGAAATCCAAAACCCATTAAGGATCCAATAATAATTTATTTAGGGTTTAGCCCAAGATCTACTAAGGAACTAATAAGAACCTAAAAAGAGTTAAATCAAGATCAAATAAGGAACCAATAAGACTCAATAAGGATTGGATCTAAGATTTATTAAAGTTCAAATAAGAATCTAATATGGGTTGGATCTAAGATTTACTAAGAGTCCAATAAAATTCCAACAAGCTTTGGATCTAAGATCTATTAAGAATCACATCCAAAATCCATTAAGGATCCAACAAGAATCCAATAAGGATTGGATCCAAGATCCATTAAGGATTGAATAACTACCCATTAAGAGTTAGAACCAAAATTCATTAAGAATCCAATAATAACACAAAAAGGATTAGATTCAAGATCTATTAAGTATCCAATAAGAACCTAATAAGGGCTGGATCCAACAAGAACCCATCAAGAATTGGATCCAACATCCATTAGGGATTCAATAAGGACCCACTAAGTATCGTATCCAAAATTTATTAAGAATCGAATAAGAATCAAATAAGGATTAGATTTAAGATCCATTAAGGATCCAATAAGAATCCAACAACAATTGAATCCAAGATCCATTAAGGGTCTAATAAGAACTCAACAAGGGTTGGATCTAAGATCCATTAAGGATCCAATAATAACTCATTAAGGATTAGATCCAAGATTCGTCAAAAATCTAATAAGGACCCAATAAGTATCAGATCCAAGATTCATCAAGAATCTAATAAGAACCCAATAAGAGTTGAGTCAAGATCCAATAATGAGCCAATAAGAACCTAATAAGGGTTCGATCTAAGGTCCATCAAGGATCCAATAAGAATCCAACAAGGGTTGGATCCAAGATCCATTAAGGATTCAAGAAGAACCTAATAATGGTTGGATCCAAGATCCATTAAGGATCTAATAAGAATCCAACAAGAGTTTGGTCAAGATCCAATAAGGACCCAATAAGAACCCAATAAGGGTTGGACCCAAAGTCCATCAAGGATCCAATAAAAACCAAATAAGGATGGGTCGAGATCCTATAAGGACCCAATAAGGATCCAATAAGGGTTGGATTAAAGATCCATTAAGAATCCAACAATGGTTGGATTCAAGATCTATTAAGGTTCACATCCAAGATCCATCAAGTATCTAATAAGAACAAAATAAGGATTGGATTCAAGATCTATTAAGGATCCAATAGTAACTCAACAATGGTTGGATCTAGGATCCATTAAGGATCTGATAAGAACCAATTAGGATTGGGTCTAAGATCCATTAAGGATTCAATAAGAACTCATTCAGGATTGGATCCAAGATTCATTAATGATCCAATAAAAACTCAATAAGAGTTGGATTTATGATTTATTAAAGGTCTAAAAAAATCCAATAAAAGTTAGTTTCAAAATCCATTAAGGATTCAATAAGAACTCAATAAAAGTTGGATCCAAGATCCATTAAGAATCTAGTAAGAACAAGGGTCAAATTAAGGTCCAATAAGGGTCAAGTCCAAGATCCAACAAGGATCAAGTCCAAGGTCCATTATTAGTCTAGTCCAAAACCTAATAAGGATAGAAAAATCCATTAAGAGATTAAACCCGAACCCAACAATGGTCCAATATGGCTCAAACTCAAACCCATTAAGGATCTAACCTAGATCCATCAAGGATCTAATAAGAACCTAATAAAAGTTGGATTCACGATCCTTAAGGAACAAATAACAATCCATTAAAGGTTGGACCCAAGATCCATTAGGGATCTAGTAAGAACCTAATAAAGGTTGAATTCAAGATCCATTAAGGATCTAATAATCCTAATAGGAATTGGATCCAAAATCCACAAAGGATCCAATAAGGATTCAACAAATGTCAGATCCAAGTCCATTAAGGATACAAAAAGAACCCAAAGAAGATTAGATCCAAAATCCATCTATGATTCGCTAAGGGTCAAACTCAAGATCCATTAAGAATCAAAAGGAAACCTAATACAGGTTGAATCTAAGATCCATTAAGGCTCCAACAAGATCAACTAAGGATCAATTCAAAAATGTGACAAGGATTAAGTCCAAGTTCCTTTAAGGTGCAAGTTCATAATCCAATAAGGATCCATCAAATAGGTCAAACCTGACTTGAATCAAATCATGTTAGACTTGAACTAGAACCAAGTCTAAACATCGAATTGAATCAAATTAAGCTCAAACCAAAACTAAGTTTGAATCGATTCAAAATCAAATCCAAAAAAGTGAGTCATCAACAAGCTCAAAATCATTGACAACACTTCAAATTCAATTGACAACAAACTGAAAAAGGTCATCAATTGTTAAATCAAAGATTGTCAGGATAAGCTAAAGTTGCTAAATATTTAAAATCAAACTAAGATAGACTTGAACTCGTTTCATTAGTCAGCCAAGCGCCATGCTCAAAAGAAGTTAAATGACAATAAGAATAAAGCCATCGGTGACATTTCAAACCTAATCAACAACAAGATATAAAGTTATTGATTATCAAATTAAGAATGATTAGCATAAGCCAAGGGCACTAACTATTCTTTCAAGTCAAAATCAAACTATGACAAGCCTAAATGCAGTCAATTAGTCAACTAATGCAATGTTGAAAGAAAATTATCGATGATACTTCAAATTTAATTGACCACAAGCTCAAAAGCTGTTGATTATCAAATTGATAATAATTAGTATGAGCCAAAGCTGCTAAACATTTTTCTCAAATCAAAGCTCAAAAGAAGTCAACCAACAACAAGTAAAAGCCATTAGTAATGCTTCAAGCTCTAATAGGATTAGCTGGCATAAGTCAAGGTTATTAGTCATACCCTAAAATCAAGCAAGGTTACCAATACCTTTTAAGGATCAAACCAAGAATCCAATCCAAGTCAAGTTTCAAGTAGGTCATTTGTCACATTATACTTGACCAAGTGCACAAGAGCTAGGCAACAACAACCATTGAACCTTTTGAATCCTTTGTTTCATGTCACTTAGGTTATGAATTTGAACTCTTTAAAATTATAAATTGAGGGGATACCCTTCTTTAAGACATATAATTCTTTCTTAAATTAATCAAATTATGCTTTTTTTTCTATCTCTATTTTATTAACTAGGTTTCTTACTTTAAGAAGTTTTGGATAATTGTCAGGATAATTAACAATATGGAATTATGCCTATTGGAAGTTATATTTATAATACCTAATTATCCACTCAAACTCGTCCAAATTTTATTTGCTTTTTCGAGATTGTTTCTTGGATTTTCTAGCTAACCCAGGTCATTGATTGTGGCTCCATAGGCCTCATATAGCATTGTAAGGGGAGTGAGCTCTTATTACCCCAAAGTCAATGAAAAAAGTGGAGCTTCTCCACCCTTCGCTGATCATCATGAGCAACCTTACTACCCCCTTAGAGTTCAAAGAATCCCTGGTGAAACTGATTAACCTACTCTGGTAGGGGCATAAGAGCCGATCACACTTCATCTGCTCATAAGCCTTGGCAAATAGGATGCTCACTGATGCTCCTAAGTCCACTACCATCCTACATGTTAAATAATCCCTCTAGGACTAGGCTTCTACCAAGGCCTCATCCCGTTGCTCTAGACCTTTTCCTGTGGCCTAGATGTCCTCACATTGCTCTCCATCTTGCTATTATTTTCCCCTCTCTTGGATCCTGGCCAAGGCTTGCCACTTCAAAGTGGAAATATGGTTGCTTTCTTGATAGGTGTCTTCCCATATCATCACGAGGTACTCCTTGATTGCTAGTGCAGGGGGAGGGGAAGGTGATCCATCAGTATGGCAATTGTTTAAGTAATTTTGCAACCCTAACTTTCACCTTGAGTTGACAAGAATTAGCATTAAACTTTGAGCCCAATTAATGGTGAGTGGGTCCAATATGAAGTAGAAAAGGCTGGAGAATCAAGCTCATAGGTCAAGCATGTTTGTGCATAGTTAGATGACCAGTTCCACAACTGATCGTTTGATTTAGGCGCAATTTACAAAAATGGAAACATAGTTTCTTTGAATCCTTCGAGAATCAATGAGATTTTTAGATAAGGAGATTGTAATATCATAATATATCAATCTAGGATTCAAATATAAGTTTATATCAAGAACATATTCATCAAATCTTGAAATCAAATCAATTAATCACCAAAATTAGAGATCCTCTCAATCCTGTAAAAAAAAGAGCTAGGGAACATGAATTTGGGGGAATTAACAGTGAATTTTTGGGCAAAGTTTTACATGAATTAAAGGAGAAATTCTAAAGGACATCTCATCATCAAGGAGGAGTCTAAGAGAGCATCATTAAGGAGTCAAAAATGATGTAAGTCCCCATCTCATCTTTATCCTTTTGCTTCTTTACTTCTTTTGTACCTCCTTCATCTCTTGTGAGGCCTCGACATCCCCGTACTTTTGCTTTTGCAACCACCAGCCCAGCCCCCGCCCCCCGCCCACTCCCCGTTTCATCTTCTAGGCTTGCAGGCTATTTGTGGCCTTGTTCTCCTCTAAAATTTCCATTCATTTATCTACGAACTACATAGCTGTCTGAGTTTGGACAACCAAACTTAGATAGACTAAATGCCCAAATCACACCATGGATGCCCATTAACACCATGGCCACTTGGTTCCCCAAGTTCAAATGACTGAACCAAGACAGACTGAAATCCCAAACCTAATAACAGACACCTCTATTTTCCCATCAATACTATGGTCACACATGGTCCTACACATAGGTGAAACACCATCACTGTTGTGGCCACCCACAACCCTCGCCTCTCCCACAATGTCATTAAACTTAAGCTTTGAAGCCATCATGAAGATCTTTGAAGATGATGAAGAGACATCAATGAGGGGTCACTTGAACTTGAACAAGAACGAAGAGAACTAAAATAACTAAAACTCACAAATTTAGACTATAGGTCAGTCTTGGAGCTTGCCAAATCAAGCCAACCTTGGGGCTCACAATATCTCAAAATATAGACTAGCCCTCAGACTCTCCAAATGTATATAAGTTAGCCTTCAAGTTTGCCAAATTAAGCCTGCCTTTAGCCTCATAATTTTTGGACTATAGGCCAGCTCTAAGGCTCGCCAAATATTTATAAGCCAAACTTTTGGGCTCGCCGAATGTTTATAAGCCAGCCTTCGGACTTGCTCAATTAAGCTTACCTTCGAGCTTGCAATATTTCAGAGTATATGCTAACCCTCGAACTCACTAAATGTCTAAAAGTTAGCCTTCAGGATCGCCAAATCAAGCTAGCCTTCAGACTCACAATCTTTGGAACTATAGGCTAGCTCTTGAGCTCTTCTTGTCTATAAGCTAGTCTTCGGGCTCACCAAATCAAGACAGCCTTTGGTGCTCACAATCTTTTGAGCTATAGGCTAGCACTCAGGCTCGCCAAATCATGCTAGCCTTTGGGTTAGCCATCATTTGAACTATAGGCTAGCCTTCAGACTAGCCAAAATATCTATAAGCCAGCTTTCAGGCTCGCAACTATCTATTTGGACTATAGGCTAGCTTACGAGCTTGCCATAATATCATCATGAAAGCCTAATGACTTTCAAATAAAAATCAATGAATATAAAATCAATTTAATGACTCAATCATGTCAAACTCAAGCCAATGCAAATGAACAAGACCAAATTGATTTGAACAAAGTACTAAATGAACTCAAATGGATCAACTAAAACCAATCCAGACGAACAAAAATTTGCCCTATCGGACGACCAGTATTTGGACTGGTTGACCGATTCTATTGAACTAGAAACCAAACCTGCTCATAGTTGGTTGACTAATACCCCAATCACTGGTCTATTTCAGTCAAAAAATTAACAACTTGAGTTTATTTGCAATCTAAATTGAGTCAAGTCTTGACCAATCCAAACTTGGGCCAATCCAAAATCTAACCAAGTTAACCTGAGATGAAAACAAAGTTCAAGTAGGAATCCAATCAAGTCAAATGCCATCCCAACTTAATCAAATATCTGACTCAACTCAAAACAAATTCAAATTGAATCTTAATTGAGTTGAATCACATTTGAGCCTAATTAAAATAAGCCATATGGATCTAAATCATCTTCGAACCAAGTCCCAAATAGGCCAAGTCAAGTTTGAACCTAAATCCAATTAGGTCAAGCCATATCCCAACTGGGCCAAGTCATGTTCGAACCCAAATCCAATTGGGTCAAACTATGTCTCAACTAGGCTAATTCAAGAACCAAGTCAAAATCGGATCAAGCTAGACTCAAACTTAAACCAAAACAGGTCAAATATAAACTTGAACTGAAAATAGGTCAAATTTGAGCCAAAATAGGTCAACCTAAACCAAAAGGCAAGTAAAAACTGACCTAAACCAAAAGCAAATCAACTCTAAACCAATGAGTCCCACTAGGTGTGCTAGGCCTTTGGTAACACTCCAAGGCAATACCCAACCCCATGAGCAATGGATAATGCAACCATCATTACCTAAACCAGAATTAGTTTGGATAAAACTAAACAAGATCAAACTGAGTCCTACTGGGTGTGTTACAAAAGCCTTTGGCAGCATTTCAAGGCTATACCTAACTCCATGAGTAATGGGTAATGCTACTTTTCAAACTAAAAGAAGTTATCGCCAACACCTCATTAGCTAACAGAAATACTTCAAACCAAACGAAGTCATCATCAACACTTCATTGTCTAATGGAAATACTTCAAATAAAATGAAGTTATCATCAATGCCTCATTGGCTAATGGAAATACCTCAAAAGAAATAGAGTTATTGCCAATGCCTCATTGTCTAACAGAAACACTTCAAACAAAATAAAGTTATCATAAATGCCATATTGGCTAATGGAAATTTCAAACCAAATGAAGTTATTGCCAATGCCTCATTGGCTAACGAAAACACCTCAAACTTAATGAAGTTATTATCAATACCTCATTAGCTAATGAAAATACTTCAAACCAAATGAAGTTATCACCAATGCCTTATTAGCAAACAGAAATACTTCAAATCAAATGAAGTTATTATCAATGCCTCATTGGCTAACAAAAATATTTCAAACCAAATAAAGTTATCATCAATGGCTCATTGGTTAATCGAAACATTTCAACCAAATGAAGCTTTTGCCAACACCTCATTGGCTGACAAAAATACTTTAACCAAATAAAATTACCGTCAATACCTTATGGGCTAAGAGAAACACTTCAGGCTAATTTCGACATGTCGTTGACAATGCCATCCAATGAAATGATCACCAACATTTAAAGCTATTGGAAATACTTTAAACGTTTCTCATCTCCTTCCACATCCCACTAGATGATGCCATCAACATCTGCCATAGATCAAGTCAAGATCCATTTGAGTCAGATGTTACATGGTCTAGCATAGGGGAGCGTGGCAATAGCACATATCAAAACTTCTTTCCCACTCCTTCCCTTTTTATTATTGTCATATTTTATATAATTCCATGCTGAAATTTATTGTAAAGTGAGGGTATGCCCTTACTTAGCCATGTGCCACTTCTTATACTAATCATATGATGCTTTCTTCTTTTTTTGTGCGTCTCTAATTTATTAGGTAGGTTTCTTGCTTGAGGTTCCTGATAATTGTCATAGTAATTAATAATAGGGGCTTACACCTATTAGCAGTCAGTGTTCTCACAATACCTAATTGTACACTTAAAGTAATACATTTTGATTTGTGCATTGAAGTAGCTCCTTAGGGTCTCTGCTATCTTGGGTCGCCGATTTTCATCCCACAAATTCTTGCATGTCTGGTGGGAATTGACTCCTTCTTCGAGTGTAAAGACCTAGCAACTATAGATACATATTAAAAGAAAGAAGTAAAAAGCTAATGATTGATTTTCATTATGAGAAAGAAAGAATAGTATCATTAAGTGACCTCTTACCCCAATCTACATCATCATTCTCAGTAAAAGGTTTGTGGCATACTACATTGCGAGGGCAATCAAAGTTTGCATAAGCATGGAGCAATTCCTCGTCTCTCATCCATGGGGAAAATACCTCCCATCTAGGGGGGCAAAGACTACATCTACCTAGGGAGCAAGGGCCAAATTTGTTAAAAGGGGCTAAGGCCAAATACCACTATACTAAACTTCTATGATAAAATAATGATCATCACAGGTGCAACTGGACTCTATATCAACCATCGGCTATGTCCAACTCCATCCAATTCATGCATGGTGCTTTTGCTTTCACCAATAGTATCACTACTCCCAGTATTGCTAATGCTACTGCCACTACCATTGATTTAGTCACTACTTCACTTACTCAATATGGATTAATTCCTCGCGTCATATTTAGGGGGGTAGAGACCTCCTGCCTAGGGGACAAAGACCAAGTCTGCCCAAGAGACAAAGGTTGAGTCCATCCAGGGGCCAAAGGCCAAATTTTATTGTGCCAAATCTCGATGATGAAATTGGGGACCCATTAGCACAAATTAGTGCATTAGTCTTTCAAAGACTAAGTAATAGACAAAAGTTAATTTTGATTACCTACAACTTGCCAAAGGAAGGATTAGCAGGGTATTCGATTGACTTTAAGATGTCAGATCAAACTTGAAGCTAGCTGCTATAATCCCTATATCCAACTCCTTGACAATGCTACAAGAGCTAGAGAAGAATAAAGAAAGGATGCTTGCTCAATGTTCTTTAGCTGAGAAAGGAGTAACGCTATCTTTTAATTCCAAAGTGATTAATTGAAAAAAAAAAGTTACTTGTGCCAAATCTTCAGCATGGAAGAGTCAAATAGTTGCATGAGGTTCAAAAGCACAAAACAAAAATAAATGTTTAGCCTTTGATGGAATATCTAGTCAAATCAAAACTGATTAGTCAAGTATATATTTCATACTTCTCAAAACCTTTTTAAGTGATACAAAATAAAAAGTTCTCTTAGTATCCAGATGAATCACCTTTTGTCTTAGAGATAAGGTCGCTAAAAATGTGAAGGTAATGCTTGAAAGCAAGGATGGTCGATGATGAAATATGGTGGAATTGGAATCACTTCACCTTCCCCAACCAGTGACACCCTATGTCAACTTTAGGAATGCAAACCTGAAAATATGATGATCAGTCTATAAGTAACTATATGCCTATTGGAAAAATTGCTTGAAACATAAAAGTGCAATGATTGAAAGGTAACCTCTTAGGAATCTCCTCCTAGAGGCAAAAGATCACCCACCCCCCTCCCAAATAAGCAATGGAAAATAAAGTCCTAAATGGAAAAAATCTCATATGAAAGAACAAATCAAGAGAGGCAAACTTAGAGAGTAAGAATTGGTTGGCATCTGCGAGCCTGCAAATCTTAGATCCTCAAAAGAGAAATGAGATTACTATGTCAAAAAATAAATTAAAAAGAGCGAGAAAATTAGATTGCACGGCAAAATTAGGAGAACTAACTTAGTCACATCTCAGTGTATTATCGACCAAAAAAGACTACCCAAAGAGTAGTATCGAATGGTATCATGGGTATGTAAACCCTGAAAATTGATGTTAAGAGGCATCCGAGATCAAAGCCAAGTCAAAGAAGTAACTAACCAATAGGAACATGGTGAAACTAGCAAAGTCACCAGAAAAATAAGCTCTTGAATAAAACATTACACTTGCGAAAAGGTGTAAAAGGAAGATCCGTCGATTACCTACCATATCCTAAGACAAAATCATCTTCAAACTTCAACAAGCTAAATCAAGTAGGAGGCCTTAATCAAAGATGAAAGGATACATTACCTATCTACTAAAATATTTCAAAAGTCTCCAAAATTTTTTCTTTCAAAAAATAAGCACAAACATATATGCTTTACATCATTAATTTCTTCTTACATCACAATCAAAGTAAAAAGAAAAGAAAATAAAAGAGAGAATATCACTTCAAAGGTTTCCTCTCTCAAAACTCATGTGCCAATTTGGCATTCTAGAAGATAGATTGTCAGCATGAGGTACTACAGTTCGATAAGTATCAATCAAGATATCTACTCACTGATCTAGCTTATTGTTATAGTGTGACCTACTCAAACATGCCAATGTGGCATTCTAGAAGACAAGCCATACAAAAGTAGTAATTTCCTACTCTATCCTCTGCTCCATCTCTCTTTGTATGATGAGAGACATCGAGGCATGTTATGGATGACAAGGTGAAGAAGCTTTAGGGTTTCCCTTAAGATAACCCTCAAAGCAATCAAAGTTCAATTGTTTGGATTGACTGGTGAAATCATCAATCACCATCTAAAGTGATCAAATATAGGGGTAGGTCTTCCCCTTTAGTCCCCATTTTGGGACCACTCCAATAAAAATTGAGATCTCCCCAATTGTTATCAAGTGGCAGTCCTCCTATTATGGATGCAAGGCTCTAACCTACTAAAAAGGAGAAGTGGAACTCCTTTTGATCAAAATGGAGTGTTTCCTTCAAAAGCAAGCACCAGAATCCTTTACTGAACTAACCAATAATGAAAATAAGAAATGCCCACATCTAAAGCACCTTAGCACATCCAACAGCTATCTTTTAAAGAGCACATGATGAGGACATGGGGCATGTTACCCAAGTATCCTCTATGAATGTTCAATCAAACAATAATGTCCATTTTGCATGGCAATCAAGTCCAATTTTAAGTGAAAAACAAAGTCCATTTTGCATGGTGATCAAACCCACATCTTCATGGCAATCAAGTCCACTTTCAAGTGATAAACAAAGTTCATTTTGCAAGGTGATCAAACTCGCATCTCCATGGCAATCAAGACCATTTTCAAGTAGCAAGCAAAGTCCATTTGAATGGGAATCAAACCTGCATTAAATCCTCTTTCAAGCGGCAAATGAAGTCTATTTTGCAAGGTGATTAAACCCACATCTTCGTGGCAAAAATAGGTCCACCTCATGTCGCAGCTCGAGTCCACTCCTTGTGGCAGCTCGAGTCCACTCTTTGTGGAAACTCAAGCCTACTTCTTATGGTAACTCAAGTCCAATTGATGTGGCAACTCAAGCCTATTCTCATGTGGCAAGTTAAGTGCCATAAGTCAAGTCCATTGTCAAGTGGGAAACCAAAACTCATTTTCAGGAATGAAATGTGAAGAACACAAGGTTGCAAGAGAAATCTAATGCAAAGTGAAGGAGTCTCATAAAGAAATGATAATATTCCTAAATAAGGAGGACAAATAAACAAGATAAAAATAATCTGAAAATACATAAATCCTAGTAATGCCTTCTGATGGCTATAGCAGCTCGGTAGTCATTCGCTCATGCTCCTTTATTGTCATCTAGCCAAGTAAGCAATATATCAGTAAAAGGCCTCGAGATATGAAAAGAAGATAGTAGATCATTACTTGATGATGGAGACTACAAAAGCATCCCTAGGTTGACACATGACCCAAGAACCACATATAAAGCAAAAGCAAAATTAGTATACATGCAATACAAAACTTGGCAAAGTCTAGATGTCTCTCACCATCAGAATCTAAAATATCATTGAGAAGACCTCCAAAATCCTCATCCATCTAAAAAGAAATAGAACCTCAGCTTAAAAAGACATGGAAAGGAAGGAAAACAAGCTTAGGACAAGAGAATTATCAGTTCCAATCATCTACTGAATGGCTAGCCAATGTAGGCAATAGAGAAGCTAGTCAGAACACTCTACTCAGCCCCATATCAGAAGACTAGCCTATATTGCCTCTGATCCTACATTTTTGTTAACAATTGGAAGTAAAGAAATCAGATCTTGAGATGGTATATGTGGTGATGCCGATTATCCAACACTCCCACCCATAGGCAGACTCACATATGTCACAAAACACCCCAGAGCCTTAGAAGTAGGAGGATCACATATAAGTTGAGGTGCCTCTCACCTCAAACTCAATCTGGGACTTGCATTGCCTCAAAAATGGTCATAATCAATCTTGCAAGGGGGAATGGACCTCTCTCTATTTGGTCTAGGATGAGAAAATTTATGAGTCAGAGCCTTCCACATCTCTTGAGTCTTCTGTAGTTTTGACCCTCTACTGCTCACTGCTTGCTTTTTCCTACTATGCAAACCAAGCTCATTCCTAAATATAAACTCTAGATCAATATGAAAATATCCTCCAATTTTATTAAACCATGATGTGGAATATAAATGAACAACCTTGGCCTCCCACTTGATGTTAGGAATGTAATACTCTGAGTCATCTTTGAGATGAGTAAGATGTAGCCAATAGCCTACTAGCTGGCCAAGACATGATGGTGGCAAAAGGGTAGAAACATTCTCAAAAAAGCCTTGATCATATACCCAAATTGCTCGCAACTAATACGGATTATGAGACTCTGCAACCAAATATTCCCTAGAGAGAAGAGGAAGCACCCCATGTCACAAGGATATAATATACTCATAGGTTTCTAGAGATAAGGGAAGACGAGCCACATCTACTAGCATGTTATAACTAGAAAGGGTGAAAGGGTAAGCTCACCCCTTGGAATTTTGGAGATCTTGTACATGCATCCTAGCCTCTCTAGGAGAATAAGGGAAAGAAATTGCATTCATAATCTGAATCATCTCAAGAACAAGAACCAAACATAGGCTTCAACTCAGTATAGGTCCTATAAAAGTGGGAATAAATCCATACATAAAAAAAATGGATTAGAAATCAAGTTGAAGAATCACCTAGTCCTGTAGGGTTGTCCACCATCACTATAAGACTAGCATATATTGAATGTACCACCAAAAGAGCTAAAGCAACCCTTTGACTATGCACCATCTTACAAGCCATTGCGAACGTCTCGTAGCAAATATACTGTCTGCCATATGGCATAATGAAATGGAAAAACCACAAATTGATGAAGGCAACAAAATAGGTTTTGGGGCCAAATTACATAAGGATGTTGTAGGTATCATGTATAATCTTATCAAATCTAGTTGGCTCACTTGTCAAATTTATCTCATAGAAGAGTTCAATCCAAAAGTTAAAGTTCACCCATCCTAATTATTTGGAAAGTGTGCCATCATCCAATTATAAACTCTGAGGAGATCCACAGAGTTCTCCTCAGAGTGTAACTGAAATTAGGGCTTTTGTGATAGTTAGTAGGATATATTCATCATAGAAATTCCCAAGGATAGGAATCATAGCTAGCTATCTTATATCCCTTAAAGAGATACTGACTTCACTATACGGAGTGTGAAAGGTGTTTGTGGCATAACTTCACATCTCAATCATGCTGTGCAAAATTTCCAAATCTCTTGTGTGCTATTCCTTGGATGTTATGACTCCTCCTAAGATGCTGAGGCTCCCAAGTTGGGCTAAAAATTGAGATACCATATTATCAATCCACTTTATGTAATTCGAGAAAGCTGGAATTGCCCTGGCAAGTGGGAAGGACCATCTCTAAGCAGGTGAATAGCTATTCAAGATGAGAAATCCCAGAGTTTCTAAAGACTTTCATTACCCAAAATGCCCAATAGATTCCTAGTTGAAAGACTCACCCACCTAATCAACACATTATGCTCCTTCTTTAGAGAAACAAGAAAAAGGGTGGTACTTATTAAACCACACTTATTTTTTATGCTCCTGAGATTGGATGAAATGACTGCTTTGGCATCAGTCCCAAAGATGGGAAGAAAGCATCATAAAGTCAAACTATCTACTTTTCCATTTTGAATTTTCTCAATCACAAAAGGCTCCATGATGCCTTTAGAAGAACAGCGAACAAACTAAGAGAAAAGAAGAAAGAGAATCTATTATAAGACACAAGAATAAAGGCTCTCACTAGTCAGTCACTTGTAAAAGCAATAAAGAGAAATCACATCCTCACTATTTTTTGTATCGACTCCTCTCACCAAGAAAACACTTGAAGTGAATGCAAAGGAGACCATTTTCTTAAGTAGTTTTTGCAACCCAAATTTTAACTTTGAGTTTGACATAAATTAGCATTGGACTTTGAGTCCAATTCATGGTGAGTGGGGTCTAATTTGAAGTAGAAAATGTTGGAGAATCAGGCCCAAATTGAGCCATGTGAATGATCGAATCCAAGAGGTTCGGGTGCCTCAACCTTATAGGCCAAGCATGTATGTGCCCAACCAGATGATTGGTTCCTCAATCGGTCATCCAATTCAAGTGCAATCTATAGAAATGTGAACAAGGTTTCTCTGAATCCTTCAATAATTGATGGGATTTTTAGACAAGAAAGTCATATCTCGAAATATATCAATCTAGGATTCAAATATAAGATTTATAGCAAGAATATATCTATCAAATCTCCAAATCAAATTATTTAATCACCAAAATTGGAGATCCTCTCAACCCTATAAACAAAAGGCAAGGGCACACAAATTTGGGGGAGTTAATAATGAATTCTTGGGTAACTTTTTACATGAATTGAAGGAGAAATTTTGAATAAGATCTCATGATCAAGGAGAAGGCTAAGAGAGCATCACCAAGGAGTAAAGAAAGATGTAAGTCCCCATCTCATCTCTATCTCTATTTCTTTGCTTCTCTTATTCCTCCTTCATCTCTTGCAAGGTCTCAGTGACCCCATGCTTCTATTGTTGCCCCATATTTCCTCTTCAAGGCTGGTGGCCACCTATGGTGTTGTTCTCCTCAAAAGCTACCATCTATTTGTCTACAAACTACATAACCGCCTGAGTTCAGACAATAGAACCCAAATGGACCAGAGGCTCAAACCATGCCATGGATGCCCATCAACACTGAGGCCACCCGCAGCCTTACTTTGTGGGCCACATGGTTTCCCGAGTTCAGATGATCAAACCTAGATAGACCATATGCTCGAATCTCACAATAGGTACCTCTTCCACCCCATCAACACCATGGCCATCCGCAGTCTTGCACATAGGTGAAACACCATCACCATTGTAGCCACCCGAGGCCTCTATCTCTACCATGATGTCATCAAACATAAGCCTTAAAATCATCATCAAGATCCTTGAAGACAATGAAGAGACATCGAAGAGGGCTCACCTGAACTTGAGCAAGAATAAAGAGAACCAAAATACCTAAAACTTGCAAATTTGGACAATAGTCTAGCCTTTGGGATCACTGAATCAAGCCAAACTCTAGGCTCACAATTATTCAAACTATAGGCCAGCTCTTGAGCTTGTCAAACATCTATCAGCTAGCCTCTGGGCTCACCAAATCAAGCTAACCTTTAAGCTCGTCAAATCAAACCAGCCTTTGGGCTCACAATATTTTAGATTATAGGCTAGTCCTTGGGCTCACTGAATGTCTATATGTTAGCCTTTGGGCTCACAAATCAATCTAGCATTTGGGCTTGAAATCTTTCAAATTATTGGCCAACTCTCAAGCTCACTGAATGTCTATAAGCCAATATTCGAGGTTGCCAAATCAAGCTAACCTTCGAACTTGCAATTTTCAAACTATATGCCAGCCCTCAAGTTTGCCAAATGTCTATAAGCCATCCTTTGATCTTGCTAAATCAAGCTAACCTTCGGTCTCACAATCTTTCAAACTACAAGCTAGCCCTCAAGCTCACCAAATGTTTATAAGGCTTCCTTTGGGCTCGTGATCATTTGAACTTTAGGCTAGCCTTTGGGCTTGCCAAAACATCCATAAGCCAACCTTCAAGGTTGAAACCATCTATTTGGACTATAGGCTAGCTTACAGCCTTGCAATAATGTCATCATGATAGCCTGATCACTCTCAAACCAAAATCAATAAGTATAAAATTGATTTAATGACTCAATTATGTCAAACTCAAGGTAATGCAAATGAGCAAGACCAAATTGGTTTGAAGAAAGTATTAAATGAACTCAAACAAAGCAAATCAAATGGGTTGAAACCAACCTAGATAGGCAAAAATTTGTCCTATCAGCCAACTAGTATTTGGACCAATCGACCAGTTTTCTTGACCCAAAAACCATATCTACTTGCAATTGGTTGACTAGTACCCAATTGATCTTCTATTTCAGTAAGAAATCTAACAACTTGAGTTTAGATTCAGTCTAAACGGAGTTGAATCTTGATCAATCCAAACTTGGGTCAGTCCAAAATCAGACCAAGTTAACCCGAGATGAAAATAAGATTCAAATTAGATTCCAATCTAGTCAAACACCATCTGAACTAAATCAAATTTTCACTGAACTCAAAATAAATTTGAATTGAACATTAAGTAAGTTGAATCACATTTGATCTTTAATTAACTTATGCCACATGGATTTGAATAAAGTTTGAACCAACTCCCAGGTAAGCCAAGTCAAGTTTGAACCTAAATCCAATTGGGTCAAACCAGTCCCCACCTACTCAAGTCAAGTTCAAACCCAAATCCAATTGGGTTTAACGAAGTCTTAGCTGGGCAAATAAAAGAACCAAGTCCAAATTGGGTCAAGCCAGACTCAAACATAAACTAAAATAGGTCAACACTGAACCTAAATTAAAAATAGGTCAAATCTGAACTTGAACTAAAAATAGGTCAAACCTAAACCAAAACAAGTCAAACATGACTTGAACCAAAAACAAATCAAGTCTAAACCAAACTAAGTCCCACTGGGTGTTCTAGGCCGTTGGCAACACTCCAAGGCTATACCAACCCCATAAGTAGTGGATATTGCAGCCACCCTGACTCAAACCATAACTAGTTTAAATACAACTAAATTGGGTCAAATTGAGTCCTACTGTGTGTGTTACAAAAGACTTTAGCAATACTCCAAGGTTATGACCAACTACACAAATAGTGAGTAATGCTACCTTCAAACTAAATGAAGTTATCGCCAATACCTCAATGTCTAATGGAAACACTTCAAACCAAATGAAATCATTGCCAATGCCTCATTGGCTAATGGAAACACTTCAAACGAAATGAAGTTATTGCCAATGCCTCATTGGCTAAAGGAAACTCTTCAAATCAAATGAAGTTATCGTCAATGCCTCATTGGGTAATGAAAATACTTAAAACCAAATGAAGTTATTGCCAATGCCTCATTGGCTAAAGAAAACATTTCAAACCAAATGAATTTATCGCCAATGCCTCATCGACTAATGAAAATACTTCAAACCAAATAAAGTTATCACCCATGCATGATTAGCTAACAAAAAACTTCAAACCAAATGAAATTATCGCCAATGCCTCATTGGCTAATGAAAATACTTCAGACTAATCTCGATATAGCTATCAGTAATGCCATCCATGAAGTTATCACTAATGCTCAAAGCTATTGGAAATACTTCAAACTTCTCTCATTTCCTTCCAAGTTCCACTAGATGATGCAATCAACATCTACCAAGGATCAAGTTAAGTCTCATCCAACTCAGACATCACATGGTCGAACGCATGGAAGTGGGGCAACAAACACATTAGAGCTTCTTTCCCACTACTTCCTTTTTTGTTATTGTCATGATTTTTATAATCCATACTAAAATTCATTGTAAAGTGAGGGTATGCCCTTGCTTAAGCTATGTACCACTTCTCATATCAATCAAATAATGCTTTATTCTTTTCTTTTTGTGCCTCTATCTTATTGGCTAGGTTTCTTACTTTGGGAGCTTTCCGATAATAGTCAGGGTAATTAATAATAAGGACTTGCACCTATTGGAAACCAATATTCTGACAACACTTGATTGCATGCTTAGATTAATACACTTTGATTTATGCATTGAGGCTGCTCTCTAGAGTCTCAACTATCTCAGGCCACCAATTTCGATCCCACAGTAATGACTATTGTCAACCTTCACTAGATCATCTCCCTTTCTTACTTGGTCTCACCTTTCACTTCAGACAAACCTTGATAGGTGACATTCATGGATGATGCATTCTATATTGAACTTCAAATATTTTTCATTCCTCCATGTCATGATCATACTCCTTATGGTACTTGTAGTGCTTTGAGGTGTCCAGCTTCCCTCTATCTTGATAGATTTGTGGAGGGCTTTTGCAAGTAGTCCTGATCTTTAATTTGTGCTAATATCTCCACTTAGGATCAATTGAGTGGTGCATAGCTATGAAAATCACCTTTGTAGTCCCACAACTTGATCTTTAGCCTCATAGGCTCCTACTAGCATAGCTCTCTTTTTTTCTTTTTGACCTCGGGTGATGTTAGCTTCTCATCAAGCTGCCATCATCTCCTCCATATTGATGTGCTCTTGAACTTCCTCCATGAACTTAACAAGCATTCATGATAGTTGACACACCATCTCATAGGCAACTCTATTAACCTTGAGACCATTCATAGAAGTTGCTAAAATAATAAAATTATCAAGATTATTTACCTATATCCAGGCCATGTTAAATTGGGAGAGGCAATCCCTCATGTTCTCCACTTTATTTTGGTGTATTGCCAACATGTGGTTGAGTTGCAGTGCCATGAATAGGGAAGAAAAGTTGATTTATAAATTTACACTATGTCCAGTGAATCTTTCTACTGAACCCACTAGGAGACTGAAGAGCCTTGTTGTCACTGAGCCTTATAGTATGGTTAGGAATGTCGTGCACATACTAGTCTTTGTCACTCCATGTAATATAGTCTGTTATTCATGAATGACCCAATGTGGTCTAGTGGGTCCTTGGTCCCATCATAAGACTCCCAGGGTAGTTGTCAAAAATTTGACTATGGAGGTTCAACTATGAGCTGTGGGCTCAGTGCATTCATTGCACCATTCTTTGCTAATTTAAGCTCTTCTAAGCTCCATAGACTTTCATCCACCACCCAGGTGATGCGCCTCTCGATGTCCTTAGTGCTCCATGTAGTGCTCATTTCAGCAAATGGCTCATAGCTTCTATCTTAAGCATCAACCTGAGCTTGATTCTTGTGTTTGGCTGGGACACCTTGTGTATATCAATTCTCAATTTGGCTAGTATAGCCTCTCGAAGCTTTCTAACCTGGCCCATTCTCCCCTTGAGGGTTCTCTTGTGATGTATGGTTCTGTAGGTGCTGGCAAGTTGGTATATATAACTATGCCATCTAGGCTTGAGCCTTCACCAATTGGGTAAGGGCTTGAATTCTAGCTACCAGCTATGAGAACTCATCCCTTAGAGAAAGGTTTGCCATTGTGATCACCTTGTTCTAGCTCTGACTAGGTGGGGCCAAGTTCCAATGAAGTCTTTGTTGTATGGTGTCAAGGATTTTGGACATCTCTTGAGGAGGCTTGCTAGGATGCCATTTGCTCTAATGTGCCTGTGCCACTTGTTTACCAAGATACTACTATCTCAGTAGCATGGTTGAATTGGCTACTTGGAGAGTTGATATTCTGACATATCTTAATGAAAGCACTAGTATTACATCTACCTAATCTTGGTTATGAGACTTTGAGCCCTTCCAGTTCTCTCCAACTAACCCTAACTTGCATAAATACAAAAATTGCTCCCTCAATGATGACTAGGGGAGTATGCTCTAACACTCAAGTCAATATTCTCATCTTGCTCTTTGGGGGCTCTATGCAGAGTCAAATGAAGAAATAAAAAAGGGATTCTAGGATTGAAAGAGAAAAGGAGGAAAAAGAAGAAGATCCTTTGCCTTAGTTCTTGGGCCCTATTTTATAGGGTCTCTTGGATAAATTGACCAAGCCTCTTTGAGTAACTTTGCCATGATTGGTGCACAAGCAAATCAAGGGCATTTTGGAAAATTTGCCTAATACTCCACATCATGATCTAGTGGATTTTGTCATATAGTGGAAGGTGGAGCAGGAGGTGGAGTGGAAAATGGTTGCGGCTATAGGAGATTGTCTCCTTGCTTGCCACAAAGGCCAATACTCTTGTGTCTTGAGGGTGCATGTAAAACACCAAGGTAGCATAGCTTGGGTATTGTGGGCCTGACCTAGTCAAATTGTGGAGTTGGATCAACCCAACTTAGTCTAACTACGAAGCTTGATGGCTTTGATTTGTGTTTGTATGCCAAGCTACGGGGCTTGACTCTCTGAGCCTTGTTTGGTCAAGGTACGGAGGGGAACACTAAAATGAATAGGTTTTGATTCTCACCGATCTCTAATAGCTAATGGGTTTCAATTTTGGTTCGATTATGTCTCTTTGACACATCACCTAGTTTCTAAAATCTCCTTTTTTTGTAGGTTCAAAGGGGTTTTTATAGGATTGTCGAGATAATCGAATAGAGCAAATTTTTTATCAAATTTCGAATTATTCTGGATGTGGATAATGTTGTATTTTAATGTTTGAATGCATAGATGAGATTTTGAATTGATTTGGATAGTTGGATGTGATTGAATTTCTTCACAAAATCATGAAATATGGAGGGTTATTTGCAAAAATTTTACTTCCAAGGACTTATATGTAATTTTCATGGAATTAGGGGGCCTTCTCCAAAATTAACCATGTGGACTTGTTTTGTAAATTTTAGAAACTCCCAAGATCCTCTTTATAGAGTTTTATTTGCAAAATGATAAAATCTAAATTTATTTGCAAATAAAAATCTTTGAAGAACTTATTTATGAATTTGCGAAATACTAAGTTTGAAAATTAATTTTCCATGGAGGGTTTAATTGCAAAGAGTGAAAAATTATTTCAAGCACTTGTTTGTAAATATAAATTTTTGAGGTGTCTTTTTTCAAATTATAGATTTAGTAAAGACCAATTTGTACTTATTAATCTTTGAGAGGATTTTTTGAAGACCTTAGATTTTATGCGGGTTAATATATAATTTTAAAACTTTGTATGAAATTATCTAAGAGAATTTTTAACTCAGGAATCTTTTTATAAAGATTTTATTTGGTCAAGACATCTTCATAAAGATATTTCAGTCTAGGGACTTATATCTAATTATCTTTTTTTTTTCAGCCAGAGACCTATTTGTAGTGATTTTATAGTTATTCTTCCTGGTTTTGATGATGAGCAAACCATATTTAATATCTATTTTTGTTATATTGCTTTTAGTCAATAGGAAAATTACATTAAAGTTCTTAAGGGTACATTAGAAAGCTTCAAAGAAAAGAATGTGTGATGGTGGATCGGCGAGCATGACTTGAAGATATCAAAGGTTGGCCTAAAAGAGGCTTGAAGGTGTCCACAACACAAATACAACCAAAATGTCGCAATAACTCAGTGTTGACTAAGTTTAGACTTTCTTTTATTTTAGTTGAGTCAAAAATTTGATTTTGTAATCCTTTGTTGTAGAGAATTTGTCACGTTAGATTTTACAAGAAATTCTTAACAAATTTTTTTTTATATAGAACTGAATGTCCGCTTGGCTTAATGGATGATCAGTTGTGTTAGATAGAAGATTCGTACTTCTGATTCTAATCAAACTAGATGATTGGCTAAGAAACTAGATGACTAACAAAACTATTCTATAAGTTCTGGTAGACCAAAATCAGTCAACTGATTATCTAAGCAGTTGATCGGTTTGGATTTTCTACACAACTAACAACTAGTTTTCTAACCATCGAAGTGAGACTAGTTGTTGAATTTCACCCTCAATAGCTGGTTTCAATTCATGGACTATAAATAGGCCAGGATAGGCTTCTCTAAATAATTTTTACAACTTCTAATTCATTCTTGAGATGAGATCAAAGTCCTCTAAGCCTTCTAGCCCTAGAGTGCTCTAAGCTTTCAATTTCAAATCAAATCTTCATTGCCCTTAACCTCAAACTTTAGAGATTTTGTAGTGATGCTTGATTGTAAAATTTTTCATCTTCTTCCACTTGTAATTCACTCCAAGAGTGTTTGGAGTGAGACACAAAGCTTTGGTGTGGTGTAAATCTTACTGGTTTGAGCAAGATTGATTATATGGGGCTATCTTCATAATGAAATGTCACTCTAGTGGAGAGTTCAAGTCCTCAAGAGTGAGACAATGACCATAGAGTAAGAACAATTGGTCTCTGAACTACATAAATAATGGTGCACTCTTTCTTTCCTCTATTTACTTTATTGCACTTGTGATTTGCTAGAGATTTGTGTGAATTTCTCTTGGTGTATTGAATTGGGTTTTGAATTTGCTCAAAATCATAAGTTGTTTTATAGAAACTAATTCACACCCCCCCCTCTTCGACTGCTGCTCTTAGGGTTGTATTTGGGATTTCAATTGGTATCAAAGCACAATGCTCTTGATTTGGTTTGACAACCTAGATTTTTTTAGTCATTTTTATGGAGAAATTTTGGTACTTCACCTTCTCTTCAAGAGGGGAAATCTACCATTCACTCATCGCTATTTATTGGGGCACACACTTTAGCTATTGGAGAGCTTAATTTTGGATCTTCATTTAGGCCATTGATTATGATCCATTATGGCTAATTGAAGAAGAGTACACTCCACCCACCAAATTGATTGATGTTGTGAGGGTTCTCAAACCTAAGCACGAGTAGAATGAGATTGATAAGAAAAATGACTCTTTAAATGAAAAAGCCATGAATGTTTTATATTGTGCTCTTGATGTTGTAGAATCTAATCATATTAACATTTTTGATATGGCTTGTGATACAGCTCATGAGATATGGCATTTTCTTGAGGTTACCTATGAGGGTACAAGACAAGTAAGAGAATCTAAAGTGAATATATTTGTTAATCAATATAAACTCTTTAGGATGAAGCCTAGTGAGTCTATCATTGAGATCTTCACTTATTTTATCAATATTATTAATATGCTTAAATCTTTCGATAAAATTTATACTAACGATGAGATAGTGAGAAAGAAATTGAGATGCTTGCGTAGGTCTTGGGATCCAAAGTTGATGGCAATTCAAGAGGCAAAAGACCTAATTACCTTTGGAGGAGCTCCTAGGATCTCTCATCACACATGAGATGATGATGAAGGAATAGATTCAAGAAGACAATGAAGACAAAAAGAAGAAAAACATAGCTCTCAAGGATAAGAAATCAAGTGAAGAAGAAGACGAAGATAGCATTGAAGAAATGATGCTTCTTACAAGAAAGTTAAAAAATTCCTCAAGAAGAAGCATATGCCAAGGAAGCCCAAGAACGATGAGATGAGCAACCCTATTGCAGAGGAAGAAGATGTACCAATGTACTTCAAGTGCAAGAAGCCGGGACATATGAAAACCAATTACCCTCTCATCACTTAAATGAAGAAATTCAAGGCAAAGAAGAAGAAGGCAATGGTGGCAATATGGGATGACTTTGAAAAGGAGAGTGAGCATGCCTCATCCAATGAAGAAATTGTGAACTTATGCCTCATGGCAAATGAGAATGAGGTATGTGATTTGTCCTTTGAAGAGTCACAATAAGCTTTTGAAGATTTGTTTTCAAGGCATGAAAAATTACTTCTCAAGCATGCTTTATTGAAAAAAGAAATTGTCTTTACTTGAGAATGATTTTGATGCTTTGAAGTATTCTAAAAGCTCTTGCAATTGCAAAAAGGATGTTGAGGCACTTCGATTAGAATACAATGCTTTAAAATCTTCTAAGATTACTTGTGAATGTAAAAATGAACTAGACATGCTTAGAAATGAGAATAGTCATCTGAAAAAGGCTTTGAAAATTTTTTTCCATAAAACACTATCTTGAACATGATTCTTAAAAGCCAAAGGAATGTTTCAAAAAAAAAACTAGACTAGGCTTTATTTTATCTTCTAAGGTCAAAAGTACTAAATCAACTTTTGTGAAGTCTTCAAATGCTACTCATTCTCATTTAACTTGTAATTATTACTATAAAAAGAGACATGTCTCCACTAGTTATCCAATTAAGAGAAATTCTTCTCTTAAATAAATTTAGGTACCTAAGGGAATAATCACAAAAGCTAAGGAATCCAAGCTCATTTGTGTTCCTAAAACCTCTCTAGCATAAGTAGCTTGGGGGTAGGTAGGGGTAATCGATGAGCATTTATTAGCTACATTTTAATGGTCATTGTCTAGCTAATATGGTAGAGGTAAGTGATTATATTTATTATATCTTATATATCTTACATATTATTTCTTGCTATTCTTGTTGTTCTTTATAGTTTTAATGATGAATAAACTTTGTATTTCATCATATCTTGAGCATGTGTAGCTAGTACCCAAGTCGAGCCTAAAATGAAGATCAAGCCAATTCAGAAGCCTCAAGTATATATGGACACAAAGATAATATTGAAGATGAGGAATGGTGGATCAATAGATGGAACTTGAAAAATTGGAGATGGCTTGAAGAAGCTCAAGAGATCAAGACGATTCTCTAGGTTCAGAATTTTGATTTGTTGTTTGAGTCAAAGATTTGCAATTTAAATTTTTAGTCTAGAGTTTTAGCTAGCACTCAAACTCATCTTGGAATGCCTTCGTTGGCCTATTATTTTTATTCAAGATCAGTTATAAGATGATGTCAAATGAGGATTGAGTTGCAATGAACTAGTAGGTTTTATTGTCAAATTTGGATGCCAAAAATTCAGAGTTTAGGCACATCACATATAATAGAAATAACCTTGGCACTAATGATAGCTTCAGGCACCCAAACCTCTTGTCCAAATGATTGAAGATTAGAAGTTGTAAACTTCATGGTTCTCAAATTTTTGGGATCAATAGTCTGGTATAGATTTCAATCACCTAAACTTGATGAACAAATGTTCAAACTCATGGCATTAATTGCAATAGCTAGTTAAATTTGACAGTTGTCATGTTTTTAACTCTCAAACCTAATGGTCTAGATGCCCAAACACAGCATAGCATAGCTAGTAATGGCTAGTTCTCTCCCCAACAAGTATTTAAGGGATTAAGGCTTGTTCAATATAGAACTTTTGCATATCTTGAGCAATCCTAATCTGTGAATACAAGCTCTCAATAGTCCACTAGCCTTGAAATGCTCTACGCTTTGTTCCCTTGTACTCCTTTGAGAGGTCTTATAGTAAGGCTTGTGTGTATATTTCCACCTTCCTCATCAAGTGTAAACACTCCTAGGCTATTAGGAGTGTGAGAGACTCAATACTCTAGATTGCAATGGATATTCTCTCAGTTAGAAGCAAAATGTAAGGGGGTGGCTTCATCTAGAAAGTGATGACTCTCATGGAGAGTCCAAGTCCTCAAAATCGAGGCAAGGGCCATAGAGTAGGTGTGGTTGATCGCCAAACCATGTAAAAATTAGGGTGTCATCTTTACTTTGTTCATTTCCTTTTATAGAATTCGTGATTGATTTCATGCTTGAGTGCTTTGTGATTTTGTCATTGGTTTGTGAATTTGGTTTTCAATTTTAAAAGTGGTTATTATTCTTATTAGACCTAATTCACCCTCCTCCTCCCTCCCTCTTAGGTTGGCTTTTGCTTATCAATTATGTCTTATTACATGCTTTATTTATCCTAATCTTGAGGACCTATAATTGAGAATGTGTACTATTGATGGAGTCAAACTTGCCATCGATTTCAAATTGGCAGACTCCTTAAGCTCAAATTTATTGGGCCGGTTCACACCACAAGGCCTATAAGATGAAGACACCATGAGGTCCATTAGAGTGCGATAGCCCCTCTAAAGCTTAAATTGGTATTGTTCTTTGGGAGAAAATCAATAATAGAACTCAAAAGATAAAAAAATAATAGAATTTAAGGCATGAGAACCTATTCTCTCTGTCCTGTAGAAGAGATAGAGATACATTGCATTTATACCTTAGTAAATTATGCTTATCTGGAATAATATTCCTAATTTTTGGGAGATTTGGTATGATTATCTCTTGAAATATAGTTACCTTCTTAGGAGTGGATTCTTTTTGGCTTTAGTTTTGGGTCTGCTTATTGGACCCCGGCTGAATCGATTTGATGATTCATTATATCATTAAACCCTCCAACTCCAAGCATCGAGTCCTCATGGCTCAGTGTGTAAAGTTGACTCTATATTGTTCGTGGGCTATGTCTTTTAGCCAGCATTCAACAAGTTATTTTTACGCTTTGGTTAGGTCTATAGCCTTCAACTGGGCCTTCACTGGGGCACTAAGTTATGGCAATCTAAGCTATGGTATAGTTGTGTGCAAGAGGCCAAACCAAGGATGATGTCACTTATCTTGGAGACCATACTATAGGAGGTCATGCCGAGGAGGCATCACTTGCCCTAGAGGCTAATCTACAGGAGGTCATGTCTAGGATTATATCATTTATCCTAGAAGCTATTTTATGAGACCGTTCCTAAGATTGCATTTGCTTGTCCTAGAGGCCTAGCTATAGGAAGCTGGGCTTGGGATTGCATTGCTCATCTTGAAGACCAAACTATAGGAGATTGTGTCTAGGATCACATTGCTTATCCTGGAGGCTAAACTATAGGAGACCAAACTGTAGGAGGCCAAACTACATGTGGTCAAATTGAAGGTGGCCAAACTGAAGGTGGCTGAAGCATAGGTGACCAAACTACAGGAGGCCAAACTGTGGGTGACCAAAGTGCGGGAGGCTAAACTGAAGCTGGCGTAGGTGCCAATAACCAAACTATAGGAAGGCAAAGTGCTTGTGGCCAAACTATGAGAGGCCAAATTGCATGTGACCAAATTGAATGTTGCCAAAGTGCGGGTGGCAGAACTATAGATGGACGAAGTCCAAGTGGTCGGTTAGAGGCCAAACTAAAGGTGGTCATGTTACAAGTGGCAAAACTGCAGGAGGGTGAACTGCAAGTGGCCAAACTACAAGAGACCAAACTCCATATGGCCAAATTGAACATGGCTGAACTGCTGGTGGATGAAGTGCAGGTAGCCAAACTACCAAAGCCTGAACTACATGCGGCCAAAGTGCAAGTGGCCGAATTGCTAGTGCCTGAATTATAGGAGGCCAAACTGAAGGTGGGCAAAGTGTTGGTGGCCAAACTGCAAGAGGCCAAATTGAAGGTGGACGAGGTGTAGGTGGCCGAACTATGAGAGACTAAACTACATGTGGCTAAAGTAAATGTGGCCAAAGTGCAAGTGGTTGAACTATTGGTGCCCAAAGTACTAGTGGCTAAATTGCAAGAGGTTGAACTGAACATGGCCGAAGTGTAGATGATCAAACTATAGGAGGCCAAATTGAAGGTGGGCAAGGTGCAAGTGGCCAAACTATAGGAGGGTGAAGTGCAGGTGGCCAAATTGTGGAAGGTCAAACTACATATGGCCAAACTAAATGTGACCAAATTGTAGGTGGCCAAATTACAAGTGACCAGAGTTGGCTATATGAGTCCTAAAGGCTTAAAGCCAAAGGATTATGGAGCATAAATAGAGGTTGGTCTAGGCAGTAGTTTAAGAAGCTGGAGTGGAGGAAGGCATAGGTGGCCTTAGTGTTATTGCTGTTGATCTTCTTCTTCCTTCTCTTGATGGATTCTTCTTGTTCTTTCTCATGGTAGATGAGTGGAGAACAATGAGATTTGTAGGTTGAAGTAAATCACAACAGCAAGTGCCAAGCTTTCTTAATGTCTGTGATCTCTCAGATCAACAATGAGGTAGTGAAATGGACCTCAATAAAAGTACCATTATTGATGGAGTCAAACTGGCCATTGATTTCAAATTAGGAGACCCCTTGAGATCAGATCTATTAGGCCAATTCACACCACATGACCTGCAACATAAAGACAATGTGAGGGGACCGTCAAAGTGCAGCGACCCCTTTGAAGCTTAAATCAATATTACCCTTTGGGAGAAAATCAATAATAGAATTTAGAAGAGAAAAAATGATAGAATTCAGAGCCTGAGAGCATGTTCTCTTTTCCTTGTAGAAGAGATAGAGATACCTTATATTTATATCTTAATGGATTGAGCTTAATAGGAATAATATCCCTAAAATTTAGGAGATTTGGCATGATTATCTCCTAAAATATAGTTATCTTCTTAAGAGTGGATTCTTTCTAGTTTTAGTTTTGGGTTGGCTTATTAGACCCTAACTGAATTGATTTGAGGGTCCATTATATCATCAAGTACCATCCTAATTTTTAATGTGTTAGTTGTGCCTTCACTCTTTAAGAAGAAGAATGAAAAATGATTCCTTGATAGTGAATGTTCAAGATACATGATAGGAAATCCATCAATGTTCAAGGAGTTGGTAAATAAGAAAGGTAGATTCATCGCTTTTGGAGACAATGGTAAAGGCGATATTTCCATTAGTTCCTTTATAATTAAAGATGTACTCTTAGTTGAGAAACATAAGCATAATTTGTTATCTATTAGCCAATTATGTGATAAGAGATTTTATGTTTTGTTTAAATCTAATCATTACATAGTTAGACATAGTGATAGCAACAATATTGTTTTTGTGGGTCATCGTGATGGAAATGCCTATATTATTCATCAAAATGACTTGAATATTGAAAATTATTTTGTAGCTCATGAAAATAATAAATGGTTATAGCATAGAAGGTTTGGACATACATGCACAAATACAATTATCAAAGTCAACTAAAAGAATCTAGTGTGAGGACTACCCAAAGGCAAGTTCATCGAGAATCAAATATATGACACACCAAATGGGAAAGCAAGTGACGTCCTCACACAAACCTGAGAAGGTGGAGTTAACTACAATGTCGCTACAATGTCTTCACCTAGACTTGTTTACATCGATTAGAACTATAAGTCTAGGAGGTAAGAACTATGCCTTTGTAATTGTTGATGAGTTTTCTAGATATATATGGGTTATATTTCTTGCTAACAAAAGTGATCCTTTTGTTGGTTTTACAAAGCATATTCAAAATGAAAAAGGCTATTTGATTTCAAAAATTCATATTGATCATGGTAGTGATTTTGAAAATCAACTATTTGAAAAATTTTGCATTAAAAATGGTATTGGGTATAGTTTTTCAACTCCTCGCACACCACAACAAAATGGAGTTGTTGAGAGGAAGAATAAGCCTCTTCAAGAGATAGCAAAGGTCATGTTTAATGAGTACTCCCTACCCAAGTATTTTTGGGCATAGGTCATTAATACAGCTTTCTATATCTTGAATAGAGTTTCTATTCATCCAATTCTTGACAAAACCCCATTTGAGTTGTAGAATGGGAAAAAGCCAAATATTGCATACTTTCATAGTTTTGGATGCAACTGCTTTATTTAAAATGCAAAGGAACATTTATCAAAATTAGATTCTAAAACCTTTGAAGGAATTTTTCTTAGTTATTCATCTACTTCTAGAGATTTTAGAGTCTTTAACAAGTCATTCATACTTGTTGAAGAGTCTATTAATGTTGATTTGATGAATCTAACCCTTGCTTGGAGAAGAAGTTTATTGATAATGATGTAGAGATCTCCAAGAGAATGGAAGATTTGCAAATATTAGAGCAAAAAGAGGACAAAACAAACAAAGGATACAAAGAGAAGGATGTTGATGATGGAGATGATGAGCCAAAGGAACAAGAGCTTGACAAGCATTTGCCCAACAAGAGAAAATTAAAGAAGAATCATCCAATATATTAAATCATAGGTGATATTGATCAAGGGGTAAAAACTTATCATGCTATAAGTATAACCTTCAACATATTGCATTTCTTTCTCATATTGAGCCCAAGAACTTTAAGGAAGCTCAAAAAGATGAAAGTTGGATTCTTGCTATGCAAGAATGTGGGATCAAAATTGACCATCCAAGATAGCAAAAACTCCAAAGAAACCTAGAAAATAAAATAGAGATACAAAAGAAAAGAAAAAAAAGCATCATTTGATTGATTTTAAAGAAAAAGAATGCATGGCTTAAACAAGGGCATAACCTCACTTTATATTTTAATGAATTTAAATGAAAAAATAATATCAAATAAGAAAGGAATGGGAAGATATTGATGTCTGCTACCGCTCCGCTCCCATATGCTAGAATATGTAGAGTTTGGCTTGGACAGGTCTTGATTTGATCGTTGATAGATGTTAATAATTTGATTTAATAGTGTTATCTGATGGGACATGGAAGGTGATGAGAGAAATTTAAAGTGTTTTCAATAACTTTGAGCTTTAGTAATAACTTTATTGGATGGTATTACCGGCAACTTGTGGGGATTAGTCTAAAGTGTTTTCGATAGCTTTGAGCTTTAGTAATAACTTTGTGGTTTGAAATATTTTCGTTAGCTAATAAAGCATTGATGATAACTTCTTTTTGGTTGGAGTGTTTCAATTAGCTAATAAGACATTAGTGATAACTCTGTTGACCTCAAAGTGTTTCCATAGCCAATGAGGTATAGGTGATAGCTTCACTAATTTTATAGTATTTTCATAGCTAATGAGGCATAGGTGATAACTTCATGGTTTGTAAGTGTTTTTATAACCAATAAGGTATAGGTGATAACTTCTTAGTTGAAGTATTTCCATAGCCAATAAGGCATAGATGATAACTTTAGAGTTGAAGCATTTTCATAATCAATAAAGCATAGGTGATAACTTTAGGGTTCAAGTGTTTCCATAGTCGATAAAGTGTAGGAAATAAGTTTATTATTTGAAGTGTTTCCATAGCTGATAATGCATAGGTAATAACTTTGAGATTGAAGTGTTTCCATAGCCAATAAGGCATAACCGATAACTTCATTTGAATAAGGCATTGTAGATGATTGACTAAATTAGTTCAAGCCTACCTTAGTTCAATTTGCATGGTTTGAAGTGTTTCCATAGCCAATAAGGCATAGGCGATAATTTCTGGTTTGAAGTGTTTGCATAGCAAATAAGACGTAGGCGATAATTTCGAGATTTAAAGTATTTCCATAGTAGACAAGGCGTAGGTGATAACTTCATTTGAACAAGACATTGTAGCTTATTGACTAAGTTAGTTCAAACCTACCTTAGTTTAATTTGATTGTTTGAAATATTTCTATAGCCAATAAGCCATAGGCAATAACTTCTAGTTTGAATTATTTCCATAATTAATAAGACATAGCTAATAACTTCATTTGAATAAGGCATTGTAGCTTACTGACTAAGTTAGTTCAAGACCCACCTTAGTTTAGTTTAGTCTAAAATTTAGACTTGGTTTGGTTTTAAATCTAATTTGATTTAAAACTAATATTCATAACTCGATTTTGATTTCAATTTGGATCAAGTTTGACCTTGTGTTGGGCCCTGATCAAGTTCTTACTAGATAATGAATATTGGATCCAAACCTTGATAGGTTCTCATTGGTCCTTAATGGACCTTAGATCCGACCCTTGATGAGATCTTAATGGATTTTAGATCTAACCCTTAATGGGTTATTAATAGATTTTTAATGGATTTTGGATCTAACCCCTGATGGGTTCTTAATGGATCCTTAATGGATTTTTGATCCAACCTCTGATGGGTTATCAATGGATCCTTAATGGATCTTGAATCTAACCCTTAATGGGTTCTTAATAGATCCTTACTAGATTTGGGTTGAAACCTAGGTTCAAGATCAAGTCGAAACTTGGTTTTGGTTCATGCTCAACCTAGTCCTAGTTCTGGTTCAACTTAGCTTTGGTTTGAATTTGAGTTTGACTTGACCCTGATTATGGTTCAGTTTGAACTTGATTTAACCAAATTGGGGTTTGTCTTGGACTTAATTCAACTCAAGTAGAGTTTAGTTCTAAATTTAACTTAACCCACTCAAAGTCTAATTCCAGCTAGTTCAACCTAACTAGGGTTTAATTTGAATTTTGTTTGACCCAATTAGGGCTTAGTTTGAACTTGATTTAACTCAACTTTAATTTGCTCTAAAATTGACCTGATTGGACCTGATGGGATTGGGTCGAAACCAAATTTAGTTTGGATTAACTCAATTTGGATTTGAGTCTAATTCAATATGAGTTTTGGTCTATGTATTTGATTGACTCAAGCCCATTTAGTGATTCATTTAGGTCAATATGACTTTATTTGTTCAATGTGATTGAATCACTTTAATTTAACTAATTTAGCTTAATCAATATAGTTTGAGAGAGCTCTGACAATCATGATGAATTTGGGTGAGCCTATGAGCTGACCTTGAGTTCAAATAGACATCCGATGAGCTCACAAGCTGACCTTAGTCAAAATAAATGTTTGAAGAGCCCACGAGCTACCTTAGTCTGAATAGACATTCGGTGAATCTATAGGCTAGCCTTAGTCCAAATAGACGTTCGATGAGCTCATAAGCTGACTTTAGTCCTAATAGACATTTGGCAAGTTTGTAGATTGGCTTTAGTCCAAATAGATATTTGGTGAGTTCGCAAGCTGACCTTAGTTTGAATAGACATTCGGCGAGCTCATGAACTAGCCTTAATCCAAATAGATGTTCAACAAGCTCGCAAGCTAACCTTAGTCTGAAATTGGTTTCAAGCAAGCCCACGGGTTAGTCCTAGACTGGAATTGACTTTCGGGTGAGTCTACGGACTAGCCCTAGGTTGGTAGTGGAGGTCTGTCAATACGCAGAGAACCTTAGGTAACCCTGATATTGATGGAGTCCATCGATATGCAAGGAGCCACAGTTGGCTGTGTGGGCAATGGAGTAGAAATCATGGCCAAATCTATTTTTTTCAGCAAACTTTAGTTTTTTTTTTTCTTTTTCTTTTGTTGCAACTGAATTTTCCCCTTTTTTTGTTTTTTCAACAACTCTTTCTTCTTTTTTTTTCTTATTTTCTTCTCCCTTCATCTTTTCTCTTCTTTTCCAAAATGTCTCTTTCTCCTACCTTCTTCAACCTCTTTTCTTCTTCCTTACCCCCAAAACCAAACTGAAGCTCCTAATCATGAAGCTCATCTTCTTCTTTCTCGAGCTACCCTTCTCCTCCCTTTTTGTTTCTCAACCAGATCTAGGCCCTTGCCCCCTTTATTTTAGGGCCCATGGCCAAATTTGGCTGGATCTAGCAGGATCCAACCACAAGCAGGTGGAACGTGCCTGGTGGTGGTGAGCCTGGGTGGTAGGAGTATGGCACAAGATGTGGGTAGATCTCGATGCAACGGAGAGATGCAGTGCTCCAGTGACCCATCAGAGGCAGTGATGCGTGGTGGAGGTGACATAAGCAGCACATGGGCAAGGCCCAAGCAACGCCACGTAGGAGGGTAGCCAGCCCGTGACAGAGGTGGTGTGAGGTGCTTTGGCCAGCAGCAAGTTGGTGCAGACAGGTCCGCCACCTTAGCATAGGGTTGCAACATGACAATAGTGAGAGGAATGGAGCTAGCCAACATGAGAGATCCAATAGTGGTGAGTGTGGGGCTATTCTGGTGGTTTGGAGGTGCCAGCAAGCAAGTGAACTGAGACTGGGCAAGAAGGAAGTCGGAGGTGGCCTAAGCAAGCATGGGAGAGGCCAAGCGGCGAAGCATGGCTACAAGGTTGCTAGAGTGGAGGTGGTGCATAGTGGTGACCGAGCGGTTGCATCTTGACCTAGTGACCAGTGTAGGGACAAGGTCAAAGGGTCCTAGTGATTCTAGCCATAGGAGAGTCATCCATGGGAAAGAGTTGAAGCTCTTCTCATTTTGATCTCCTCTTTTCTTTTTAGGTGTTAATAGGGTTTATATAGAATTCGAAGAGATGAACTTAGATTGAAGCTCAATCTCTTTGTTTTGAAATTTTGAATAATAAATATGTGAATATATAGATATGGATATGAATCATTTGAAATTAGATAAGTCTGTTAAAAGATATGGTTGAGTGTTTGTTGTTGTAGATAACAATGATTTAAAAATTGTATTCATTTTGGACATTGAATTTATAAAGAGGCTATTTGTAATTTTTTAGAAAAGTGAATTACATTATAATTTTATGATTTTTAGAAACCTTCTTACGAAAAGGACTTATTTATAAAGTTTTAAAATTTTCAAGGCCCTTTTTAAATAAAATTTGAAATAAAAAAATTTTCAAGAGGCTTATTTACAAAAAACTGAAATCTAGGGGTTTATTTACAAATAAAAAATTTTGGAGGGATTTTTCTGCAAATCCTATATTTCACAAGGATCAAATTATAATTACTGATCTTTTGATAGATTTATTTGTCCACCCTAAACTTTACAGGACCAATTTATAATTTTAAATTTTATTTGACTTTTCTGTGAAATTCTTATTTTAAGGACTTATTTGTAAGAAAAAATTTTGCCAAAGACCCATTTATAAACATTTATACAGTCTAGGGACTTATTTATAAATTTTTTATATTTTATCATTTTATTCCAGATTTTAATTGAATTTTGGGACTTATTTAGCCCACTCAACCCACTTTAGTTCGAATATGAATTTCTTAAGAATTTAGGTCCAAATTGAGATCAATTTTTAGTCAAACTCGACCACAATTTAAGTTTGACTGAGACCTATTGAGCCATAGTTTAGTTATATATATGTCTCAATTTTAATCATATTTCAAATAAATTTGATTGCGATAATAATTACCTCAAAGAAAGAAGAATTCAATCAATTAGAGCTGAATCAAGTTCGGGAGCTTGTTCCTAACTAAATGACTATCCAATTATTAGTACCAAATGGATCTATCAGAATAAGGCTAGATTAGTAGTCAAAGGTTCCAACCAAGTTGAGGGTATTGATTTCGATGAAACATTTGCACCCATGGCACGTTTGGAATCAATTCGTATCTTACTTTCTTTTGCATGTTTTCAAGGTTACAATTTCAAATGGATGCTAAAAGTGCTTTCTTGAATGATTTTTATTTGAAGACATTTATGTTGAACAACCTCCCAGATTTGTGTATTTAAAATTTTCAAATAATGTTTTAAAATTGAAGAAGGCACTATATGATTTTAAACAAGTTCTATGAGCTTGGTATGAGACACTAAGTTCCTTCTTATTTTTAAATAATTTTACAAGAGGTTGCATAGACATTAAATTAGTTCTTTTAATAATGCATAATGATTTATTAGTAGTGTAAATTTATGTTGATCACATTATTTTTAGTACTACTAATGAAAATCTTTGTGAGATTTTTGCAAGTACCATGCAAGAAGAGTTTGAAATGAGTATGATGGGTGAGCTTGACTTCTTCCTTGGATTATAAGTCAACTCAAAGATGAAATTTTCATAAGCTAAGGCAAGTATGTGCAAGAATTACTCAAGAAGTTTGATATGGATCAAACTAAAGCTATTGGAACTCCTATAAGCCCTTCCACCTAGCTAGACAAAGATGAAGATGGTGAAAAGGTCGAAGAGAAGTGGTATAAAGGTATGATTGGTACTTTACTATATCTAACCATAAGTAGACCGGATATCATGTTTAGTGTGTGTATGTGTGATAAATTCTAAGCATCTCCTAGGAAATCACACCTCATAGTCATAAATATATACTTCGATATCTTGAGGGCACACTAGATTTAGGTTTGTGGAATCTAAGAGATGATCATTTTAATTTATTTAATTTTTGTGATGCAGATTATACGGAGCATTGTGTGGATAGGAAGAGCACTAGTGGCACTTACTAATTTTTGGGTAAGGCACTTATTTTCTAGAGCTTCCATAGAACTCTAAGAAATAAAATTTCATGCCTCTTTCTACTATGGAGACCAAATATATAGCTATTGGATGTTATTGTGCTCAAGTCTTATGAATGTGGCAAACACTTCAGAATTTTGGATGTGATTCTACAAGGATTCTAATTTTTTGTGATAACACTAGTGCCATCAATCTTTCAAAAATCTGGTTTTGCATTTCCATTCCAAGCATATTGACATTTGACATCATTTCTTGCATGTTTATGTTCTGAAAAATGATATTTTGTTGGATTTTATCAAAACCAATTGTCAATTTGTGGATATTCTCATAAAACCTTTGGATGAATCTCAATTTATTTTTCTTAGATAAAAGTTAAAAATTTTGTTGATTGATTGATTTCAAGTTTTAATTCTAAACTGTCCTCAATAGTGCAATTCTATCTGAAATGGTCATCCAATTTGGTTATCGGTCGACAAGTTGGCCTATAGGAATTCAGGACCATAGCAAAAAATGGTTGTCCACTTATGGAAATGGTCATCTAGTTACTATGTACTGGGCATCCTGTTGTCCAAACGATCGACTATTTTCGCAAGAATTTATAAACCATAAGTTTCTATTAGTCAATTGGTTGTTTGTAATGGTTGACTAGTTCCTAAAAGTCTAACATGATTTTGTCTTAAAAACCTAATTGGCCATCCATTTTCCCTAATTTCTTTCATGGATGGTGGCTCAAGGCAATCTCCCAAGGCTTCCAAGTGAATCCAAACAATCCAAGGCAATCCAAAGCCATCTTTGCTTGATTTTGCCCTTCCCCCTTCATTTTCTCTTATCTCTTGCCCTAATTCTCCTTTCTTTCTCTTCTAATGGCCCTAAGACCCAAAAAAATGGCATCCAAGAAGAGGAAAGGTGAAGGGTCATCTTCCTCCTCTAGTAATCATGCTTATCCCCCTGAATTTTCATCTATTGAAAGTTTTAATAGATTTCAAGATCAATTATATTCTTCTAGAATTGTTGTTCCAAGTAAAGTGAACTTTGATGATCTTTATTCATTATACCTTAGACCACTATTTGATAATCAAGGCTCAACATCTCTATTTCTTGAGCATGAAACCTATCATGAACATGATATCTGTGTTTTCTCTGCAAACTCCTACTTTGATGAAACTAGCAAAACCCTTGGTACTCACAATGGCGACAAGCATATGCCTATTAGCATGATTATTCTTGGTACTATTCTTGGTATTCCTGTAGATGGGGAGAAATTGACTTTAACTTGTAAAAGGTCTGGCCAAATTTCAAAATACCAATCAATTATTCAAGCTGTATTTGAGGAAAATTGAGGTGATGCCAAGAAATAGTTATAATCAAACCTCCTCCCTCCTAGGGCATATGTGATTCATTAGATTTTGGCCTACACCCTCCTTCTGAAGGGTGGGCATCAAAACAAAGTCTCTTTTATGGAATTATACTTGATTCATTCTATTATAAGCATAAGGTGTGATTACCCTACATTCTCATCCTCCATATGGGTTGATATCTTAGATATAGCCATGCTACCCTTGGATTCCTAGGATTCATTACCAAAATCCTTTGTAACTTTGGGGGTTTTGTTCTTCTCTATGATATCTAATTATACCATCTATACCTCCTTTGATACCTTCTCCTACTACACACTCTACTAGATGGGCTTTATCGACCGAGATAGCACTTGGGTACACAGACCCATCAAAGCTCCTGAGCAAGGAGATGATCAAGTAGAGGAGGTAGAGATTGAGGCTTCACCTGTGCATCTTCAAGTTCATTTATAGAGATCTCATAGAGACTAACTCATCTAGAGGATTTTTTTTTGAAAGCATGACCCAGCAACTGATGTACCTTCGGTCTTCTATGGATGGGTTTCGGTCCTCCATGGATGAGGTAACTAGGATGCTTCGCACCCTATTGGATCATTCTGCACCAGGACTGAGTGCATAGACTCTCCATCTTTTACCTATTTTTTCATGGATCTTCAGACTTTGTGTTTTATGTTTATGGATTATGGCATTAGTCTTTATTTTGATGATGTTTCAATTATGACTTTTGATGTTGTGGATTTTTGAACTTTGGTTGATTTTTTCTATGGATATTTTTGAGGTTTTATTCTCTTGGATATACACAACTTAGGTGATTATATATACATCATCTTAAAGAGAGCTTATTGTGATTATCCTTGACTTATATGTTATTGATTCATGTTGTGGTTCATTATAATATTATATGCTCTATGTGTTGTATATGGATTGCATACATTGATTTTATAAGGGAGACTTCGTAAAAACTTTTTTGTCATATCTTATATTCATTTGACGTGTTTCTGACTACCATTTTTGTTGATGTCAAAAGAGGGAGAAATATTAATAGAGTTATGTGCTTAGATATCTCTTGATGCTAAATTAATTATTGCACATGCCTATATACATACTGTGCTTTTTTTTTAAGGGTTTGTCATCATCAAAAATGGGGAGATTATTATCCTTCCTAATTTTAATAATGAGCAAACCATATTTAATATCTATTTGAATTGTGTCAATTTTAGTTAATAGCCAAAGTACATTAAATTTCTCAAAGGTACATTCAAAAACTTGAAAGAAAAAAAAGCACAATGGTGGATAGGCAAGCATGGGGTTGTTTGTGTGTGTGTGTGTGTGTGTGTGGGTTGGGGGGGGGGGGGGGTGGGGTGGGGGTTGGGGTGGGTTTGGTGGGTTTAATTTGGTTTTGAGAAACAAAAGCAATTTTGTGCAAAATCAAATCCCAATTCAATCCATCAAAGCGATCTCACACAATTTTTAATCCAACCACGAGCGCAATAATGTAAATAAAGGGAGGAACGAATGCACCATAATTTATGTGGTTCAGAGGCCAACCGCTCCAATCTATAGTTCTTGCCTTACTCTTGAGGACTTTAACTCTCCACTTAATTTTGCTCCAACTAGCAAGATGCACTCCAAAATAGAAATTTAATCTCTCAATCACTCCAAATAACCATGGAGTGAATTACAAGTGGAAATATATGAAAATAATAGTCTTTATGCTCACTACAAATTCTCTCAAGATTAAGTAAAGGGGCGGTGAAAATTTGGCTTAAAATTTGAAGGCATAGAGCAATTTATAGCTAGAGAGCTAGAAAGATTTTGATCTCTTTTCCACAAAGATTTAGAAGTTACAAAACTATTTAGAAAAGCCCATCCTAGCCTATTTATACCTTTTGGGTCAAAACTAGCCATTAGAGGTGAAATCCTACAACTAGCTTCACTCCAATGGTCAAAAAATAGCTATTTATCTTGTAGAAAATTCAAACTAGTTGACCACTTGGACAACTAGTTGACCAATTTTGGTCTATCAAAACTAGGTCATTGCTTAGTTGATTGTTCGGTTCCAAACCAATTGACCAATTCTGATAAAAAATCAGAATTGGTATTCCTAGTTGGTTGTCCAGTTTTGCATAAGTTCAAAAGCTTTGAATCTTCTATTTGACACAACTGGTCATTCACTTCACCAAGTGAATATCTGATTCTATCCAAAAAAAAAACTCTGTTAAGAGTTTTCTGAAAAACTCAATGTGACATATGCTCTAAATAACTAATATCAAAATAAAATTTTGACTTGACTAAAATAAATAAAAATCTAAACCTAGTTGATGCCAAGTTCTTGAGTTTCTATGGCTACATTTGTGTCATCCTTGATTCTTTAAGTTGTTCTAAACACCTTCAAACCACTTCCAAACCACCCTTTGATCCCTTCAAGTCATGCTTGCTGATCCACCATCATGTTTCCTTTTATTTGAAGTTTTCAAACATTCCCTTCAAAGCTTTAATGTACTTTGACTAAAACACAACTCAAATAGGTATTAAATATCATTTGTTCATTATCAAATCTAGGAAGGACAACAATCTCCTCCTTTTTGATGATGACAAACCCCAAAAGGAATACTTCAAAAAATTTAAAGCACAATACGCATGTGAGAGTATGTATATGAGTATACATGTATATTCTTCATGTATATACCTCCATTTTATATGTCTACCCCTTTTGACATCAACAAAAAGGGTAGGATATAGCATTGGATATAAAAAAGATAAGTCTACCCTATAAAGTCAATGAACACAACTTATATATACATACAAGCCAACAACACATATAGAATGTATAATAAATAGTCTATAGATAAGATCTCAAGAAGCTCCCACTGAAACTAAAAAGCACCAATTATCCATAAATGAAACCAATCAATGTTCAAATATCCATAACATCAAGGAACACAAAAAAGTTGTAAACTTGATAAACCAACAAAGAGTCAAACCATCCAAACAAAGACTAAAACCATATTCCAAAACATCAAAGTCATAAACACCACAAAAAGCATAAATATAATAGATATGAACTAAGGACTCAATCCAAGTGTAGTGTGATCGAGCAAGGTATGGAGCATCCCGATGACCTCATCCATGGATGTCTGGAGGGATGTCAGCTGCTCAATCATGCTCTATGTGAAATCCTCCAGATGAACCAGTCTCTCTATGAAATCTGAATGGGAGATTGAGGATATGGCAAGTGGAGGCTCAGTACAGTAAATGTCATGTCCTGCTCCCTAGCCTCTCTCTATGACATCAATATCAGCCTCCCCTCCCTATTCTGCATCTCTAATTGGCCCATGAACCCAAATACCATCATGCTCACTAAAACCATCCAGTAAAGTGTAAAATGGGAGAAGGAATTAAAGGAAGTCAAGGCATGAGTATAAAGAGATATCACAAATAGGAGCTAGAGCTTCAAAGTTTTGAAGGACTTTGATAATGATTTTAGGAAAGCCAAGGGTAGCATGGGTGTATCGAAGATACTAGGTCATATGGTGAAAGATAATATAGGGCAAACACACCCTACACTTAGTCAAAATACAGTAAATGAGATACATCTCCATGAAGGATGCTTCATTGTGATGCCCATCCTTCGAAAAGAGGGTGTAGGCAAAGAGTTGGTAGACAACATAAGCCTGAGGTGGGACAAGGTTTAACTATAACTTCCTCATGACTTCACCCTAATGTCCCTTAAATATAGTTTCAACAATCGATTGATATGATAGAAGTTGGTTAGACCATCTTCGAGTGAGAAATAATCTCTCCCTATGTATAGGGACACTAAGAATGGATCCAAGTACTATACTACTAAGGGGCATGTGTTTGTCTCCATAGTAGGTGTCAAAAGTTTTATTGGATTCATCAAAAGTAGCATTAGCATAGAAAACATGGGCATCATAATCATGATAGGTGTCATGGTCACATAAAAGAGAGGTCCACCCTTGAGCATCAAAGAGAGGTCTACGATTCAAAGCTTGAACATCATTAAAATCAACTATTCTAGAAACAACAATCCTAGAGGATGAAAATTTAGTTTGGAATCGAGTGAAGTTGTCAAGATAGCAAAATTTAGGAGGAAAGGCTTGATTACCTAAGGAGGATGGAGATCTACCACCTTTCCTCTTTCTAGAAGCAATCCACTTGAATTTGGGAGCCATTTGAGGTGGGAAGGGCAAAACCTAGCAAGATAGCCTTGGGTCGCTTGAAATCACCACCAAAAAGCCTTGAGGAGTCACCATAAGCCACTATGCATGTGAGGGAGTGAGGGAATTGATGGTCGCTAGGGTTTTTTAAGTTAAGATTGTGCCTAATTTTCACGAACCGATCGACTGCTTCAGCAAACTAGTCGACCAACTGAGAGTTCAAGTAAATAAATACTCTACAAACCAGTTGGCTGATATAGTAACCGATCGACTAAAAAAAGACATTCCACTATCCCTTAGGCCAACTAGTTAACTAGTACAAAAACCAGATGATTGGTTCAGAAGATAGCCCATTCCCAAAAAAGTTTATAATTGAAAATTGAAATCAATCGATCGATAAAATTCCCAATTTTTCTCTAAAAAAATAAACTAAGATTCATCCAAAAGTTTTGTGAAAATATCTGCAAGTTGATGATTTAGCTTCAATAAAATGCAATGAAATACCCATTTTCAAAACATGATCACATAGGAAATGATGTTGAATGTCAATATGCTTGGAACGGGAAAGCAAAACTAGATTTTATTTTTTTTTGTGATTTAAGGCACTTGTGTTATCACAAGGAATCAGAATTCCTATAAAATGATATCCAAAATCTTGGAGTATTTTGTGCATCCATAAGACTAGAGTTCAATAGCCTCCAACGGCTATATATTCTGGCTCGATGGTAGACAGAGCGACAAAATTTTCTTTCTTAGAGCTCTATGAAATAAGAGACTTACCAAAAAACTAGCAAGTGCCACTAGTGCTATTTCTATCCACACGATACCCCACATAATCTGCATCATAAAAACTGGTTAAATCAAAATAATTATCTCTTAGATTCCACAAACCTAACTCTTGTATGCTCTTAAGATATCTAAGTATATATTTTATAGCTACTAGATATGATTTGCTAGGTGATGCTTATAGATACACACACTAAACATGATATCTGGTCTACTTATGGTTAGGTATAATAAATTACCAATCATACCTTTATAGCACTTCTCTTGAGCTTTTCACCATCTTCATCTTTGTCTAGCTTGGTGGAGGGGCTCATGGGAGTTCTAATAGCTTTGGCTTGATCCATATCAAGCTTCTTGAGCAATTCTCACACATACTCATCTTAGCTTTTGAAGATTTCATTTTTTGGTTGCTTGATTTGTAGTCCAAGAAAGAAGTTAAGCTTGCCCATCATGCTCATCTCAAATTCTTCTTGTATTGTTCTTGCAAATAACTCACAAAGTTTTACAATAGTAGCACCAGAAATAATGTTATCAACATAAATTTACATTACTAATAAGTCATTATGCATTTTCAAGAGAAATAATGTGGTGTCTACACAACCCCTTGTAAAATCATTTGAAATCAAGAAGGAACTTAGTCTCTCATACCAAGCTCTTGGAGCTTGCTTAAGATTATATAGTGTCTTCTTCAATTTTAAAACATGGTTTGGAAATTTTATATCCTTAAATCTGAGAGGTTGTTCAAAATAAATGTCTTTATATAAAACACCATTCAAGAAAGACCTATTGACATCCATTTGAAATAGTTTAAAACCTTCAAAACATACAAAAGCAAGTAAGATATGAATTGACTCCAAATGAGCCATGGGTGCAAATGTTTCATCAAAATCAATACCCTCAACTCTGTTGAAACCATTGGCCACTAATCTAGCCTTGTTCCTAACCACTACACCATGTTCATCTAGCTTGTTCCTATTGACCCATTTGGTACCAATAATTGAGTAGTCATTTGGTTTTAAAACAAGCTCCCAAACTTGATTCCTCTCAAGTTAATTTAATTCTTCTTGTATCATAAGAATTCAACATTCATATTTTTGAGCTTCATCAAGATTTTTGGGTTCAACTTGAGAAAGAAAAGTAATATGATGAAGATTGTATTTAATAGTTTTTACCCCTTGATCAACATTACCAATGATTTGATCCTCCAAGTAATTCTTCTTGAATTTCCATGCTTTAAGAAGTTCTTTATCTCCATTTTTCTCTTCTTATTGGTCCCCTTCATCTTCATCATCCTTATTTCTTGAATCTTTGCTTGACTTGCTATCTTCTTTTTCATTGAATTGCATCTCATCCCTTGAGATATCTACATCATCATCAAGATACATTTTCTCTAATAGAGGGTTGGCTTCATCAAATACAACATTTATAGATTCTTTAACAACCATAGAAGATTTGTTGAAGACTCTATATGCCTTGGAGGTAGTAGAGTAGCTAGGAAAAATGTCTTCAAAGGTTTTTTAATCAAATTTAGACAAATTATCTTTTGTATTGAGGATAAAACATTTGCAATCAAAAATATGAATTCAAATTATCTTTTGGACAAATTATCCAATAGTTGGCTTTTTCCCATCCCCAAATTCCAATGGAATTTTGTCTAGAATTGGACAAATAGAAACTCAATTCAACATATAACAAGCTATGTTAATGGCCTCCACCCAAAAATACTTGGGTAGTGAGTACTAGTTAAGCATGACTCTTGCCATCTCTTGAAAAGATCTATTTTTCCTTTCAACAACCCCATTTCGCTGTGGAGTGTGTGGAGCCAAGAAATTATACTCAATACCATTTTCAATGCAATAAGTTTCAAAAGAATGATTTTCAAATTCACCACCATGATCACTATCAATTTTAGAAATCATGCGACCTTTTTCATTTTGAACTCTTTTGCAAAAATCAACAAATGCATCAAATGAGTCATTTTTATGAGAAAGAAACAAGACCAATGAATATCTAGAATAATCATCTACAATAACAAAAGAATAATTTTTACCTCCTATACTTGTAGTCCTAATAGGTCCAAATAAGTCTAGATGAAGAAGTTGAAGTGGCCTTGATATAGTAACCATTGCTTTGGACTTATGGGAGGTCTTCACTTGCTTTCCCATATGTTATGCTTCACATATGCAATCCTTGATGAACTTGCCCTTGGATAGACCTCTCACTAGCTCCTTCCAATTTACTTTGGCTAGGGAATCCATGCTTGCATGCTAAGTCTTCTATGCCAAAGCCACTCACTATCATCTTGAGCTACAAAGCACTTTTCATTTTTCAAGTCATGTTAGTCAATATTATAAACATTTCCATCTGATGACCAATAAAGGCTACTACATCATCAACATCATGTCTAATTATACAAAGCTTCAATTTAAAATGGATTTTAACTATTAGAGGTATAGGATTTGAATCATTATCAAAGCTATAGATTATGATCTTTGGCATATAGTGGAAGAGGGATACACTCCAACCATCAAATTAATTGATGGTGTGAGAGTTCCCAAGCTTAGAATGGAGTGGAATGAAATAGATAAAAAGAATGACTTCTTAAATGCTAAAGCTATGAACATACTCTATTGCACCCTTGATCCTGATGAATTCAATAAAATTAGCACATATGAGATGACTCATGAAATTTGGCATTGCCTTGAAGTCACCCATAAGGGTTCAAGGCAAGTCCAAAAGTCTAAGGTGAACATTTTGGTCAATCAATATGAACTCTTTAGAATAAAATCTAATGAGTTGATTACTGAAATGTTCACTCATTTTACAGACACAATTAATACTTTGAAGTCTCTTGGAATGGTTTATACTAATGATGAAATGGTAAGGAAAATTCTAAGGTGCCTTCCAAAGTTATGGGATCCCAAGGTGACCATAATTCAAGAGGTGAAGGACCTCAACAAGTTTCCCTTGGAAGAGCTCTTGGGGTCTCTCATCACTCATGAGATGACTATGAAAGATAGGAGCCAAGAAGAGGATGAAGGTAAGAAGAAGAAAGGAATAACTCTCAAAGCAAAGGAATATATCAATGATAAAGAAGATAGTGATGAAGAAATGGCTCTCATCACTAGAAAGTTAAAGAAATTCCTAAAGAAGAGACATATGCTAAGAAGATCCTCAGGAATTAAAAGACACCATAATGATGAAGAAGAGAAGGAGGTGCCCACATACTTAAAGTGCAAAAAACCTAGCCACATGAAAGCTAATTGACCTCTCAACCCTCAATCGAAGAAATTCAAATGAAAGAAGAAGTCAATGGTGGAAACTTGGGACAATTTGAAGGAGGAAAATGAAGATATCTCTTCCGATCATGGTAGAGGTAAAATTATAAGTATTGGAAATATTTCTATTGAATCCTCTGTAATTAAAAATGTACTTTTGGTAGAAGGTCTTAAGCATAATTTACTTTCCATTAGTCAACTATGCAACAAAGATTTTCATGTTATTTTTAAATCAAAAGTTTGCATAGTTAGATATTATGATGATAATGTTATAGCCTTTGTTGGTTATCGAGATGAAAATATTTACACAATTGATCAAGATGACTTGAAATATGAGAAGTGTTTTATACCTCAAGATAACAATGGATGGCTTTGGCATAGAAGGCTTGGACATGCAAGCATGGATGCTATAGCAAAAGTCTACTAGAAGGAGCTAGTGAATGGCCGACCCAAAGGCAAATTCACCAAGGATCAAATATGTGGTGCATGCCAAATGAGGAAACAAGTCAAGGCCTCCCACAAATCCAAAACATTTATCACAACATCAAGGCCGCTCCAACTCCTTCATCTAGGCTTGTTTGGGCCAATTGGAACTACAAGTCTAGGAGGTAAGAACCATACTTTCATAATTATAGATGATTATTCTAGATTTACTTGGGTTTTATTTCTTGCACATAAACATGATTCTTTCAATGCCTTTGTTAATCCTTGCAAAAAAATTCAAAATAAAAAATACATTATTTCAAAAATTCATAGTAACCATGAAGGTAAATTTGAAAATCATTTTTTTGAAAACTATTGCATTAAATATGGAATTGGACATAACTTCTCGGCTCTGTGCACTCCACAATAAAATGGAGAAGTAGAATAGAAGAATAGAACTCTTCAAGAAATGACAAGGGTCATGCTTAATGAGTACTCTCTACCCAAATATTTTTGGGCGGAGACTGTTAATACAACTTGCTATATCTTGAATTGAGTCTCCATTCGACTGATTCTTGACTAGATTCCATTTGAGTTGTGGAATGACAAGAAGCTAATATTGCATATTTTCATGTTTTTTGTTTCAAACATTTTATCTTGAATATAAAAGATCACTTATCTAAATTTGATTCAAAAACTTATGAAGGAATTTGTCTTGGCTATTCAACTATTTCCAAAGCCTATAGAGTCTTAACAAGTCCTCCATGGTTGTTGAAGAATCTATTAATATTATATTTGATGAAGCTAACCCTCTTTTGGAGAAAAATCCCATTAATGATGATATAGGTATCTCCAAGAAATTAGATGAAATGCATCTCAAGGAGAAGGAAGAGGGTGAGTCAAGCCAAAGTTCAAGGGATGAGAATAATAAAAAGGAAGAGAATCAACACAAAGAGCAAAATGAAGATAATGAGCTACCCAATGCATGGAAGTTTCAAAAAGGTCACCCAAAAGATCAAATCATCGGTAATATTGATCAAGGGATAAAAGATAGACATGCTATTAAACAAAATCTTCATACTACTGCTTTTCTCTCTTAAGTTGAACCCAAAAAACTTGATGAAGCTCAAAAGGATGAAAGTTGGATTCTTGCTATGGACAAGAACTAAATCAATTTGAATGGAATCAAGTTTGGGAACTTGTTCTAAGATCAAGTGATTACCCAATTATTAGTAAAAAATGAGTTTTGAGGAACAAGTTAGATTAAAATGGTGTCATGGTTCGAAACAAGGCTAGATTAGTGGCTAAGGGTTTCAATAAAGTTGAGGGAATTGATTTTGAGGAAACTTTCACACCCATAGCTTTTTTGGATTCCATTCATATTCTGCTTGCTTTTGCATATTTTAAAGATTTCAAATTATTTCAAATGGATGTCAAGAGTGCTTTCCTAAATGGTTTCCTCTCTAAAGAGGTTTATGTTGAACAATTGCCTAGATTTGAGGATTTGTAATTTCTAAATCATATTTTAAAATTGAAGAAGGCACTATATGGTCTTAAGTAAACTCCAAGAGCTTGGTATGAGAGACTAAGTTCCTTCTTAATTTCAAATGATTTCACTCAGGGTTGTGTGGATACCACATTGTTTTTATTAAAAAAGCATGATGATCTATTAGTTGTACAAATTTATGTTGATATTATATTTTGTGCTACTAATGAGAGAACCTTTGTGAGATGTTTGCAAGTACTATGACAAAGGAGTTCGAGATGAGTATGATGGGAGAATTAAACTTTTTGCTTGGACTTCAAGTGCAACAAATGGAGAATGGGATCTTCATCAACCAAGCCAGGTACACCAAGGAACTACTCGAGAAGTTCAACATGGATGAAGCCAAGGCAATTGGAACTCCAATGAGTCCTTCAACCAAGTTGGACAAGGATGAAGAAAGTGAAAAAGTTGATGAAAAGTGGTATAGAGTTATGATTAGTAGTCTATTATATCGTACCACAAGGAGACCCAATATCATATTTAGCATTTGTCTTTGTGCTAGATTTCAAGCATCACCCAAGAAATGATGTCTAGTTTTCATGAAACACATCCTTAGATAGCTTAAGGGCACACTAGATTTAGGATTATTATGTTATGCTAAAAATGATTATTTTGATTTAGTTGATTTTTGTGATGCTGACTATGTTGGTTGTCGTGTAGATAGGAAGGGCACTAGTGGCACATGATAGTTTCTTGAAAAATCTCTAGTTTGATGGAGTTTCAAGAAACAAAATTTAGTAGCTCTTTCTACCGTCAAGGCTGAATATGTAGCCATAGGATGTTATTGTTCTCAAATTCTTTAGATGAAACAAACACTCTAAGATTTTGATTGCAAATTTTTGAATGTACCAATTTATTATGCCAATCCAAGAATTTAGTACTACATTCTCACTCAAAACACATTGATATTCATCATTATTTTATTTGAGATTATGTTTCTAAAAATGATATTTTTTAAATTTTTATTGAAATCAATCATCAACGTGCAGTCATTTTTACAAACCCTTAGATGAGATTCAGTTTTGTTTAATTTGGGATAAGATTGGTGTTTTAAAATTTTTTTGAAAAGCATCACACACTTTCTTTGGTTAGTTTTTGGAGCTCCTTACTTCTGAGAAGTTTGCCTAGTTTATATGGTTTGGATGCCTAAATGATGATCATTCAAATGCTTGAGCCATGCACAATGTTATCCTCTCAGCTTATTTTTCTTCGATTGCCAAAAACAAAAATTAGACATCCAAAGTAGAACATTTTAGACATCCAACAAAGGGATTGGATGACCAATTATGATCAAGCCCTCTATCTATAAGCTTCGGATACCCAAACCTCTCGGATACCCACAACCTAGCCTCACCATGCCTCCCCACACCAAGAGGCTCTTCACCAAGAGGGAGCAATATGAAGTCCAACCTACCTATTAACTACCTCAATTTCCTTCCCAATTTTACTCTTTGAGTTGTTACAATAGATATAAGGCTCGATTTGCTAGTGCCAAGGTCATACCTCCATGCCTCATTGACTTTTATGACCTAGCCTTCCTCAACCTCTCGACCCCCTTTCATGCCCAAGGTTGGTTTGATTTCATGTCCACTCATGAGCCTTATATTAATGAGAATGTACATATATTCTATGCTAATGCCTCTTTTGGCCTAAACCATGTGTCCCTCACCACATGCTATAAGGATATCGAAATTACCCTTGATAATGCCTATTAGCTGCTATTCTAGGCTTATCCACTAAGGAAGAAGATATTGCCTTCACTCAGCAGTGGTCCAATGAGGATCTCCTCATCACCTTCTTTGAGGCTGTTGAGTGGGTGTTTGAGGAGAACCATGCATAGGCACTATAGATGATGAAGGCTCGTCCCTCTAACCTCCTTCCACTTTGTTCTTATGTTCTCCACCAATTTCTTGCCTACACCCTCCTTTCGAAGAGTGGTCATCATGATGAGGTCTCTACTACCTTATAACTGGGCATATGATTATTCTTCCTTACCTCATCCTATGCTACATGGGTCAATATATCCTTCACACTACCTTTGTCCTTGGCTATGCCCATCTTATCCATTGCATCTTTTGCCATTTTGGGATCATTTCCACTACCTCTGGCCCTCTCCATTGCTATACCCCTCCCCAAACCTTTGATCATGCCTCCCTCTATCATATGGGATTCATCCCTCAGGAGGATGATCCTCTATATGGACATGTGACCGGACGCCTGCTGCAGGCCATGAGGATGCACCTACTATTGGTAGTTCTTGGGCCACTATTTCTAAGGCTGGAGATTCCATTGCCATAGCTCCTTCTCATTAATCTATTGACCAGCGGTTGGAGGAGCTTGCTGAGCGGCTAGATTACCTGGAGGGACTTGTCACCACTAGCACCGAGCAAGTCCAAGCGTGATAAGCTTGAGGATACTCTAGGCCTTCATCACTCTAGATTGGGACAAAGCACTTAGTCTTCATCCTTGTGTATCTCGCTTGTTTCTTATTGTACATATGTGGATCTATGTAATACTTGTGCTATGAGCCTCTCTGTGGACATATTGAGCTATGGGGCTACTACAATTGGGACATGTACTTATTGCTTGTATTTGATTGTATTTTGACTTTTACTATTGGTCTTATGGATATGGCTATTTGTTGGGATTCTATTTTGTAACGCTCATTATGGATTATGTCTTATGGTATTCTACTTTTGTTTTGCTACTTCTAGATTATGCGTTAACCTCTTTGTTGATGTCAAAAGGGGGAGAAAAATACTACATTAGTAAGGGGGAGTAATTACTATTAATGTGAGATTATTGATTGTTGATATATGTAGTGAGCAATTCTTATTGATGTTAGTAATATTGATAAATGTATTAGTAAGGGGGAGCTTACATATGATGCTATGGTCTATGGTCTTACACATGTTGATATTTTAAAAGGACTAGATTATGTGTCTTTTATATTGTAAGGCTTTGTCATCATCAAAAAGGGGGAGATTGTTGTCCTTTATAGTTTTGATGATGAACAAACTATGTATTTGATCCATTTTTTGAGCTATGTGTAGCTAGCAATCAAGCCAAACCTACAATGAATATCAAGCCCATTCAGAAGCCTCAGGAATGAATGAATATGCAGACATCATTGAAGATGAGGTGTGATGGTAAATCAATGGATGAATCTTAAAGGAATAAAGATTGGTTAAAAGAAGGCTCAAGAGGAGATTCAATAAGTTTAATTTTTCTTATTATTGTCTTTTGAGTCAAAGATTTGTTATCCGAATTCATGGCTTCAAGTATTGGCTAACACTTAACCTACCTTGGAATGCCTTCACCAGCTCATTTTTAATCCAAGGTCAGCTTGAGATGGTGGCAAGAATGAAGATTGTAGTTATAACAAAAAATAAAAGTTTTTCTATTAAATTTGGATGCCAATCGCTCTGGTCCAGACACTAGAACATTGCAGAAATAACTCTCTAAATAACTAACGCGTCTGAACTCTAGGATCGGGAACCCGAAGTTTGGAAATTGTAACTTCTGAGAAAATTCATGCTCAGGATTCGGTTTCTTGATGAGTTGATCAGAGGTCCAAAACAGTATGATTTGGATGTCTAAAATTTTTGATCGGGCACCCGAAGCTATGACATCAACTTTAATGATTAGTAAAAATTTGACTATTGGAGACTTCAGACATCTAAATAGGTATAGTTCAGATGCTTGAACATGGCAGACATAGATCAATGGCTAGTATTCTTTCTAACTGGTATTTAAGAGCTTGGAACTTTTTTTTTCACAATTTTTGCAAAATTCAAGCTAACCTTGTCTGAGATAATAAGTTTCTAAGAGTCCTCTAGCCTCCAAGAGCTCTAATCCTTGAACTTCAATTTCTAAATCTTCAAAGCCCTTGTTCTCACATTGAGTAATCTTGTAATTGGGCATTAGAGTGTTCTCCTTCTTCCTAAATCAATTGGAAGCACCCCAAGGTTGTTCGGAGATGTTGTGAGAGTAAAACTCCAGTTTGGAGTTAGCCTTTCTGGTTGGAGCAAAGGCTAGTGTACGGGGTTGGCTTCACAATGAAGCAGCATACTAGTGAAGGGTTAAAAGTCCTCAAGAGTAAGACAAGGGCAATGGACTAGGAGTAGTTAGCCTCTGAACCACTTTACATCACAGTGCATTCTTGCCTTGTCTTACATTGCTCTATATTACTTATACTTGCAATTGAGTATGTTTGACTTAAAATCACTTTTGCAATTAGATTGACCATTATCTTACTCAAAAACTTTAAAAAATGTCATTATTTCCTCTAATAGCTAATTCACCCTCACCCCCTCCACACCCTCCCCCCCACCCACCCCCCGCCCCCCCACTCGTAGGTGCATAACTTGCTTACACCTCAACTACTACAAATAACCTTGGAGTGAATTACAAGCAGAAAAATTGCAAAAATTTGTATAACTTAAGCTCACACAAAGTTCTCTTAAGATTAAAGAAAAGGACAATGAAAACTAGCTTAAGATTGGAAGGTTTAGAGCTCAACAATAGTTAGAGAGTTGAAGTAGACTTTGCTCTCTTTTCACAAAGATTAGAAGATGCAAAAGTTATCAATGGAAGCATCTTTAATTATATTTATATCTTTTGGGTTGAGTGTAGCCATTAGAGGTGAGAACCCATGTCTTGGTTTGCTTCAACGGTCAAAAAACTAGCTTTTAGTTGAGCAAAAAACCCGAACTGGACGTCTATTTCCAATAACTAGATGTCCAATTCTAGTTTGTTTGTACTGGCTCAAAGCTCTATCGAACAGCCAGTTTCAAAATAGATGTCAAGTTTTGTCAGAACCACTTGCTAGTTGGATGTCTAGTTACAAAGTAAACACCCAATTCTGCATTGGACTAAAAGTGGAATTCTCAGTCTGACTCAACCAAGTGTTAGATTTAGAACCACACACCTGATTCAGTCAGGAAACTCTATTAAGAGCTTTCTGCAGAACTCTATGCATCATTGAACACTAAATGATTTATCTCAAACAAGTTTTTGACTCGACTAAAATAAAAGAAAGCTATATCTAGTCAATGATAATTTCTTAAGTTGCCTTGGCCTTGTTCGTGTCACTCATGAGTCTACAAGTGGTTGTAGTCACCTCCAATCTATCTTGAGCCATCTCTTCATCTCATCAAGCCATGCTCACTGGTCTACCATTGTGCTTCTTCTTTTTCTTGAAGCTTTTGAACATTTCCTTGAAATTTTTAAGTATTTTAGCTAAACACAAATCAAGTAGATCATCAAATATCATTTATTTATTATCACAACTAGGAGGGACAATAATCTCCCCCTTTCTGATGATGACAAACTCACAAATAAAATACTTAAGATCTAAAGCATGGACAAGAATGTAAGTACACATATAATCATGAGGATATAAAGCAATATAGTAAATCATTATAGTAGATAAATAGATCAACCTCCCAATAGATCAATGTAGCTCTCCAGATTAATGTAGATCAATGTAGCTCTAGCTCTCCCCCTTTTGATATCAACAAAAAGGGAATCATAAAGGCAAAAGTGAACAAAGTCTCCCCTACAACTGCAATAAATACAACCTAAATATATGCTAAAGAATTAATAGAAACAATAGGCTATATAATAAAATGACAATATCACCACAACCTGTACAATTAAGATTAAACTCCCCTTAACTTGATGTATTATAATAATATGATATGCAGGAGATAAGATAAAAATTAACAATATCCATAAAATAGCTAGAACGTCAAGTCACATAGCACCAAATTATAAACCAAAATCCATAGTCCAAAACTATAAACCATCAGGTCATAAAACTCTAATCCATATGCCATAAATCATAGGCCCAAACCACTAAAATCATAATCCATACATGAAAAACAAGGTCCATAAACTCTAAAAGCATAAAAATAATAAACTCTAAGTCTAAGGACTGGGTCCTAGAGGTGGTCAAGAAGTCGAGTGGTCCATGAGTATGCAAACCATCTCTAATAGTCTGTCCAAGGATGTGCACATCATCTTGACATCTCATCCACTGAAGTCCTAAACTAGGTCACCTGCTCGATTGTCCACTATTCTAGGTCCTCTAAATGTACAAGTCTCATGGAAAAATCAACCTCAGATTCAGTGGATGAGGAATGTGAAGGTCCAGTGCATCCATGACCTCCTCTTCGGCTGAGCTCTATGGCATCGATCTCAGCCTTCTCATTCTACTCATCACTGCCCTCCGCTCGAATCCAGGAACCATCACACAAGGAAAAGCCCTTCCTAAAGAGAGTGAAGCGAGAGAAGGTATGATAGATGTGTAGGAGTGTGATAGAGAGGGGACACACTGAGGAGCAGGAGCAACAAAGTTTCAAAGAATCAAGGTGATGATGCTGGGAAAGTCAAGGGTGACATGAGAGTGTCAAATATAATAGTCCATATGGTGGATAATAATGTAAGGTAGACATACCATATGGCCAGTCAAAAGACTATAAATAATATATAATTTAGTGAATGAGACTTCATTCCTATGACCACCTTTGGTAAGGATGGTATAAGCAAGAATCTGATAAAGAACATAGGCTCTAGGTGGGAGGAGAGGAGACTGTAGCTTCTGCATGGCCTCACCATAGTTTTCCTCAGACAATCTCAATAATCGACTGATAAAATGAAATCTGGTTAGACCATATGCAGGCAAGAATTAGTCTTTCTCCTATGGCAGGTATATCAAGGATAGAGCCTAGGATAATAGGAGTAAGAGACATATGTCTATCACCATAAGAAGTATCCAAAGTATTAGAATTTTCATCAAAGTTAGCATTCGCATAGAAAACTCAAACATCATAATCATAGTAGGTTTCACATCTAGTTAAAAGGGATGTCAAGCCTTGAGCATCACATAAGGTCTTGAGATTTAAAGAATGAAGATCATCAAAATCAATGGTGTAAGAAACAATAATGAAAGAATTGGTAAACTTAATTTGAAATCAAGTAAATGACTCTTGTGATGTAAATTCAAAAGGGAAGTGGTCATTACTAGGGGAAGAATATGATCCTTCACCCTTCCTCTTCTTGGAGATAAGACTCTAGAATCTCTTAGCCATTTGAAGAAGGATAAGAGATCAAAGGAAATAGAGCCAACTCGAGATAGAAGCCTTGGATTGTTAGAGAGGGACATCGAGGTGCTCGGGAAGGCCGCCAGATAGGAATCGCAGATGATAGATGGGGGAAAAGGACCAATGATTAGGATTTTAAACTTGAAAATCAGGTCCCAAAGCTATGTATCAAATGTCCGGTTCATCAATCAGACATCTGACAGTAAGAAAATGGCAACACAGATCTTTGTGTTGGACATCCATTTGTCAAAAGAGCATCCAACTATGATTCTGGCAGCACAGAATTATTCAGAATCGAATGACCGATTATCAATCAGGCATCTAATTTAGACAAAACTATAAAATCTGGTAAAGTTTAGAAATTAGTCTAAAGACCCAATCCCAAAAACTCTAAGAATCATGAAAGTTTTACAATACCAATAGCATTCTAAATAAACAAAATTGTGTCTTATCTAAAGGTTTTGTGAAAATATCCATGAATTGATGATTGGTTTCAGTAAACATTATAAAATATCCTTTTTCAAAACATAATCTAGAAGAAAATGATGGAAAATATCAATATGTTTAAAATGAGAATATAGTACTAGATTTTTGGACAAACTAATTGCACTAGTATTGTCATAATAAATTGCTACATTTGAAAAATCATAAATAAAATCTTAAAGTGTTTGCCTCATCCATAAGATTTGAGAGCAACAACACCCCATGTCTAGATAATCAACTTTGGTATTGGAAAAACCCACTAAGTTTTGTTTCTTGAAACTCCATGAGATAAGAGATTTTTCCAGAAACTGGCATGTACCACTAATACTCTTTCTATCCATACCACATCCAATATAGTCTGTGTCATAGAAACTAATCAAATCAAAATAATCATCTCTTGGATACCACAATCCTAAGTCTAGTGTGCCCTTAAGGTATTTAAGTATGTTGTTCATGGCAACTAGATATGATTTCATAGAAGATACTTGAAATCTAGCACATAAGCAAACACCAAACATAATATCAGTCTACTTATGGTAAAATATAATAAACTACCTATCATATCTCCATACCGCTTTTCATTAACTTTTTTATCATCTTCATCCTTGTCCAATTTGGTTATAGGGCTCATTAGAGTTCTTATACTTTAGCTTCATCCATGTTGAACTTCTTGAGTAGCTCCTTAGTGTACTTGGCTTGGTTGATGAAGATCTCTTTTTCATTTGTGCACTTGGAGTCCAAAAACCAAAAAAGAAATGCAATTCTTCCATCATGCTGATCTCAAACTCCTATTTCATAGTGCTTGCAAGCATCTCACAAAGTTTTTTATTAGTAACATTGAAAATGATATCATTAATGTAAATTTGTACTACTAATAGATCATTATGCACTTTTAGAAGAACAATATGGGTCTATGCAACCTCTTTTAAAACCATTTGAAATCAAGAAGGAACTTAGTCTCATATCAAGCTCTTGGAGCTTCCTTAAGACTATATAGTACCTTCTTCAATTTTAAAACATGGTTAGGAAAACTCAAGTCTTCAAAGCTAGGAGGTTGTTCAACATAAACTTCTTTGGATAAAAAAACTATTAAGAAAGGCACTTTTGACATCTATTTAAAATAGTATGTAGCCTTTATAATAAGTAAATATAAGTAAAATTTGAATAGACAAGTAAAATTTGAATAGACTCCAAGCATGCAATGGGTGCAAAAGTATTTTCAAAATCAATACCTTTAATTTGGTTAAAACTTTTGGCCACTAATCTGGCCTTGTTTCTAACCATGACACCATTTTCATCTAGCTTATTTCTATAAACCCATTTGGTACCAATAATTGGGTTGTCATTTGGTTTTTGAACAAGATCCCAAACTTGATTATGCTCAAATTGATTTAGTTTTCTTGCACAGCAAGATTCTAGCTCTCATCTCTTTGAGTTTCCTTGAGATTCTTGGGCTCAAAATGAGAAAGAAATGCAATATGATTTAGATTATATTTAAGAGCTTGACAAGTTTTTACCTCTTGATCAATATCACCTATGATTTGGTCCATTGGATGATTTTTCTTGAATCTCCACTCCTTGGGTAACTCCTTATCATGCTCTTGCGCTTTTGCTCATTTTCTCCATCATCAACATTCTTCTCAATTGGTCCTTTGCTAGTTTCACCCTCCTTTATTTTTGAGATTTGTAAGTCATCCATTTTCTTGGAGATCTCTACATTATCATCAAAAGACTTTTCTCCAAGAGATGGTTAGATTCATCAAATTCAACATTTATAGATTCTTCAACAACCAAAGAGTTCTTGTTGAAGACTCTAAATGCTTTAGAGCTAGAAAAATACCCAAGAAATATGCCTTCAAAAGTTTTGGAGTCAAATTTTGATAGATGATCTTTTGAGCATTGCAACTAAAAATATGAAAATATGCAATGTTAGGATTTTTTTTTTTTCCCATTCCACAACTCAAATGGAGTTTTGTTGATAATAGAGTAGAAAGATACCCTATTTAAGATATAGTAATTCATGTCAACGGCCTCTGCCCAAAAATACTTGAGTAAGGAGTACTTGTTAAGCATGACCCTTATCATCTCTTAAAAAGACCTATTCTTCTTCTCAATAATTCCATTTTGTTGTGGAGTCTGAGGAGCCAAAAAACTATGCTCAATACCATTTTCTATGCAAAACTCTTTGAATGGATGATTTTCAAATTTTCCTCTATGATCACTTCTAATTTTGAAAATCAAGTAAAATTTCTCATTTTGAGCACATTTTGCAAAACCAACAATTACATCAAAAGTATTACTTTTATTTGCAAGAAATAACACATGTAAACCTAGAAAAGTCATCAACAATTATAAGGGCATAGTTTTTACCTCCTAGACTTGTAGTCCCAATGGGTCCAAACAAGCCTAGGTCTAGGAGTAGAAGCAGACTTGTAGTTGATGCCACATTCTTGGGTTTGTGTGAGGAATTCACTTATTTCTCCATTTGACATGCATCACATACTCGATCTTTGATGAACTTACCTTCAGCTAGTCTTCTCACAAGCTCCTTCTAGTTTACTTTAGCAATCATATCCATGCATGTGTGTCCAAGTCGCCTATGCCAAAGCCACTCATGATTCTCATGTGATACAAAATACTTACATTAAGGTCATCTTAATCAATGGTATAAACATTTTCATCATGATAACCAACAAAAGCAATATTATTACTATCATTATGTATTACTATGCAATGGTTAGATTTAAACAAAACATGAAAACCTTTATCACATAATTGACTAATTGACAATAAATTATGCCTAAGTTTTTCAATAAGAAGTACACCTTTAATAAGTGAGAAACTAATAGAAATGTCATATTTACCAATAATTTTACCTTTAATATTATCACTAATGGTAACAAATCCACCATCTTTGTTTACCAACTCCTTGAACATGGATGGATTCCCTGTTATATGTCTTGAATATCTATTATCAAGGAACCACTTCTCATTCTTCTTCTTGGAGCATAGGCACAACTAACAAATCAAAATTGGGTAGGTACCTATTCTCAAATTATGTGTCCTCAAGGTTAGAGGAAAAAAGGAGTATGCAAGAAGACATAAATATAAATAATCATGCAAGCAATACAAAATGAAGCTGCTTACCTCTACTATGTTAGCTAGAGGATGACCATAGATATAACTAGTAGAAACATATGAGTCATCTCTAGAATCATAATTATGCTAGAGATATTTTAGGAACCCAAACTAACTTGGATTCCTTTGCTTTTGAGATTATCCCCTTAGGTACCCATATTTTCTTAAGAGAAAGATTTCTCTTAATTGTGCAACTAGAGGAGATATGTCCCTTTCTATAAGAATAGATGTAAGTTAAGTAAGAGTGAGTTGTAGTTGAAGCTTCTACAAAAGTAGTTTTAGTACTCTTGAACTTACAAGTTGAAATGCAGCCTAATCCAAATTTTTTCAAAATATTCCTTTGGCTTTTAAGAATTATATTCAAGGTTGTATTTTCATGAAAGAAGTTTTGTAAAGCTTTTTCAAGTGACTTTTCTCATCTCTAAGCATGGCAAGATCATTTTTGGTAATCACAAGTAGTCCTAGAAGATTTTAACATGTCATATTCTGCTTGAAGAGCATAAATATCCTTTTTGCAATTGCTAGTACTTTTAGAAGATTTCAAAGCATTAAAATCATTCTCAATGGTAGATAGTTTCTTTTTTAATGAAGCATATTTGAGACTCAATTTTTCATGCCTTGAAAATAATTCTTCAAAAGCATCTTGTAATTCCTCAAAGGATAAGTCACATACCTTATCATTATTTACCATGAGGCATAGGTTCACAATTTCATTGTCGGAAGAGGCATCCTCACACTCCTTTTTGGAGTGATCCCAAGTTTTCACCATAGCCTTCTTCTTGTTGGCCATGAATTTCTTGGATTGATTGTTGAGAGGACAGTTTGTTTTCATGTGGCTCAGCTTCTTGCACTTGAAGCATGTAGGGATATCTTCTTCTTCCACAATAGGGCTTCTCTCACCCTTTTTTGGTCTTCTTAGCATGTACTTCTTATTGAAGAATTTCTTAAATTTTCTACTAAAAGCACCATGTCTTCATCACTATCCTCCTCTTTTTCTCCACTTGACTCCTTGGCTTTGAATGTGATGTTCTTCTTCTTCTCTTTATTGTTCTCTTGGATCTAGTTCTTCATTGTCATCTCATAAGTGATTAGATCCTAGAAGCTCCTCCAAAGAAAAGGTGTTGAGATTTTTTCTTCTTGTATTGCCATCACCTTTAGATCCCATGACCTAGGCAAGCATCATAGTATCTTTCTAACCATCTCATCATTAGTATGAGTCTTACCAAGAGAGTTTGACGTATCAATAATATCAGTGAATTATATAAACATCTTGGTGATAGACTCATTTGGTCTCATCTTAAAGAGCTCATATTGGTTTACTAATATGTTTACTTTAGACTCTCTTACTTGTCTTGTACTCTAAAGGGTAACTTCAAGACAATGCCAAATTTGGTGAGCCATGTCACAAATACTAATGTAATTAAATTCAAGAGTGCAATACAAAATGTTCATTGCTTTTGCATTCAAAGAATCCCTTTTCTTGTCGCCCTCATCCCACTTGCTCTTGAGCTTGGGTACTCTCACCTCATCAGTTATTTTGGTGGGTGAAGTGTACCCTTCCTCCATTGACCACCATAGGTTATAACCAATGGCCTTTATGAAGATCCAAATTTGGGCTCACCAATAATTAAAATTTGTGTCATTGAATAGTAGTGGATGAGTGGTAGATTGCCTCTCTTGAAGAAATAATGAAGAAGCACCAAAATTCTCTATAAATAAGGATAAAAAAAACTAAGGTGATTAAATCAAAAATAAGAGCAATGTGCTTTGATATCAATTGAAACCACAAAAATCATCAAAGAGAGGTGGGGGTGAATTAAGTGTACAATAACAAGTAGAACCTTTTTGATAACTAAAACCAGCTCAACCCATGATCACAATTCAAAGCTAATTCACAATCAATCACAAGTGCAAGCAAGTAAGCTAAACAAGAGAAGAATAGAGCTCACTGCAATTTTACATGATTTGGAGACCAATCACTCCTACTTCATGGTTGCTGCCTCGATCTTAAGGACTTAAACACTCCAATAGTGTGTCACTTCGTTGGTGAAGCCAATTCCATACAACTCCTCTTGCTCCAACTAGTAAGATGCAACTCTAATCTAGGGTAGACTCCTTCAACCACTCCAAATAACCTTGGAGTAAATTATAAGTGGAAAAATAAAAAATATTTGTATAACTTAAGCTCACACAAAGTTCTCTCGAGATTAAAGAAAAGGGCAATAAAAACTAGCTTGAGATTGGAAAATTTTGAGCTCAACAATGGTTAGAGAGTTGAAAGAGACTTTGATCTTTTTTCACAAAGATTATAAGATGCAAAAATTATTAATGGAAGCCCCTTTAACTCTATTTATACCTTTGGGTTGAATATAGCCATTAGGGGTGAGATCCCATGGCTTGGTTCACTCCAATAATCAAAAAATTTGCTATTAGTCACACAGAAAATCCAAACCAGACATCCATTTTAGATAATCAAGCATTCAATTTTAGTTTATTAGTACCAGATTGAAGCCCTAGCAAACATCTAGTTTCATCAAAACCACTTGCCAACTGGATGTCTGGTTACAAACTAGACATCCAGTTCTGCCTTGAACTGAAAGTGGAATTCTCAATGTGACTCAACTATGAGTTTAGTTTAGAATCAGACATCCAATTCAATTGAGAAAACTCTGTTAAGAGCTTCGTGCAGAACTCTATGTGATATTGAATGCTAATGATTTATCTTAAATAAGTTTTTAACTCGACTAAAATAAAAGAAAGCTAAACTTAGTCGATGACAGTTCCTTGAGTTGCCTTGACCTTGTTCGTGTCACTCATGAGTCTTCAAGTGGTTGTAGTCACCCCCAAGCCATCCTGAGCCATCTCTTTATCTCATCAAGCTATATTGTGCTTCTTCTTTTCCTTAAATCTTTTGAACATTTTCTTGAGAGCTTTAAAGGTTTTGGCTAAATACAACTCAAGTAGATCATCAAATATCACTTGTTTATCATCAAAACTTGGATGGACAATATATGACATGTCCTCTATCTTTTTTTTAGCTCTACAAATATGGATGGATCTTTCATCATGTGCCTTGAGAAACCACTATCTAGAAAACATTTATCTCTTTGATCCTTGGAGTGGAAGGATAGCTAAAAATAATTAAGGGCATTGGGATGGAACCCACTTTGAGTATGGGTCCATAAGATTAGAGAGTAAAATAATCACAACAAAAGTTAACAATGCAATAACAGATAAACTAATAAATATGGCAAATCCTACCTATTGGATTAACTAGAAAATGGCCAAAGAATATAGCAAATTTGAAGCTCATGGGCCATTTCTAGCTAACTTATTCTCCTCAAGCAGAAGATATTTTAGGAACCCAAACTAGTTTAGATTCATTGGTTTTTGGGATCATCCCCTTAGGTACTCAAATTTGTTTAAGAGAAATATTTCTCTTCATTGGGCAACTAGTGGAGACATGTCCACTTTTACAATAATAATTGTACTTTAACCTTGAGAATTTTGAATTTGAAGCTTTTACAAAAGAAGAGTTGGTTCCTTTAGATATAAAGGAGGAAATAACATCAAGTTTGTATTTTCTTAAGACATTCCTTTGGCTTTTCAAAATCATATTTAAAGTGGAATTGCCAATGAACAAATTTTCAAATGTTTTTTTCAAATCCAAATTTTCTCTTTGAAGTTTGTTCATATTAGTATTGCAGTCACAAGACATTTTGGAGGATTTTAAAAAGAGAATTTCTTTTGAAGAAGCTCAATATCCTTTTTGCAATAACAATAACTTGTAGAAGATCTCAATGAATCAAGATCACTCTGAAGTAAATTCAACTTCAAAGAAGTATGCTTGAGAATAATCGTTTATGTCTAGCATATATATTTATAAAAGCATCTTGTAATTCTTTAAATGATAAATCACATACTGCATCCTCAATGACCATGACACACAAGTTTGTAATTTCTCCATCAGATGAGACATCTTCACTATCTTCCTCCGAATTGTCCTATGTAGCCACCATTGCCTTATTTTTTTCCTTCGAATTTCTTCGATTGAGGGTTGAGAGGGCAATTGGCTTTCAAATGTCTGAGCTTATTGCATTTGAAACACGTCAACACATCCTCAACTTCCTCATTGTTGTAGCTCTTCTCATTCCTTATTGGTATCCTTGGCATGTACCTATTCTTTTGGAATTTCTTGAATTTTCTAGTGATGAGATCCATTTTTTTCATCACTATCTTCCTCAACATTATCACTAGACTCCTTGGCCTTGAGAGATATACTTTTTTCCTTTTATCTTTATCATCCTCTTGGCTTCGATCCTTCATAGCCGTCTCATGAGTGATGAGTGACCCCAAGAGTTTCTCCAAAGGTAGTTTATTGAGATCCTTTTCCTCTTGAATCATGGTCACTTTGGGATCCCATAACTTATGAAGACACCTTAAGATCTTTCTCATCATTTTATTATTATTATAAGTTTTCCAAGAAATTTTAAGATATTAATGATATCAATAAAATAAGTAAATATTTTAGTCATCAACTTATTAGATTTTATTCTAAAGAGTTCATATTAACTAACCAATATGTTTACTTTAGATTTCCTAACTTGTCTTGTACCCTCATGGGTAACCTCAAGGTAATGCCAAATCTCATGAGCCATCTCATAGATACTAATCTGGTTAAATTTATTAGGGTCAAGAGAACAATAAAGAATGTCTATTGCATTAGCATTCAAAGAATCATTTTTCTTATCATCATTATTCCATTTGACTCTAGGTTTGGGAACTCTCCACCATCAATTGTCTCAATGGGTGGAGTATTTTTCTCTTCTACTATATGCATAAATTATAATTGATAGCTTTAATGAAAATAAAAATACATGACCTCCAATAGTTGAAATGAGTTTCATTAAAGAGTGAAGGTCTAGTAGTGGATTGCCCCTCTTATAGAGATAGTGAAACATTGAAATTTGCCATAAAAATGAATCAAAAACTCTAGGTGATTAAACCAAAATAAGAGCACCAAGATTTGATACCAATTGAAAATCCAAAAATCACCTAAGAGGGGGGTGAATTAGGTTTTGAGAAACAAAAGTGATTAAATCAAATCCTAATTCAATCCACCAAAGAAATCTCACACAATTTTCAATCAAACCACAAATGTAATGATGTAAATAAAGGGAGGAATGAATGCACCATAATTTATGTAGTTCAGAGACCAACTATTACTACTCTATGGCCCTTGCCTTACTCTTGAGGACTTCAATTCTCCACTAGAGTGTTGCTTCATTGGTGAAGCCAATCCATCACAGTCAATTTTTCTCCAAATAGTAAGATGCACTCAAAATTGGAGCTTTAATCTCTCCATCACTCCATACAATCTTGGAGGTGATTACAAGTAGAAATATATGAAAATGATGATCTTTATTCACAATAAGTTCTGTCAAAATTGAGTAAAAGGGCAATAAAAATTGGGAATGAAATTTGAAGACTTAGTGCAATTTATGGCTAGAGAGCTAAAGGGGCTTTGATCTCTTTTCCACAAAGATTTAGAAGTTATAAAACTATTTAGAGAAGCCCATCCTAGCTTATTTATATCCTTTGGATCATAACTAGCCAATGGGGGTGAAATCCCATAACTAGTTATGCTCCAATGGTCAAAAAAACTAGTAGTTTGTTGTGCAGAAAAATCAAACTAGCCGACCACTTGGATAATTGGTCAACTGGTTCTAACCTGTCAGAATTGGGATATTGCTTTGTTAGTTGTCTAGTTCCAAATCAATCATTTGGTTCTAATAAGATATCAAAACTAGTACTCCCAGTCGGTCATCTAGTTCCAAACCAGTCATTCAATTCAGTGTAGCTTCAAAAGTTTTGAATCTTCTATCTAACATAATTGGTTATTCACTTTGCTAAACGTACATCCAATTTTGTTAGAAAAACTCTATTAAGAGCTTCCTACAGAACTCAACATGATATATGCTCTAAATAATTAATCTCAAAATAAATTTTTGACTTGATTAAAGTAAATAAAAATCTAAACCTAGTCAATGTCAGATCCTTGGGTTGCTTTAGCTATATTCATATCATCCTTGAATCTTGAAGCTATCATAGACACCATTAAGCTACTTCCAAGTCATTCTTTGATCTCTTCAAGTCATGCTCATCGATCCATCATTGCACTTCTTTTTATTTGAAGCTTTCAAACATTCCCTTGAAAGCTTTAATGTACTTTGGCTAAAAATAACTCAACTAGGCATTTAATATGGTTTGCTCATCATCAAAACTAGGAAGGACAACAAAAGATATCAAAGGCTAGCTTGAAAGAGGCTTGAAGGTGTCTACAAGAACTTGAAGATTCAAGAATAATATGAATATAGTCAAAGTGACTCCACAATTTGATGTCAACTAGGTTGAGACTTTATTTTATTTTAGTTGAGTTAAAGATTTGATTTTTGAGATTATTTATTTTAGATCATTTATCATGTTAGGTTTTATAGGAACCTCTTAATAGAGTTTTTTTGACAGAATCAGATGTCTACTTGGCTTAACGAATAACTAATTATGTCATATAAAAGATTCATACTTCTAATCCTAAGCAAACCAAATAACTGATTAAGAAATCAGATGATCAGCAAAACTATTCTGCAAGTTCTGGTAAATTAGAACCGGTCGATCAATTGCCTAAGTGGTTGACAATTTTAAATTATTTATGCAACTAATAGCTAATTTTCTGATCGTTTGAGTGAGACTAGTTGCGGGATTTCACCCCTGATGGCTAGTTTTGGCCCATGGACTATAAAGAGACTATGATGGGCTTCTCTAAATAATTTTTATAACTTCTAATTCATTCTTAAGAATAGATCAAAGCCCTCCAAGGTTTCTAGCCCTATAGTGCTCTAAGTTTTCAATTTCAAATCAAATCTTCATTATCCTTAAGCTCAAACTTGAGAGATTTTTTAGTGAGATTTGATTGTAAAATTTTTCATCTTCTTCCACTTGTAATCCACTCCAAGGGTCTTTGGAGTGAGTGAGGGATCAATGCTTTGATGTGGAGTGAATCTTACCGATTAGAGCAAGATTGATTGTACAAGATTAGCTTCACCGACGAAGCATCACTCTAGTAGATTGAATTGGATTTTGGATTTGCTCAAAATCATAATTTGCTTTACAAAACCTAATTCAACCCACACCCCCCCTTCCTAGGTTGTATTTAGGATTTTATTTATTTTATCTAAAGACCTATCTATAAAAGAAATTTTTCTTTCTTTCTGGCCTAGGTTTTAATAGATTTTGGGCCCAATTTTGGTCCAACTTTGGGCCTATTCTGTCAACTTAACAATTAGAGTCTACTTCTTATGGCAAATCAAGTCCACTTCTTGTGGCAAATCAAGTCCACTTCTTATGGCAAATTAAGCCCACTGATCATGGTAGCTCAAGTTCATTCATTGTGACAACTCAAGTCCACTCATTGTGGCAACTCGAGTCCATTCATTATGGCAACTCGAGTTCACTTATTACGGAAGCTCAAGATCACTCATTATGATAACTCAAATCCACTCATTATAGCAATTTAAGTCCACTTATCATGGCAAATCAAGCTCACTCATTGTGGTAACTCAATTTCACTTATCATGGCAACTTAAGTCCACTTATTGTGGCACATCAAGTTCACTTATTGTGACAAATCAAGCCTACTTATTGTGGCATATCAAGTCCACTCATTATGCCAAACCAAATCCACTTCTTAAAAATGAAAATTTGAAGAAAAAACAGAAAATATTCTTAAAATCCATCAAAATCAATCTGATTTTTAAACAAGAAAGGTATAATCTTGGAGAATATCAATATGAGATTTAAATATGGGGTTTATGGCAAGAGAATACTCATCAAATCTCAATAATCAAAATGGGAGATCCTCTCAAAGTCCTATAAAAAGGGGGCTAGAGCACACAAGTTGAAAAAATAATTAAGAGACAATTCTTTGGAAAAGTTTGCACCAATTAGAAAAGAAGTTTCGAGAAAGATCTTGTCAACTAGGAGGAGAACAAGAAGGCATCAACAAAGAATCAAAAAGATATAAGATTTCATCTCTTTCTTCAACTTTTCTTTTATTATTCCATCTTCTCTTTGTCCCATGTAAGGCCTTTATTTTCTTGTGCTTGTTGCTGCTGGTGCCCCCACTTTTTTAAGGCTTGCAGTCACCCATGGCCTCCTTCTCCACCAATTGTTGTATGTTCTCAATTGTTATAATGTCAGGTGTGATAAATTAATCCCACATCAGATATTAGATAGATAGGGTTCAATATATATAGTGAAAAAGGCTCATATCCCATGAGCTTAAGCTTTTGGAATGGTTTGGTGTTCGGCCCACTATATTATTTCGGTTTGACACTCTTTCGGCTCCCCCAACAAATGGTATCAGAGCTTCAGGTTTGAAGTTGTGCAAATTTTTAAGATCGAAATTACCATGATGGTGCAACTGAATTAAGTCGCATGTTAGTTTCTCTTAAAAAATCAAAAGAATAAGACAAGAACCCATTGGTATGGGTCACACGGTGGAACTGGTCGAGTAAAAGAGTTCTTGATTAAGAGTGTTAAAATTGATGTGGTCAAATTACACCTGAAGGGGGAGATTGTTATAATGTCAGGTGTGATAACTTAATCCAACATCGGATATTAAATAGATAGGGTCCAATATATATAGGGAAAAAGGCCCATATCCCATGAGCTTAAGCTTTTGGGATGGTTTGGTGTCCGACCCACTATATTATTTCGGTTCGACACTCTTTCAGCTCCCTCAACACTCAATAGCCCACATTCAGATGGTTGAATCTAAAAAAATTGGGCATCTAAACCCCATCACATGCCTTTTTTTTGTTTGTCAATACCTCAATTATCCATGGCCCTCCATATGATGGCGAATCTCCACCAACACTGTGGTCACTTGTAACTTCATGCCAGTAGATCCCACCAGCACTGGGCCGACTCGTGACCCTCCATATGATGGCAGATCTCCACCAATATTACAATCACCCACTACCCTCCATATAATCATGCATCTTTACTAACACTATCACCACCCATATGCTGATGAATCTCCATCAACACCATAGGTCACCAATCACTAAATAAAATCTTATCAGCATAAGTCAAGGTCGTCGATCATTCTTTCAAATCAAATCTAGATAAAGAGTGGGCTTGCACTCACTCAGTCAAACAGCTAGAATACCTCATCCAAACAGGTTGTTAACAACAAGTCCAAAGTCGTCAATAATACCTCAAATTTGATCAACAATAAGTCAAAATAGGCGATCAATCACTCAATCAAAGATGATTAACATAAACTAAGGCTGCTAATTATTCTTTCAAATCAAATTCGGACAAAAGTTAGGCGTGTGCTTGCTCAATCAGTCAGTTATTATGTGTTATCCAAATAAGATCAATCGACAATATGCCTAAAGTCGTCGGTCATGTTTCATGTTAGTTGACCCCCACAACACAACCCCAACCCCCCACCCCCCCCCACCCCCCGCCCCCGCCCCCCCAAAACCACCACCAACCACCCAACCCTCCCCCACCAAAAAAAAAACAAACAAAAAACAAAATATTAGTGATGTGTCCCTTCAAACTCACAAACTATTGGTGGAGCACTACTCAAGTCAATCTTAGAAGCCATTAATGAAGTACTTCTCAGGCTAGTCAAACAAGCAATTTATGATATACCCTCCAGATTTAATCCATCCTCCCCTGAAAATATTGATAATGCTCCCTTCGAAGCTAAACTTGGTAAGCCATTGACAATGCCATTGAAACAAGTTAAACACCAGTGCCCAATACCCATGATCAGACTTCAAGCTAATCCCGATTAGTCATTGGTAATGCTATCAAAAAAAGTTAAGTGCTAACCAGCTACACTTCAGGCTAAACCTGATAAGCTATCGATAATGCAGTCAAAAGAAGTTAATTGTCAACACTCCTCAATCCATCTCTTCGTGTCCCACCAGGCTATGTCACCAAATTAAGTCATTAATATCCACTAAGGATCAAGTCGAGACACGTCCGAGTCAAACTCCACATGATCTAGCATACGGGAGAGGGGACAGCAACAAACATCGAGCTTTTCCCATTCTCTTTTCTCATTTCACATCATTTATGTGTTTAAATCTATTAAATTATAAAGTGAGGGCATGTTCGTATTTAAGCCATGTACCACTTCTCAAATAAGTCGATATCATACTTTTTTTCTTTTTTATCTCTATTTTATTGGTTAGGTTTCTTACTTTAGGAGGTCACTAACAATTATTGGAGTAATTAACAATAAGAGTTTGTACTTGTTGAAAGTTAATACTATCACAATACCTAATAGCACATTAAAATTAAAACAAACTCTGATTTGTGCATCGAGATCACTCCCAAGGTCTTTGCCACTCCCGAACTGCCAAAATCAATCCCACAAGAGTCAACTCATTGATCATGCTCATGATTGATTTCTCCCACTTTTTATTGTAGGGTTGGATTGTCTCAGGCATGGTGTTGGTCATTCTAGCACTGGAGATGAGGATGGAAGAGGTAGCAGTAGTAGTGGTCCAGATATCACCCCACATGTAGTAGTTGTTGGTGTAGTGGTGGCTCTAGTCTCGGCACAACACATCGCTACTAGTTTTTATCTTGCCATCTATGAGAGCTGAACATGAGAACAATGAAATTGATTTCTCCTTTTCTTTATGAGATCAGAGGAGCTTCTGGTTCTCGTTCAATGAAATATGAATCCTCAGTGACTCGAAATCCTTGCTGAGAAGCTAAAGGAGCAAAGCAAGCTCGAAAAGGAGAACCCAAACTCCACCAAGAACAGTTGAGGTGGAAAAAAAGCCATGAGTGCAGGATGGGATCCTTCAATACATGCTCAAGATCATAAAAGTGTGTAAGGCCAAGCATTTTGTCTAAGGCATCATGCCTAAGCGGGGCCCACCAATCAGCTCCTCATCGAAGAGTCTTCATGGATGGTGGAAGGACACCGTCGGAGAGCTACAAAGAACTCCTCATAAAGCCTAGAAAATAAACTCCTCACAAACTCTAAAAAATAAAATAAGGCATTGGTTGAAATGAACTATCAAAACCAAAATATTTAGACCAAATTTTCAAACCTTGACTTTAAGTCATTGTGGCCTCCATTGATTTTTGATGGGGTGATGAAAGAGAGGGAATTTTTTTTTTTTTTTTTTTTTGGATTGATAGCATGGAGCCACAGTTTTAGGTTTGAGGTGATAAAATATTTTTAACATTAATTTTTTTGAAGCCTCCTCATTTATCAAATCTTTCTTTTAAAGCTAATCTGAAGTAAAATATAAATTTTGTAGCATTAGTAGTTAATTCGTACATGTTTTGTGTGGACAAAATTAGGTAAAAAGTAGCCAAAAAATGGATTGCTTAAGAGGAAATTGCAGAAAATCGATTGAATGAAGATATATAATAATTTAAAAAATGATTTTATAAGGGTGAAGTTATTTAAAATAAAAAATTGGATTCAATCGCTGAGATTGCAACCATAGCAATGAATTTGGAATTCAATGATCTTTATGGACATATATGGGCCATTGAATTTTGATCCCACAGTCCAGATCAATGGATCTGGACCACTAGACCTGGTTAGTTATAATGTCTAATATTTGGCTTACAATATATGTACAAAAGCGAGAGCAATTTAATAGTTCTAGGAAGCCATGGTTCCCCTGACTCAAATTATAGCTGGATTTATCTTTTTGAGTTAAAATTTGGCTGTGTACGACATTTGCGAGAAGAAAGATGAATGAGTCCTCCTCCTTTCATTTGACCAAAGAAAGAGGACTTTTTAGAGCTAAAAGAATTTTAATATTTGTCGATTTCACTTGGGGATTTGATGTGCACAAGGGTTACAACCCCCAGCAACCCGCCCGCATGTGCCTACAAGTCCAAAGACCAAAGAATTATTTTGTCAGATCCGGAGGAAGACCATCACCTTCTCTTCATCAGCTTGTTTGTTGCGTCAAGGATCTCAACTGTTGGCTTAATTGTGTCTCGAATCTGGATTTTTCGGAGAGTCTTAATTATATTAGAAAGTAATTTAGTGGGTCTAATCCTTATCTAGATTTATCTTCTACTAGAAGACTTAAATTAGTAGAAGTCTTATTTGAGTCAGTCTTCTACTTTGACTAAAATACAGTTAGGCCACATCTATAAATACTCTATTGATGTAAAAGTTTCTATATAGAGTGAGAGAGAGAGACATATATCAATACTCTCAATACGTCTTGTGACAGTTAGGCTACTTAGTCTTTTGTGAGAGTTGGTGATATTGGAGTTTCGTTCTCCATTGTTGTAATCTTCTCTTCCTCTTCTCATCAATACAATATCCTCTGAATCATCTTTGACACATATATCTCTTGTGTGCTATATTTTCTTCTTTTCTATTCTTCTTCTATATCTTGAATTGTGGCGGACATCAATATTTTTCTTTACAAGTGGTATCAGAGCTTGGTTCAACATGTCTACTATGAAGTTCGATATAGAGAAATTCAATAAAAGGCAAGGATTTTCTATTTGGTAAGCAAGAGTTCGTGCAATTCTTACTCAACAAGGGTTGAGAAACACATTGGAGGACGTCAAGTCTAAAGATGTCACCGAAAGTGTCTGACAAAACCAGAAGACTAGTGCACAAGGCACAATCATCCTCAATCTCACCGATGAGGTACTCTATCTGTTTCTTGATGAAACATCAGCTTCAGAATTATGGAAAAAGCTGGAGAAACAATATATGGGTAAGTCTATCTCAAATCGAGTTTACTTAAAGTAGAAGCTCTTCAATTTTTGAATGAGAGAAGGTAGGAATATAGTTGATCATCTTAATGCTTTCAATAAACTTGTCTCTCAATTGTTAAACATTGATGTTAAAATTGAAGATGAAGACAAGGCAATTATTTTATTATTGTCTTTACCTCCTTCTCTTGAGAATCTAAAAAGTACTCTTATGTATGGGAAGGATTTAAAATTTGACAATATTTCTATTGCCCTTCTATCTAATGAATATTTAAAAAAGATTGGAGGGGATGTATCACACTCAGAAGCATTAATTGTCAGAGGTCGTACCAAAGAAAGATCAAAGACAGGTCGTTCTAGATCTAAATCCAAAGAAATAAACTATAGGTATTGTAAGAAGATGGGACATGTAATTAAAGAGTGTTGGAAGCTCAAAGCAAAGAAAGAAAGCGAATCTCAATTTAAAGAGTAAGCCAAAGAACAAGTGTCAGTTGTTGAAGGGAGTTCTGATGATGATTTTGGTAATGTTCTCTCTATTAGTTCTAAATTTGATCATTACCATGATACTTGGATTCTTGATTCTGGTTGTTCTTACCACATGTGTCCTAATAAGGATTAGTTTGAAGACTACAAGTCTTATGATGGTGGTTTAGTTTTGATGGGTAATAACAATCCATGCAAAACTGTTGGAATTGAAACAATCAAAATTAAGATGTTTGATAATATTATTAGAACTCTTACTGATGTTAAACATGTTCCTGATTTAAAAAAGAATTTGATCTCTTTGGATGCTTTGGATTATGTTGGTTATAAGTATTCTGCTGAAGGTCGAGTTCTTAAGGTTGCTAAAGGCTCATTGATAGTGATGAAGGGCCTAAAGCATGGAAATTTGTATGAGTTAGTAGAAAAAATCGTTGAAGGTGGAGCAGCAATTTCTCAGGCTCCTTCTTCTAATATGACCCACTTATGGCATATGTGTCTCAGTCATACGAGTGAGCAAGGTTTAAGTGAGCTCAACAAAAGAAAATTACTGAAAAGCCTCAACTCATGCAAATTGGATTTCTGCGAGTATTGTCTCTATGGTAAACAGTCCAAGGTAAAGTTTAAAACCAGTACTCATTGCACTAAAGGCTTAATTAATTATATTCATTTTGATGTGTGGTGCTCTCCTATTCCATCAAAATCTGGTGCTCATTATTTTGTTAGTTTTATTGACGATTTTTTTAAAAAAGTATGGATTTATTTTTTGCATCACAAAGCTGAAGTGTTTTCTGTTTTCAAACAATGGAAAACTTCAGTAAGGACTGGCAGAAAAATCAAATACCTCAAAAGTAATAATGGCAGAGAGTACAAATCAACAAAGTTTCTCAAATTCTATGAAGATGAAGGCATGAAACACCACTTTACCATCCCAAGAAAATCTCAAAAAAATGGTGTGGCTGAAAGGATGAACAGAACCTTATTGGAGAAAGCATGTAGTATGCTCAGTACAGCTAATCTTGATAAAGATTTTTGGGCAGAAGCAATCAATATAGCATGCTTCATTATGAATCGCTCTCCTTAAATAGCCATTAATTACAAGACTCCTGAAGAGGTATGGACTGGTCAACCTGCAAATTATTCTTCTTTAAAGATTTTTGGTTGCCCTGCTTATATGTATGTTGTCAAGGATAAGTTAGATGCACGTTCCAAAAAGTATATTTTCCTGGGTTATGCCAAAGGTGTCAAAGGCTATCATTTGTAGGATCCTACTATTTCAAATATTATTATTGAGAGAGACATAGTATTTGATGAAAATGTTATGCTAAAATCTCTCAAGAAAGGTCCCAATGATATAATGCAACTGGAAGTGGAGCATGTAGTTCCTTCAGAAGAAAATATTCAGGATATGCCCAACTCTCAAGAAAATTCTAAGAATTAAATTTCTCAGAAGACTCCACTTTGAAGATCTCAAAGAAACATAAAGCCACCTAAAAGGTATGGTTTTAAAGATATGATAGCTTTTACTTTAGTTACTCACAATGGTGATCCTTCTTCCTATAAAGAAGTAGTGCAGGATAAGAATTTTTCTCAATGACAAGCTACTATGAATGAAGAGATGGATTTTCTTCAAAAGGACCATACTTGGGATCTGGTGAAATTACCAGAAGGTAAAAGAGCAATTGATTGCAAGTGGGTATTTTGAAAGAAAGAGGATTTCTCTGAGATAGGTGGTGTTAAATTCAAAACCTGTTTAGTTGCAAAAGGGTATTCACAAAATGAGGGTGTTGACTTTAATGAAATTTTCTCTCATGTGGTTAAACACACATCTATTTGTTTTCTACTTTCTTTAATTGCTTTTCATAATCTTGAGTTAGAACAGCTTGATGTCAAAACTGCTTTTTTGCATGGAGAACTAGAAGAACAAATTTTATGCAACAGCCTAAAGGGTTCATCCAAGAAGACAAGAAAAATTTTGTCTGTAAGTTGAACAAATCACTTTATGGTTTGAAACAGTCTCCAAGGCAATGGTATAAAAGGTTTGATAGTTTTATGCTGGGAAAAGATTTCATCCACTGCAAACATAATTGCTAAGTCTATTTTAAAATGCATGCCAATAACTTATTTATTATATTGCTTCTTTATGTTGATGATATGTTTATCGCTACTCAAGACATATCTCTACTGAATGATTTAAAGTTTAAAATGGAAAAGGAATTTGAGATGAAAGATTTAGGTGCTGTAAGGAAGATTCTCGATATAGAGATGGATCGAGATCGAAAGCATGGCAAATTATGACTCAAACAGAGCAACTATCTCAAGAAGCTTATTTCTCATTTTCACATGCAGAATTCAAAACTCGTCAGTACTTCTTTGGCATCTCACTTCAAGCTTTCAACTCAATTATGTCCTTCTACAGATGAGGAGTATGCATACATGGAGAACATCTCATTTTCAAGTGCAGTTGGAAGTCTAATGTATGCTATGGTATGCACAAGACATGATATTGCACAAGCAGTCAGCATTGTTAGTCGTTATATGGTAAATCCAGAAAAAGAGCATTGGCAGGCTGTGAAATGGCTATTAAGATATATCAAAGGTACTCTTAATATTAGTTTATGTTTCGACAGGAATACAGTTCAAGAGGCCAAAATTATTGGCTACGTTGATTCAAACTATGCTGGAGACCTTGATCGACGATGATCCCTCACTGGTTATCTTTTCACTCTTTATGGAGAACCTATTAGTTGGATGTGTACCTTACAGTCAACTGTGACATTATCTATAACAGAGTCTGAGTATATGACAGCTACAGAAGCCATCAAAGAAACTCTATGGCTAAAAGGATTAGAAAGTAAAGTTGATTTTTCTCAAAATGTTCTTCCTATTTTTTGTGACAGTCAAAATGCCATACACCTTGTGAAGAACCAAATGTACCATGGCAGATCAAAGCATATAGATGTCCAATTTCATTTTATTCGGGACATTATTGAAGACGGCGAGACTTCTTTACAAAAGATTCATACTTTAAGAAATCATGTAGATATGTTGATAAAGGTGATTCCAATTGACAAGTTCAAGCTCAGTTTGGACTTGATCAATGTTCAAGGTCGTTGATCATGTCCCATGAGGTAATGGCAAAGATATCTATTGAAGATTCAAATTCAGATAATAAGATGATTCGAGCTAAAATGGAGATTGTTGGCTTAATTGTGTCTTGAATCCAGATTTTTCGGAAAGTCTTAATTATATTAGAAAATAATTTAGTAGGTCTAATCTTTATCTGGATTTATCTTCTAATAGAAAACTTAAATTAGTAGAAGTCTTATTTGGAGTCAGTATTCTAGTTTGACTAAAACACAATTAGGCCACATTTATAAATACCCTATTGATATAAGGGTTTCTATATAGAGTGAGAGAGAGAGATAAATATCAATACTCTCAATACGTCTTGTGACAATTATGCTACTTAGTCTTTTGTGAGAATTAGTGATATTGGAGTTTCGTCTCCATCGTTGTAATCTTCTCTTCCGCTTCTCATCAATACAATATCCTCTGAATCGTCTTCGACACTCTTGTGTGTTATCTTTTTTTCTTTTCTGTTCTTCTTCTATATCCTGAATTGTGGTGGATATCGATATTTTTCGCTACACTCAACAAGGTATGGTTGTAGGTCTTGGCCCAAATTTGGACCCAAGAAGCTGAGGGGATGAGTGGTGATGCCGATCAGCTTGCTAGCAGGATTTACCTCTAGGTTGCCTGCTGCTCCCCGTCCTAACACCAATTTTGTGATCGCTCGCCCAGATGAGATCAAATTCGCACCTTGTACACTGCATCACTGACCTACCGGGGATGAGCCTGTCGAGAAAATTTCAATGCTTAATAAATCAGTAGCGAAGCGGCAGAGCGATGAAGGCTTCCTCAAAAGAACAAGTTAGACGAGACCCACTTCCCACAATTCAACAGGGATTGTGGCCTTCGCGGCTTGAATTGAGTCCCGAGCCCTCAGTTCGAGTGCTCGGCTCACCGCGAGACATCGCGCTGGCCAGCTACGATCGTAATGTAACCATTGGTTCTTGCACAAAATAGAAAACGATCAGCTCTTTCGTGTTCGTAAATATCTCATAGTTCAAACTAGGGCTTCAAATAAATATGCCACTCAGGAGCAGGTTGAGTTCGGCTGGTGGAAGCTAGAATGCCACTCGATAATTTAGTTTATAAGCTGAGCCTAAACGAGCATTCAAGCTCCACGCAATAACTTAAAGTATATTAATATTACGTACAACTCAATTTAATTCAAATATTATTTTTAAAATTATGTGACAGGAAATTAATACTCTTATTGTCATAATTTAAATAAATTTTTTTATAAAAAATCACCTATTTATGATAGATTTACAGAAAATTACCTATTTTATCACTATTAGTAAAAACTCATTCACTTTATAATATAAATTTACAAAAAATTGCATTAATTAAAATATTTTTAAAAATATTTTATTTTAATTTATTTTGTCAATTAAATTAATAAAAAATTTAATTTATTCTTATTTGGTTTTGCTTCTGATAGTCAGTTCACAAATCACCAAACGACTAGTTTGATAAAATTAAATTTTCAATTTTCAATTTTATAATATCATATAACTGATTTTTCATAAAAAATAAAATAAATTTAATTATTTTTATATTAATTTAATAGTTATCCAAATTAAATATAAATGAGAATAATTTAGTCTTTTTACATTGATTTTAATTGGTAAAATTAACTTAAAATAAAATATCTTTTGAATATTTCATCAAAGTGATTTAATTATTTACTCTTATTAGTCGTTGCTAAAAACCATTTAATTAAACTAGATGGTTCAATTATTATTTTTACTCCCAAATTGGAAATAGACTAAATCAAATGGATTCTTGTTTAACATTTTATTAATGTAAAAAAAAAGATTGCTAAAGTGATGCAAGTTTTAACAATACCACAACATTACAGGTCAAACTCGAGCTCTACTTAGGTGTATAAATTGAAACTGTTGATTTACTAACTGGATTCAAACTAGGTGAACTTATTGAATTGAATTTTAATATTATTTTTGCACCCATTAACTTATTAAACAGGATATGAATTTTTTCAGTCATAATCAAAATCTAAAACCCAATCTGCTAACATATATATATATATATATATGTCTAAAGCTTGAATTTTAAACCAACAAGCTGTAAAGTTGAAACTAGCGAGAGATGTGGATTTACCGAGCTACATATGGCTGTTGGTTTACAATTTGTCACTTGCAAGCTATCAAACATTAAACTATAAATTACCACGAACTGAATATTAAAAAACAACAGCACAAGCATTTACCAAAGAATCAGACAACCTATGCTTGCTGTCACAAAAATGCAAGCTTCTAACAACTGTATGAACATTAGCAGTAAACCAGCAGCGGAATCGAAAACACAAGATAGCTTAACATTGTAAAAGGCCATCCTTGATGATGATAACCAACACTAGAACAGGCAAAAAATCAAGCATATCAATCCCTTTTCACACACTAGCATTATAAAGCAACAGAGTAGAAACAGCCATATAATAAAAATAGCATGGCAGGCACTGATAACAAAATCCTATCACAATAAACTCCCAAGAGATCCAAATAAATACAAGAAAACATCATCCCTGATACCAATAACATACAGCAACACCTGCAACTCTCCAACATCAAAATAGATATCAGCATAAGATGAAAGTCAACAAAACCCATCCTGAGCAACGACCACAAACAAGAGCCCTAACAACTATCAAATTTTGAAATACAAATATTACAACCATAATGTGATACAAAACCCTTCTCAACAAAGGTAATTAGAACTGTGCAACTTCAATTTAGATATAAGCACGAAAATAAGTTTCTCAAAATTGACAACAATCACACACTAGCAACTATCAAACATTGAATTATCAATGAGCATATAAACTTTTGTAGCACAAAGCCATCATTAAAAAAGCTAACAAGCAACTATACATCATTAATTAGAGATAATAAGTTTAACATGACAATAAACAATCCTTAACAATTGATGCGTCTAAAAGAACTGTGTGAAGAGACAAGGAGCTGAGCTGCTCTAATGGGGTTGTGCAGCCAGACCCAAGGATTCCAAGAGCTTATTCACCAGAATTGATTTGCCATATTCCAAGAGCAAGACAGGCCAAACCTCCACATCTCAACTGATATCTACACCCTAGCAAATATCCATATCCTGGATGGTGTCCAAACCCCAGATGGTGTTCGCACCTCAACTGGTGTCTACCCTCAGCCAATTGCCTTGCCTAGAGAAAAGCCTGATAGCCTACCCAAGATGCCAGCAGTCCGATCAACATCAGCATGCCAGTTGACATTTTAGAAAATGATCCCTCTAACCACCTCCAACTGCTCTATCTCCTGCTATATAACAACAAAAAAGAACATGCAGTACGATCTCCAAGCGGAATGACCAAACTATCCTAACATGTTCACCAAACTACAGAATTACCATGGGGTATATAGACCCGCCAATACCACATATTTGGTAGCACTCGACACATCTTTCTATTCTCCATTCTCAAGTTCTATAGAGCATGAACTCCATCTCCTCCATAAACAGATCCATTTTATAATGCCCTAGAACCCCGATAGCTAGTTTTTCCTTGTTTTGGAGGCACTAGCTCACCTCCGCAGCTCACAGTAGACTCATCTGGCAGCCTTGATTAGTCCTCCAAATTATTGTGTTAAAACAACAATAATAACAAGCACTAGCACTAGCAACTATCAAACATCAAGTCACACAACCATCCTCCACAAAGTTAACTATCAATCATACAACCTCGTATTAGAGATAACCATAATAGTAACAGTGACAACAAGCACTAGCACTTGGAACTGTCAAACATCAAATTAAATAGCCCCATAAACTTAATATCACAAACATCAAAATTACTAATGAGAAGAAACGCTAAGAACTATAAACGTAGAGAGAAAGCAACCAAAGCAGTCCAAATTAACCCAATAATTCCTTTCACTCTTTCGAGGACTTGTTGATAAGAGATTTGTGGATGTGCGGGATGACACCACCACCGGCGATAGTGCCCTTAATGAGGGTATCGAGCTCCTCGTCCCCTCGAATTGCAAGCTGCAGGTGACGCGGAGTGATACGTTTCACCTTCAGATCCTTGCTCGCGTTCCCAGCGAGCTCCAGCACCTCCGCCGTCAAGTACTCCAGAATCGCCGCCGAGTACACCGCCGCCGTGGCACCGACCCGCCCGTTTGCCGACACCCGCGACTTCAGCTGACGGTGAATCCGCCCCACTGGGAACTGGAAAGGCATAAATTACCATTATCGACAGAGTAGGACTACAAATCAAGGAAATACGGATAACGGCGAGGCTTTTGGGGTACCTGGAGGCCGGCGCGAGAGGAGCGGGACACGGGAGGCTTCTTCTTGTCCTTGTCCTTGTTCGCCGCCGTCGTCTTCCCCGCGAGGAGCCCCTTCCCACCCTTTCCCGCCATTGATCCCACCCCTGGATTCCAGAGAAAAAAAATTCACCCAAAAAAAACCTAAATTAGGGCCAAAATATCCAGAAAAAAACCAGGAATCGAGCTCTCATGCAGGAAAAGAGGAGGAATTAGGGATCTGGGAAGGAATCAGGGTTTGGTTCGAACCTTGAAAACCGAATCGACGAGACGAGAGGAAACCCTAGGAAATAGAAAAGGGGATTTTGGGGCGATGAGAGAAAAGGACAAGTTGAGATAAATAAACTAGTGTTGCGGCGTATCCTCCGTTGGATCAATTTGAGATTCGATCACGAGACATCGTATGCCACGCGGGCTTCGGTGGTCGCGCGATTGATATACGCATGCGCGGATGAGCGTGTCTGAGAGAGAATGGATTCCTTTTAATTACCATAGTGCCCCTCAGTTTATCTTAATGAATTACCATTATCTGGCGATATCTGCCGACGTAGACTCACTCTTATTGCTGGAGGGCGGTGTCCGACGCCAACTTATCACCCGCCGTCATCTGTTGGCATTACAGAAACCCACCTTGACGGACACCTCTACGAGCTACAGCGACCGGACAACAAACTTAAGATCAAGTTGGATCGTCCATTACAGCTCTCACTCAAGTTCAACCAACTTACGATTGGCATGAATAATATAGGTCAAATCCTTCGTAAACAATGTTTGTTAGAGGCACTTCTAATGTCTTAATAAGCACATCAACCAGCAACCAAACTGACAATCGTAAGGGTCCGACTGAGGATCAAGGAGAGCCATGGTGGTCAAATGATTGAAAATTCTAAAGACACTAAAATTTAATGTGCAAATAAATAATGTAGTTCGTTCAAATGGTTGTTTTCATGTAGATAATCGAGACTATGAATCCACTTAAGTTTTAGCATCGATGTGATCACTAATACTATAATTCTAAAAAAATTGAGAAGATTACTAAAATAGTGGAACAACAACTCTAAAAAACTGTCACAATCAAAAAAATATAGAGGGTAAAATGATCACTCTAACACTATCAATTCTAACCGAATCTCCATGATGATTCAAGCAACCACCATGGAAAATATATGACGAGACAAGAAATCCATTCATCTATGTCAATTCATTCAAAAATAGTACCTTTTTTTTTCATGGGTTTACAAAGATTATTATGTGCAAGTTTATGCCCTACCTTGTATAGTCTAGATAGGACATAATTCTCAAATTTATTTAAGAGATTTGTGACTAGCGTTTGAAATCCTTAAGTAAAAATTCATCGATAAGTTCATGTCATTGGTACTATGACGCAAGGATTCATCAACCCTCCCATTTTAGCGTGACAAGAATCCAAGTCAATAACTTGGGTAGTTCAATAGTACTACTAACAGCCATGAATGGTTTGCAAGTTGATGTGGTCACCTATGAGATAGCTTGTAAGCTATTCTATATCCTAGTAGATTTTATGGTTGAAGTGCAAGAACATATCGATGCCAAAAAAATAATGACAGCTCATAGAGAAGTTGAGGAACTAAGAACACGAAAGAAATACAAGAACATCGATTTGCCCATACAAAAGAGGTCAAGGATCAAATTGTGAAAGCGCGAACATAAGTACTTAACCTACACACCTCTTAACCAGCATCATACTGAGGTCCTATCACAAATTGAAAGGTGAGAATATCTATGGAGACTACCCAATATCCATCACGATTATGACTAGATGGACACCATAAAGTACTACAAATTTCACTATGATTATAATCACAACATCGAAGATTGTAGAAACTTCAAGATAAATATTAAGAAATTAATTTAGAAAGGGCATCTAAAGCACTTTATCAAGGAATGAGAGATGGGACATAACAAGCAAAAGCCCATTCTTCCCCTCCTAGGATCCAAGAGCAATGAAGGCTACCATCTCCATGGAAGATTGAAGACTTAGAAAGCCCACCATAGTTCATTAAAGGATATCTTGTAATAATCATGGAGAATTACAAATTAAAGAATGGAGGTCGAACAGATAACAAATGTTGTATGCCCCTTAGGAGACATGAAGCTTATAAAAAATAAAGAGCCTAGTGCCTTTGGTCCAACAATACTAGTGTAGGATATAAGTGCGACAGTAAGTCGTCAATAAAGCTAATTAACCTATGTTGGTAGGGACACAAGGATTGATTATATTTTAACTTATTGTATATCCTGGTGAATAAAACATTTGCAGATACTCTTGTGTCCACTAGTATTCTTCCTGTAAGGTACCCTTTTAAGATGAGAGTGACAATTAAAGTTTCATCTTCATACTCTGGGCTCTCCCAAGAGCACAGACTGGCATGCCCTTACGCCATTCTCTCTTTCTTAGCTACTTTTTCGCTCCTTGGTGTCCCAACTAGGGTGAGCCATTTCATCACGATAGTGACTCTGCTATCTAGGTAAGTATCCTCCTAAATCATAGTGAAGCATCTTTTGCCTTCTTCTTAAGTTTTCTACTAGATTCACTTGCCTTTGAGGGTAGGTTCATCATTGCTGTCCTCGTATTTCGGTCCTGGCTAGTTGGGACCTAACTTTAGTAATGCTCTTGTCATCTGGAGACAAGGATCTAGAGTGTCTCCTAAGGGGGATTGATATGACACACCCTGCTCCAATGAATCAGTTATTATCTACTTCCCAAGATACTATTGTTGTGATAACATGGTTGTTGTCAACTACCCAAAGAGAAATTTTCTGACGGATCTTAATAAAAGCACAAAATGTTGCATCAGTTTGATTTTGGTCAAAGTTTGTGAGCTCTACCAATCCTTTTTAGCTGATTCTAAGCTACACAAAAAAATAAATGCTCCTCATTCAATTGTGACCGAGCAAGAACGCTCTAATGCTCAAATCAATGTGTCATCCTTTCTTAGTCTGTTTCCCTTCAAGCGAAGACTAGGGTTTTTTGCGAAAGAAAATATATAGTGAAATTGAACTCGCAAAGGAAAATAGGGGGTAGAAAATCAACATCCCTTACTTCGATGCCTTCGACACTGTTACATAGGGCGCTTTGAATAATTCGATCCATTTTCGTCGAATAATTTTATCATAATTGGTGTGTGAGATAGCCAAGGGCATTTTAGGAATCTTGTTTGGTATTTCATATTGCAATTCAACAAGTTTTGTCATATAATGAGAAGTGGAACAAGTGTAGTGGTTAATGCAAGGGGTGGAGAGAATTAGGGATGCAAGAGTTTGTCTTATATGGTGCTAGTAAGACTATTCCTTATAAGAATAGAAGGAATATACAAAATGGTCAAATAGCTAGTCGTATGTTTGCCGTTGGCATATCCAGATAGAGCTATATAACTTGATTTTCGAAGGCTAAGTTGTGAAGCTCGTCTATTAGTGACCAAGCTATAAAACTTATTTTTTTAATGATCAAGCTGTGAAGCTAGTCTTCTCGTGACGAAATTCTGAAACTCATCTTTTGATGATTGAGCTATGAGACTTACCCTTTTATAATTTTATTGAGTCTTAGTGCAACAATGAGACCGGTGATTTTATTTCAATTTGATCTTCATCCTGGTTTGTCTTGAGATTAGATTCTGATTCAACATTACTCTTTAACACATGAGAACTCACTAAATCTCAATTGAACAAGAGAAACTCTAATAGAATATATATCTCAGCATAGGTCACCATTCATCATTTCAAAGACCAACTATAGGCCAAATAACCTACCTGTCGGTCCAAGGTGGGTAAAATCCAAAATCCAGCGGCTAAGACTGTCTTTCGGTCTTGCTCCAACATAAGTAAGTCAAACTAATAGGGACATTCCAATAAATCTGACGAGCGCATCCTCCACATTCTTAAACGATTGGATCAGGTCAAGCTCCATTTGTAATTAATTTAGAACCTAACTTAAACTCAAGCTGACCATTGAACTTCAGAATGATATTAGAGACTGCAGCCCTACTTCCACAGTGCTAGGTACAACAAATTAGGACAAGCAAAACCGGACACCATAGCATCAGAAGAATGTCCCCATAACAAGAAAATCAAAATTCCATCATGCAAACTCTCCAAGTAACTTCTTTCTGGACCATTCACCCTAACACTTCCAGGTATCAAATACAATGAGGTAACAAAAGGAGGCTTCTAATAAAAACACAAACCCATTTGTGATGACTGCAATAACAATGGGCACAGACATGGCTGATAAATTCAGTACATAGAGCCTGCTTATTCCATTGGACTTTTCTAAGTTCCAGAGACTAAAAAATTTCTGAAACATTAAAATCCTAAATTTAAAAATACAGCCCATTAGTTAAAAAAAATCCAGCCTATTTGACTGGATTTTAAATTCCAGCACTTTTAAAGTCCAACAAATGACATAACCTGTTGCACTCTGAAATCCATTTTTAAAATTTTTTATTCTAAATTACAAATAGCCCCCAAAATCTTATAAATTTACAAAATATTCTTGAAATTTAATTTTTCTCTAATGAGATATTCCACCAAATAAATACCAGATTTTGAAATCCAGAATTAAAAAATCATTCAAAATAAACACATCATTCGAATTTGGAGATCCATGGACCTAGAAATCTCAGGACTGATTCCAGGGATTTCAAACTCCAGCAAAACAAATAACCCCATAAATAACGATTAGGAAAGAACTACAATGGACATAATTTTGATTTTGATAAGTTCCCTAAGATATCACAAAGGAAATATACAATGAGGACTATACCCTATTGTACCCCACGTTCTTGCTGAACAGGCGACGGATGTAAACAACCTGAAGTGCGCTAGCACATGCCAAGGCAAGGTACTCTGTCAGTGTGTAGAAGGTTATTCGTCTTCTGGTGCTCTCGTTTGCTGTACAAAAAACAAACATTGACATGGGTTAGATACACCATGAAGAAACAAAATGACAAATGTATTGCCTCCATGGATTTACTCAAGTGCTCAGGATAGGAACTATAGTGACTTGAGAGTAAACCCACAAAAAACAAAAAAAGAAAAAACAACAACAACAACAAAAGAACAAAACTATCTTGCCTCTGTGGATTTAGTCAAGTGCTTGAGATAGTAAGTTAGCTGCATGTGTTAAATCATGCATGATAATGCATTTTATATGGAAATTTTCATTTAGGTCTATTTACTTCAATGTATTTGAAATTAGAATATAAATGGAGTTCCATGTAGAACTGGAGTTAGAAATCAAGCATTTGTAGTTACAAGTGGTTTGTTTTGTATGGTGAATTTGAAAATCCAGGATTTTGAATATCTAATACTCTGTTTGAAACAAGTAGGGTAAGGAAGTAGACTTTTCTTCAATAAGTAAATAATAGTTAGTTATGATATACTATTTATAAGTGAAAATGCTCAAGATCTATCATATTCACATTATTTAGTCAAAAATTATTGGAATTTTTGCAATTGGTGACTTCAGGAGTGGTATACAAAATAATGTTCCAAATTATGGAAAATTTGAGCATTAAGTTGAGGATACAAATCAACATACATTTAAGTTGGTCATTTCCATCAAAACAAACATATGACTTGTATATTTACAAGTGGATTTACAATACACCTACTTATAGAAAATCAAATCAAATAGCTTGTTAGTTAGGAATTGATAATCCAAATAGAGCTAATTCCTCTAAGACATAATATACACTCTATATAGTAAGAAAAATGGAAAGTTGGTGATAACAGAACCATAGATGGTATAATTTGCTCAAATCATTAGATTTGTTAGGTAGGCATGTCTTAGTCATGTCTGCTGAAGAGGGAAACACAAGGGATTACTTAGAAAAATGTAGTGCATCGAACAGTCTTCTTATAGCAAATAAAGCATTTGTTACTTACTATGGCGGTGCCGAGCTTCACGTGCTTTCAAATACTTCTGCTCAGCTGTTACAGACTCCAATGCTTCCCTAAGCTCTGCAATTTTGACACTTATTGGGTCCAGATGTTCTGTAAAATAAAAAAATTATCAACAGTTGGGCTATTTTATCAACATACTTGCCCATGCTAGTATGGATGAGGATAGAAGAATGATGTGCATAATTGCACTTATTGAGCTAAAATTGTAGCTCAAATAACAGATGCTATAAACCATCTTAAATCCTTGAGGAAGGCATCACAGAGTGACATAATTAGGTGTTAACCATGCCATGTCTCGCACCAACTAGAGCAACTGTCCAACACAAGCTGAGAATAAATAGAATGTTGAGGTGCACATTATATGCAGTTCTACAGTGAGTCATGAGAGAGTTTCACTGGACTAACCGTCTTTAGCAAGGTCATGCTCGTTGGGAATATGACCAATATGAATGTAGAAAGATATAGTCTCTGGTGTGGCATTAGAGTTATGGAAGCAAAACTTGTACATTCCACTTCTGGGAGCCTTAAAATCAAATTTGTCACCAGATGTTCCTTTCAGAGAGTATACAATGTTGCCCCCTGGAGAAGTCACCTGTAAGGAGTCCAGCTGAATCAAAAAGGCATTTTAAAGCATGGATGCACTGCAGAAAAATAAACTCATTCCTGAATCAAAATTGAGAAAGATATGAAATGAATTATAGAGAATTGGCATAGTAACAAAACAGATCTCCAATTTTCAGATACAAAATAAAACATCTTACAAATTGTGCATAAGGACTAAAAAAAGGATATATTCAAACTATTGACAAATAATTCATTAAGTAACTTTAAGAAGACACTGCCAAGAAATCCATAACAAATTACAACGGAAGTTTTAAAAAGAAGTCTAGGTAAATGTCCAGGAAGCGGGAGACCATATTATGTGCAAACCCACATAATAAGCTATGTGGCCCAGCCACCTAGACAACACTCATTTTATGTTAAAGAATGCAGTCCAATGCACCATACCTAGTCATATTGAGTAACTTCTTTGTTAGTGTAGTTTCTTGATGCTAGTTGGGATATATAATTGCATATGGTACATTATTTTTAAGTGGCATATGATATCATGTTGATTTATAATTCATCTATTATAGTTCATTTTGATGTGGTCCTAATTTTTGCTTTGTTAATAAAAATATTTATTTTAGTCTTTATTCCAATTACAAAATAATATATTTGAATTGTTTTGCAAAGAACATATTGCTAGTACACAGTACAGAAAATGATTATTAACATATACATATTCATTTGGAGCATTATTTTAGTTTTCCATATATATATTTTCAATTTTATATGAGATTGTTAACTTTTATATATTTTTTATTCAAACTACCTAGGCATCCACAAAGCTGCCCACTTACTGTCTTGGCACTATGCAGTCCCCTAATTGACCACATACACATAGCAGTTTTTAAAACATTGATTATAACTTCAAGGGTTGCAGTCAAACAAAGATTTGCTATAAATGTATATATACATATATGCACGCCCATATATACATACACAACATATGTATACCTATCAGGATGAGCAAGCACATTCCTAAAAACAAAGAGCACTCTGAAAAACACAGACAAAAGAAGATGAAAAAAAAGGTTGAAAAATAAAGAAAAAGCAGTATGCAATTGCTGTAGCTAAGTTTGCAAAGAGCAAAAATAAACTTAGTAATGCTGCTCTAGTTCCTCCAAATCATTCATGTTTGACAGATTCATAACTTGATCATTGGCAGGTGGCACTACAAAAGATATGAGTGCCACAAACACAATAGTATTCTAGGATTGCATTTAAAAGCAACCAATCCATGCCAGAAAGCACTACAGTAGATACCATTAAGGGTGTGAAGCCCAACCTTTTGGTAATAAAAAAGGTACTCTACCATAGATCACTGGAGCAGGCTTGGATTGTAGAAAAAGATAAGAAAAATAAAATTGAACGAAATTGGAAGATTCAGATATCAAATGGCTAATCCATATGAATCCACATCCTGACTAGAGCTATCTGAAAAGTCATTCTCCAATGCAATACCTTAGGGTGGTTGACATGAGTAACGCAATTAGTGTAGGTATATTCAATGGAGATAATCCAAGCTAACCATGATAATCTTGTCTCTTAATCCATTACTGAATGCAGCATAGGAGTTAGTGCCTAGCTTGATAACGACCTCTACATTAGACAGCAATAGCCGAAATGGTGTCTGGATTACTACCCTGGTCAATTAGAACACATTTCAGTTACCAAATGGACTTGAGGTGTAGACAAATTCTAATGATAAGTTCGTAATTAGGTGGACAGAACAAATCCAATAGACAAATTTTTATTGAATGCCATGGATTGGCCATGTTTGGAATAAATCTGTAAGCAATGGTACAAGTGCTCCTTTTGTTTGCGCTCCTTAACCACCCACATAATTTTATTGTAATTGAATCAAGATTCAACAGAAAGTTTGTGTGCTCCAGTTCAATGTCTATAGCTATTATGTGCAAAAAAAAGTCATCTTTTGGGCATAGAAACATCACCTCAACGAAAACTTTCTAATTCCCATCTAAAATTGCAAAATTTGATATTAAAACACGATAAAACATCCAACCTATGAGAAAATACTACAAAATCTAGATCACAACTCACGCATAACCTCTCAAAACCCAAGATCAAAAACTCCATAAAAAATCCAAATTTTTTTCCTGATGCAAGTAAAAATCTAAATTTTAACGGAGAGAACACGTCAAACAAAAAGTTTCACAGCAAACGCGCTACTTACAGTCATATCAATGCCGGGGTGATCCGAATTCCAGAAGATATCATGATCGACAACAACAAAATTGCCTGAAACCCTGTCACCCTCGTAGACGACATATTCATACACACACTCCTCTTCGTTGACAGTGACGGAGAGCGCCGAAAATGGCCGGAGATAACTCCCCAGAAGAAGCCCTAAAACCAGCAAAATCCGAGCGGATCCGAACGATCCCTTCCGCCTCTCCATTGATCAGCCTCAGCAACTCGATTCCAATGGGTTTCTCCTCTCGAAACGACGGAATTTGGTGAGACTTACGTGCCGGATTGGGGTTTGGAAATCTAGGGTTTCCGCCTCGAGAAGAAAAGGAAGAGAATCCAAGGAAAACGGGTTTCGGTTAGGACCTCTCAGTTTTACGATGGGGTGGGCTGTGTTTCAACAGAAAACTCATGAGATGCGATCGCGACCGTTGGAGTTGCTCCGAGCTCGGAGTTTGGAATTGGATTAGAATGAACGGATCTCGAGCAAAATGGACGGGTTAGATTTTCTTTTGTGAAGATGGCTGCTCTCTTTTGGATGGATCACGTATGAGCCGAGCCGACTCTGCAGGAGAATAGACAGGTCAAAAATTTTGCAGTTCACGCCAATATATAGCGTCAAAACGGTTTGATGCTGTCGTGGTAATAGACTAACAGCTAAGTTCCTATCATGGTTTATGGTTATACACTTATATTAGGTGGAAGGGCTGGTAATGGACTCAATCCGCATGGATTTGAGCGGGTTTAATAAAGTCGGTTCGTATGGACTTGAAATAGACTGAAATTTATTCAATTCTGTTAACTTTTATATTAAACTCTGTTTATGATTTGATTCCATAAATTTATATTAAATTCATTTAGACTTGTTTAAGATCTATTAAGATTCGCCAATATCTGTATTCATTGTTCTAATAACATATTAAAGTAATGCCTAAAAATAAATTAAAATATCTCATTAGTAAAGTGATATCTAAATGGACTTTTAATAGACCTCTAACAAATTTTTTTAATAAATTTAAAATCCGATGAACGATCCGTTAAGACTTGTTCGATATTTTCGATAGATTTAAATAGACTTTTAATAAGCTTGGTCCGTGAGTCCAATGGACCCTTTGATCTATTGACAGCTCTATTAAGTGTGAGAGAGATTTGCTCGTCCGAATTGCAAATTAAATTTGCAAGCCAATAATTTAGAGTATTTTACATAAAGAGCCTATTTATTTTACTATAAATTTGTATTCTACAAAATTAAATATTTAAAGACTTGAAAATTTTTAAAATTTTGCTCGTGTTTGATTTGAAAAATTTGAAAATCTTGATGCAGAGTCATGATTGATCATCCAAAAATAATTAAACAATCCCAAAAAGCAACTTTTAAACACCAATTAATTCGAAGTAGATTTTAGTGTCCATTTAAGTTACATTTATTAATGACTTTTAATTAGAGTAAATTATTTTTATTAATTATCCTGAAAATCATTAGGAATTTCGTACACTAAGAAACCTACATAATACAAATAGAAACAAACCAAAAAGAACATATTTTTATTTCATGACTTTTGGACTATATGACTTATAAAAGGCTTATCTTCTGATATGTCAAAAGATAAGATTGAACTAAAGCTTGTGGGCTCGTATTTGACCATTCAGGATAGCAAAGACCCCCGAGTCGATGTTTGTGTGGATTTTGTAACTCAACTCCGACTTCGGCTTTGATAAAAATTGAACTTATACTATGAGCCTAATTCGTGATAGGTAGGGCTCAATTTAAAGTAAACATGGGTTAAAATCTTGACCCCAAATACAGAATCAGGCTGCACTCGTTGACCAGTTCTTAAACCAGTCGACTGGTTTTTGCTGAACCAAGATTGGGAGTATTTTGTCAATTGACCTATTCCTTAATTGATCGATTGATTTTGATTAGAAAAACTGACGTAATCTCTATCAGTTGACTAGTTCCTCAACCGGTCGACCGGTTCAGGTGCGATATGTATGTAGAAACAAAAATTGATTCTCTCCAAATTCATCAAGAATCCATGAGATCTTCAATCGAGATGATTGCAATATCAAAATATATCAATCAAAGATCTAAATCTGATGCCTATGGTAAGAATATATCTATCAAATCTTGAAATTAAATCAATTAATGATTTGATTTGAAAATCCCCTCAACCCTATAAAAAGAGGGCAAGAGCATATAATTCAACATGAATTGAGGGGGAATTTCAGACGAATTTTAAGAGGAATTCTAAAGAGATCAAAGAGGAATTTGAGGACGAAGATTGGAGGAGGACATCATCAAGGAGAAGATCAAGAAAACATCGTCAAGTTGGGCTCTAATCTTTTCTCTATCTCCTTTCAATTTCCTTTCTTTTCTTTATTTCTCCTATAATATTCCTGTTGCCTCCCTCCATGCTTGCAGCCACCAGTAGTCTCGAGCTTCTTTGGCTATCACCCAACAAATTCTTAGAACACTTAGCTATCCAAGTTTGGATGACTAAACTAAAGGAACCGGATGCTCGAACTGCATTGCAAGCTTTTGCTCCTCTTTCACTCTGTCAACACTATGGCCACCTGTGATCCCTTTTTCTTCCCATGCCTCAACTAATCTCCATCACTATCATGGCCATTCGTAGTCTCATGAACCAATGGATCTCCATCACCACCTGCACCCATTTGAAGTCCCTATACTAGCGAACATCCATCACCATAGTGGCCACTCGCAGCCTCGCCTCCACCACGATGCCATCCAGTTAGGAAACTCAAACTTTGAGGCCCACTATGAAGGTCTTTGAAGACAAAAGGAGATGTTGATGAGAACCCACTTGAATTGACCATAGAACAAGAACAAAACAAAAAGAAAATAAAAGAATTGATTCTCATAATTGACCTAGGGCCAATCTACTAGACTGTAGGCTAACTCTAACTTAGGGTCAGCTTGCAATATCGTCCAAAAATTAAATGATTTAGGACTAACCTGCGGTCTCGTCCGAAAACCAACCTAGACTTAGAACTAACCTATGGTCTTATCTAAAAGTCAACCAATCTAAAGCCACTCTATGGTCTTACTTAAAAAATTGGCTTTGACTAAAGGCTAGCTTGCACGCTCACCTAATATTTATTAGATCTCGCCTAACATCCATTCGGACTATAGGCTAGCCTACGAGCTTGCTGAATGATATCATCATAATTTGAGGGCTCTTGAGGTAAAGCAAAATCGCTAAAAATTGATTAAATAATTCAATCACATTGAACTCAAGACAAATTGGCCAAGATAAATGAACAAAACTAAGTTAACTCAAACAAAGCATAAAATGAATCCAATGGGCAATAAACAAATGGATTGAAACTAATCCAAATAGGCAAAAAAGTCCTCTATTAGTTGATTAGTACCCTTAATCGATTGACCGATTTTATTCTATCAAGTGCTTGCACACACTTAGTTGAATGACTGGTATCCAAACCAATTGCCCGACTTTGTTAAACCAAAAATAACACCTGCACAATTGGTCGACTAGTATCCCAACCAATCATTTGTGTAGTTAGAAAGCTGATGACTTAGGTTCAAAACCAGTCCAAATTGGGTTAACTTTAGATCGACACAAACCCAAGGTCAATTCAAGTTCAAACCAAGTCAGCCCATAAAACAAAACTAAGTTCAAATTAAACTCTAATCAAGTCAAATAATATTCAAACTAAATCAAAATAAATTTGAAATGAACTCTGATTTAGTCAAACCATGACAAGTTTCAAATTGAGGGCCAATTGGGTTAAACAACATTCAAATTAAGCTACAACAAGTTCGAACAATATTTTAAAGTGAGTAAAAAATCATTCAAACAAAATCAAAATAAGCTCAAATTGAAACTACATTCAAATCAAATCAAAACAAATTTGAATTAAACTCTAATCAAATCAAACCACATTTGAACTCTAATCGAGTTAAACTATATTCAAATCAAATCAAATGAATTTGAATCAAGATTGAACCAAGTCCCAACTAGGTCAAGCCAAGTTCAAACCAAACCCAATCATTTAAGACAAATTTGAACCAAGTCCCAATCGGGTCAAGCCAAGTTCAGATCAAACCTTAATTAAGTTAAATCAAGTTCCAATAAAACCCAAAATAGGTCAAGACTTGAACCAAACAGCTCAAAATTTGAACCAAAATGGCCTAAATTTGAACCAAAAATAGGTCAAAATCTAAAGCAGAAATAAGTCTAAACCAAAACCCAAAATAAGTCAAAACCTAAAATAGGAATAGGTAAACTTAAACCAGAAATAAGTCAAACGTGAACTAAAAATAGGTCAAAACCTAAAGCAAAAACAAATAAAATTTGAACCAAAATAAGTTTGAATGGAACTAAATTGAGCCAAACTGAGTCCTACTGGATGTATCCCAAAAGCCTTTAGCAACACATCAAGCTAAATCTGATAAGACGTTGATAATGCTATCAAGAGAAGTTACATTAATGCTCAAGGCTATTGGTAACATTTCAAGCTAAATTCAATAAGCTATTAGTAATGCTATTAAGAGAAGTTAATCGTCAATGTTCAAAGCTATCAACAATACTTCAAGGCTAAACCTAACTCTGTTGGTAATGCCATCAAATCAAATAAGTTAATCGTCAATGCACAATCTATTGGCAACACTTCAAGGCTAAATCTAACCCTGTTGGTAATGCCATCAAATCAAAGAAGTCAATTGCCAATGCTCAAAGCTATCGACAATACTTCAAAGCTAAACCCAACTTTGTTGGTAATGCCATCAAACCAAAAGAAATTAATCATTAACACTCAAAGCGATCAGTAATACTTCAAGACAAAACCTAACCCTATTGGTAATGTCGTCAAACCAAAAAAAGTTAATCACTAACATTCAAAGCTATCAACAACACTTTAAGGCTGAACTCAACCCCATCAATAATGCCATCAAATCAAAAATTTTAATCATGAATACTTAAAGCTATCGGCAATACTTCAAGATTATACCTAACCCCAATGTCAATGCCATCAAATTAAAGAAGTTAATTGCCAATAATTAAAACTATTAGCAATACTTCAAGGCTAAATCCAACCCCGTTGGTAATGCCATCAAATCAAAAAAAGTTAATCACCAATACTCAAATCTACCAGTAACATTTCAAGCTAAATCTAACAAGCCATTGATAATGTTATCAAAAGGAGTAAATCGCCAATACTCAAAGTTATCATCTACACTTCAAGCTAAATTTGATAAGTCATCAATAATGCTATAAAAAAAAATTAATTGCCAAAGTTTTGTTGGCCACACTTCAGTCCTCACCTGCTTCCTCTCTTATCTCTTTTCATGTCCCACTAGGTAATATTTCAAATCTTAGTAGTACCAATTGACATGAGCCAAGGTAGTTAGCCACACCCTGGAATTAATCCAAGCCATTATCATCCACCAAATATCAAATCAAAACCCATCTAATTCAAGTCCCAGTTAATTAATTGCATGGAAATAGGGTAACAACAAGCATCAACCTTCTTTCCTATTTCCTCTTTCTCATTTTCATAAATTCCATAATTATAAATTTAAATTTATTGTAAAATGAGGATATGTCCTTACTTAAATCATGTACTCTCTTCTCAAATTAATTAGATGATATATATTTTTTTATTTTATGTCTCTATTTTATTAGCTAGATTTTTTATTTTAGGAGGTTTCTGATAACCATCAGGACAATTAATAATAAAAGTTTGCCCTTGTTGGAAGTCATGTCCACACAACACTTAAATGATCACATAATTGATTTGTGTTTTGAAGTTACTCCCTAGAGTCTCCACTATCCTGGGCTACCAATTTCGATCCCACACTTGGGATTAATCTCAAAATGACAAATAAAAAATGTTGGTAGTTTGAGTGCGCAATCAAGTGTTGCGGGAACATAATTTTCAATAAGTACAAAACTCTATTATTAATTACCTCAATAATTATAAAAAATCTTCTAAAGTAAGAAACCTAACTAATAAAATAGAGACACAAAAAAGCATGATTTGCTTAATTTGAGAAAGGGTACATGACTTAAATAAGGACATACCCTTAGTTTACAATGAATTTAAATTTATAATCATGTAAAGTATGGAAAACAAGAAAGAGAAAGTAGGAAAGAAACTTGGTGCTCACTACTACCTTGCTCTCGTACAATTGACCAAGTGGAATTTGACTCAGATAAATCTTGAGTTGATTTTTAATAAATGTTGTCAATATGTTGACAGGTGTGACTAACTATCTTGGCTTGTAGTATCCCAATAATTTTTAGGATTAGCTAGCTTTGAAGGATGCATCATCAATACTTTTTAAGGTTGGTTAGCTTTGAAGGGAGTGTTACTAATGATTTTTGGGGTTGACTAACTTTGAAGGGAGTATCACCAATGGCTTTTGGATTTGGCTAGCTTTAAAGGGCATCATCAATGAATTTTGGGATTGACTAGCTTTGAAGGGATTGTCATCAATCACGTTTAGATTTGGCTAGCTTTGAAGGGATTGTCATCAATCACTTTTAGATTTGGCTAGCTTTGAAGGTGGGCATCATCAATGGCTTTTGGGACTGACTAGTTTTAAAGGGAGAGTCACAAATAGTTTTTGGGTTTAGCTAGCTTTGAAGGGAGCATCATCAATAGCTTTTAGAGTTGTCTAGTTTTGAAGGGAGCATTATCAATGACCTTTGGGTTTGACTAACTTTAAAGAGAGAGTCACAAATGACTTTTGGGTTTGACTAGTTTTGAAAGGAGCACCACAAATGGCTTTTGAGTTTGGCTAACTTTGAAGGGAGTATCATCAATGGCTTTTGAGATTGACTAACTTTAAATAAAGCATCATCAATGGCTTTTAGGACTAACTAGCTTTGAAGAGATTGTCACTAATGACTTTTGGAGTTGACTAGCTTTGAAGGGAGTATCACCAATGGCTTTTGGGTTTGGTTAGCTTTGAAGGGTAGTTGATGGTTTTGGATGTATTGGCTTTTGGTTTTTTTTTTAATTTGATAATTGATAGCTCCATTGGTGTGTTATTGATTAAGTTTGAGGTGTTGTCAATGACTTTGAACTTGTTATCGACTAGCCCTGACTTGATTTTAGATCCAACATTGATTGGGATCTTGATGGACCTAAGTTCAACCTATTTATAACTTTGGGTTCGACCTGCATTGAACCCTTGTGGGGTTTGTGTTCGAACCTAAATGGACTTTAGTTTAAAAAATTCCTTTGAAAATCTAATTGTCATTTTCTTAGCTTGAGGGACTCCTTTGAAAATCCAATCGTGAATGTGGGATTAAAATTGGTAGCCTAGGATAACAAGCTCAAAGTTGTCGATAATACTTCAGACCTAATCAACAACAAAGCAAGAAAGGTTGTCGATCACCAAATTGAAGATAATTAGCATTAGACAAAGTTGTTAATCCTTCCTCCAAATCAAATAGGATAAAAGGTAGGCCTGAACTTGCTCAGTTAGTTAGCCAAAATATCTTATTCAAACAAGATCAATCAACAGCACGCTTGAAGTTGTCAACCACTTTTCAAGTTAGTCAAACCTCATAAGCAGTTGATGACATGCCCCTCAATATAGTCAAACCTCAGAAGTAGTTGATGATATACACCTTAAGTTAGCTAACCCCAAAAGTAGTTCATGACACACCCCTCAAGTTAGTCAATTCCAAAAGTAGTTAATGATTCGTCTCTCAAGCTAGTCAACCCTCGAAATAATTGATGACACTTCTCTCAAGCTAGTTAACCCCTAGAAGCAATTGATGATGCGCTTCTCAAGATAGTCAACCCTCTTAGAAGAAGTTGGTAATACCCTCCTCAAGCTCATCAATCTCCAAATGAAATTGATGACGTTCTTCTCAAGATGTAGTTGATGACTCCAAAAGCCATTAGTGAGATACCCTTTAAGTCAACCACTCCCAAAAGAAGTTGATGACACTCCCTTCGAAAGCTAAACTCGACAAGCCATTAGTAAAGCCATCAAAAGAAGTTAAATGCCAATGCCCGGCCTATTGGCTACACTTCAAGCTAAGTCCAACAAGTCATTGTTAACACTATCAAAAGAAGTTAAACACCAATGCCCAAAGTATTTGCTACACTCCTGGTTAAACCTAATAGGTTATTAGTAATGCAATCAAATGGAGTTAATCACCAACACACTAAGCTCTCAGCCTCTCCCACTCATTCTCCTTTCACATCCCACTAGACAACACTACCAAGCTGAGGATCAAGTTAAGACCCATCTAAGCCAAACTCCATATAGTCCAAGCATGCACAGGAGTGGGGCAATAGTAACCAATTAAGCTTTTCCCATCTATTTTTCTCTTTTCATGTTATTTATGTATTCAGATCTATTAAATTAGAAGGTAAGGGTATGCCCTTACTTAAGCTATGTATCTCTTTTTAAATTTATCAATATCATACTTTTTTATTTTCTTTTTTGTGTCTCTATTTTTTATTAACTAGGTTTCTCATTTTAGGAGATTTTCAAGAATTATCAGGGTAATTAACAATGGGGGCTTACCCCTATTGAAAGTTAATGTTTTTGTAATACCTGATAGCTCACACAAATTAAACAAATTTTGATTTGTGCATCGATGTCACTCCCTAGGGTCTCTGCTACTCTGGACCACTAATTCTAATCCCACAACCTCTACCACCAAACATGACATGTCCTTTATACTTTTCTTTTAACTCTATAAATATAGATGAGTTTTTCATAATGTGTTTTAAGTAATCACTATCTGATAAATTCTCCATCATGTGCCTTAAGCAACTACTATCTAGAAACTATTTTTCTCTTTGATCCTTAGTGTGGAAGCATAGATAAAATAATAAAAATTATTATGATGGAACTCACTTTAAGTATGGGTATATAATGTTAGAGAGTAAAATAATAATATATTAAAGGCATGAACCATGAATGAAATATAAAATAAGGCAATAAAGAAAACCCACCTTTGTTGGACTAGATAGAAGATGGCCATAAGAATGTAGGAAACTAAAGCTCATTTGGTCACTTCTAGCTAACCTAAGCTCTCAAGTGGAGGATGCTTTAGGAACCCAAACTAGTTTTGATTTCTTGACATTTGGGATTGGATCCCTTTAAGTACCCAAATTTATTTAAGAGAAAGGTTTCTCTTTATTGGGCAACTAGTGGAGACATATCCACTTTGACAATAATAAGTATATTTTAACTTTAAAAATTTTGAACTCAAAGTTTTTACAAAAGCAGACATGGTTCCTTTTGATCTAGAAGAGAAAATAAAACCAAGTCTAGATTTACTTAGAACATTTTTTTGGCATTTCAAAATCATGTTTAAGGTAGTATTACCAATAAAGAAATTCTCAAGTGTCTTTTTTAAGTCCAAATTATCTTTTTAAAGCTATCAATACTAGTTTTGTAATCACAAGAGACTCTATATGATTTTAAAATATAATTTTCCTTTTCAAGATGCACCAAGTCTTTCTTGCAATCACAAAAAGTAGTAGATAATTTTAAAGCATCAAACTCATTTTCAAGTAAATGTAATTTATTTTTCAAGAAAGAATACTTATGAAGTAATTTTTCATATCTAGCATATAAGTTATTAAATGTTTTTTCTAATTCTTTGAAAGTTAAATCACATACCTCATCCTTATATTCCATAAGATATAAATTTGTCACTTCTTTATTAGATAAGGCCTCTTCACTCTTCGCCTCTGATTGTTCCCATATGACCACCATAACTTTCTTGTTCTTCCCCTTGAACTTCTTCAATTGGAGATTGAGAGGACAATTTACCTTCATGTGCTCGGACTTTTTGCACTTGAAGCAAGTGAGCATATCTTCATCTTCATCTTTGGTAATAACCTTCTCATTTCTCATTGGTCTCCTCGATATGTGATTTTTCTTCAAGAACTTCTTGAATTTTCTTATGAGAATGGTCATTTCTTCATTAATATCGTCTTCATTTTTTTTCACTCGACTCCCTAGCCTTAAGTGTAATAGGCTTCTTCTTCCTCTTGGCTCGTATCCTTCAATGCCATCTTAAGTATGATGAGTAACCCCATGAGTTTTTCTAATGGTAGCTTGTTGATATCCTTCACTTCTTGTATAGTGGTCACCTTCGGATCTCAAGACCTAGCAAGACATCTTAGAATTTTTCTTACTATCTTATAATTTGTATAAGTCTTACCAAGTGATTTTAAAGTATTTATGATATCAGTAAAAAGTATAAATATCTTGATAATTGACTCATTTGGTTTCATCCGAAAGAGTTTATATTGGTTAACCAATATATTCATTTTGGACTTCCTTACTTTCATTGTACCCTCATGAATAATTTTAAGACAATGCCAAATATCATGAACCATATCATAAATACTGATTCAGTTAAATTCATTCGAATCAAGCATGCAATATAAAATATTTATGGCTTTTTTATTTAATGAACTTTCTTTTTTGTCTGAATCATTCCATTCCTCTCAAGGTTTAGGGACTCTCACACCATCAATTTATTTGGTGGGTGGAGTATACCCATCTTTAATTATGTGTCAAAGATCATAATCAATGGTCTTTATAAAAATTCTAATTTAAAATATCCAATAGTTAAAATGTGTACCATTAAAAAGTAGAGGCCTTGTAGTGGATTGCCTCTCTTGAAGAGATGAAAAAAGACCAAAATTTGCCATAAAAATATGATAAAAAGCTCTAGGTGGTTAAACTCAAAAATATGACAACTTGCTTTAATGCCAATTGATAAGTAAAATCCAACCTAAGAGAGGGGGAATGAATTAAGTCTTATGAAAAATGATAAACACTTTTATGATTTAAAACCCAATTCACAAATCAATTCAAAAATCACAAGTCCACAGGTAAGAAATCAAACCATGAGTATTAGTAAAGTAAATGAGAAAAGCAAAAAAGGCACCACAATTTTTTATATGGTTCGATGACTAACTGCACCAACTGTAAGGCCCTTGTCTTAATCTTGAGGACTTCAACTTTCCACTAGAGTCATCATTTCGTAGGTGACACCACCCTATTATAACTTTGCTTCCAACTAAGAGAATATGCATTCCAATCCAAAACCTTGATCCTCTCACACTCCTAACAACTTAAAAGTATTTACAATTATGAAAAAGAATTTTGCTCTAGTCTTGCTAAAAGACCTCTCAAAGGAGTACAAGGGCTTTTGAATATTTGAAATTTGAAGAGAAAAGCTTAGAGCACTCAGAGGAGGGAAGCTTATGTTCTCAAACAAACATTATTCAATATGTGCAAAATTTCTATAGAGAACAAGCCTCAAGCCCTTAAATATCTATTGAGGAGGGAACTAGCCATTACTAATTATTTTCTGCCATGTTCGGATGTCCAAAATAATTCAATGGTCAAATATTACTAGTTGTTATAACTGATGTTATGGCATTCATTGATTAGGTTCAAGCATCCAAATAGGCTAGGTTTGGGCATCTGAACTAGGCACCAAACATCCGAACTCTAAATATAGAAAATTAAAAAATTACATCTTCTAAACTTCGGGTGTTTGAAGTTGTCAGTAATCCTTAAAATTTTTTTGCAACATCTAGATGTCCAAACCCTAATGTTCGAGTCTTTAAAGTTTATAGAAAAATCTTAATTAGTTCATATAACTTCAGTCTCCATTTAATATCAACTCATAATTGATTTTGGATAAAAATAATAGGTCAATGAAGGTATTTTAAGATTAGTTTGAGTGTTACCAAGGCTCTAAACTAAGAATTCAAATATAGAAATCTTCGACTCAACTACAGGAAAATAAAAAATTCTAAACCTAATGAGCCAATTTGATCTCTTGAGCTTTCTTCAAACTGTCTTCCACTCTTTAAGTCTTATCCATTGATTACCATCATACCTTATCTTTAAAACTATCTTCAAGCCTATTTACACTTAAGCTTATCAATGGACTTGATTTTTATTTTAAAATTGGCTTGGCTACTAGTTAGACATGCTCAAGATATGATCAAATACAAAGTTTGTTCATTATCAAAATTACAAAGGTCAACAAAGTATAAATAAAAGAGAGAACCTAAGATAAAGGGACTAATACTCATTTTATACATAAAAGCCTGTCAATTCTCTTCTCTTCTATTGTTGATTTAGGCATCGGAGAGACTCTTGTCGAAAAGCTCCCAATGGCTTTTTTCTCGATTTCTTATTTTTGCAAATCATGTTGTGAATCTATTCAATAGATCTATATCTCAAGGAATTTGCCAAATAGAGCCAATAACATACTTGGTTCCTACAACAGAGTGCAATAGTGGTGGCTATTTATAGAACCAAATGAAGATGGTCATGGAGATGTGAATGAGTGAGAGAGAGAGATTTGGTTTTGGATTTTTTTTTCTAATTTGGTATGAAATTTGACGTGCTATTAGGAGGAATATATTTTTTATGAATGACTTTAATTAATTGAGATTTTTTGTGTTTTTTCTATTCAATTGAGATTTTTTTTGTGTTATATCTAAATTAAAATTTGCATATAATTTTTAAGGTAATGGGTGAAGTTGCAAATATATTCTCTAATTGAATTCTACACTTATAGAGGAGGATATTACAATTAAAAGTCATTGACATACATGTAAAATATTTAACGTACCCCTATTTTTAGATTAAGTAATTATTAAATATTTAATCAAGGTATTTTTAATGTTAGTCACAATTTCAATTTATTGCTTTTTAACCATAGAGCAACAAATAACTCTAGTAGTTGTAATTATAGTTAATTAGATTATATAAGAGTCCAAATGGTTTTCATTTTTAGTCTAAGACCATCATTGCGTTCAATTCTCCAATATTTTATCCATTGAGCTACATGACTTTGTAATTGTATTTTTATTTTTTATTTATATTAAATTTTAGATTTAGGTGAGTCGTATTCATTTCCATCATTATTTTACTCATTTGTTTTGAAGTGATTTTTATATTTAATGGCATATTTTATGACAGATTGAAATTCTTTACTGAAACACTAATGGGAGATATTGCAAGTTGAAGAGGAGGTGTTTACACTTTTACTAAAAGAATTTTTAGTAAAGAACTACTTGCATTCTCCCAAATTTGTACAAAAATACTTCTATTATCACTATTTAAAAAATTTCACTTATTTTATGGTGTTTGCAAACAACCACTTCCTGATCAATCTCCTTTTTTTATTTGATTCTTAAGATTTAAATTTATCATAAAAAAATTATTATACTCCTAATTCTTTAAAGTAAGTTTAAAATTGTATTCTATCCAATTTGTCTTCTTCTTTCTCCAGAAACATGATTATTTTGAATACTTGAACGTTGTATTTTTTTCAATTTCAGTAATTGGTGATGAAAAAAATAATATTCATGTATATGAAATTTTAGTGACCTAAGTGAGGGGAGAGAAATTGGAAAAAAAATTCTAAGACAGAAACTGTTGACATTATTACACATTAATTTATGTCTTTATAGTGCTAGTAGCAGTAGTAGTCTAAGATTTTTCTTTGCAAGAATATGCATACTGCTAGTCTACTACTGGCTACTGCTGCTTGCTGGTCTGTTGCACTGCATAGTATATACTGCATAGTGCATAATCCCTCTGTCCAGTGTTCACTGATATACTCAACTATGATACTGCTAATCTGCTATTGATTCTATTTTGGTGATCTTGTCTCTTAAGTTTTTAAGAAACCATTTGAATTGTTGTAAAAATTCAGCAGTTGTATTTACTTGCAATTCAATTTTTGACTCAATGGTTGTTATTTTTTTATTTTTTAGTAAAAACAATGGTTGTTAACTTGTTATTACTGTAACAGGAAATTCATAATTTAAAATCGGTATACTAGTTTTAGAACCGGTTTAGAATCAAAACCGAAAAAAATCGATTCTTTATCTAAATCGGTACGATTCCAGTTCTCAATTTTTTAAGAACTGAAATCCGGTTTCGATTCTAAAATGTCTAAAATCGGTATGATAAACCGGTTTTGCTCACTCCTAAAAACCAGTGCAATTTGATGCTGATAGGGTATTGGAGACTTGAGAAACTAATGCAAATTAGGAATAGCAATGGGCAAACGGATGCAAAAATACAGCATAAATACAGGCAAGATGAAGAGCAAAGCAGCCGAAATCCACTGCTGCCACCACTAATCATACAAAATGAAGACGATTGTTTGGATACCTACAGCAATCGCATTTTACATCAAGGTTGCTCAATTATGGAAGAAGCTTTTGCCTTGGTTGAAGAGTGGCCGAACTAGAGGAGTCAAACCGTGCACGGGTAGCGGGAATGATCCTTGAAGGAGACAGGTACCTCTGCAACCGATAAATTATAGGAATCTGTCCCTAGACGGCTTTGCGACCATTCTCTTCCTCCAGAGAATCCGTCTATCATGATCCAACAGTTCTTGAAACCAAGACCTGTGAGCACCCTCGCAACAACTTTGGCACCGTTGGAATACCTAGAAAGAAAAGCAAATTGGTTGTTCTGCGAGGTAAGGCTCGTAAATTACTGACCAGCTTAATAATAACAAACAACTACACACTCAAACTAGTTTGATTTTAGATATTTAAATGAGTTGTGCCGAGACGTGTTCAATTCATTTGAACTTGGTTAGATAGATTGGTATTTAAGAATGAATAAATGCAAATGAACTGCATATTGTAGCTTTTGATTGAATGCCAAATCAAGTTGAGGTGGGGCTCAAGCTTGCTTGGTTAGGCAAATCTCCAGTTCAAGCATGGCCTGAATTTATCTGACAAGAACACAATTTTGGCCTCAGCTGACTTTAGCTTGGGCCAATTGTGACCCTACTGCGAGTTTCACCACAAATAGAACGAAGTGTCTATGATAAGATAATGAGAAGTAACTCGCGAATCCATAATCACGTTGTTGGAACCGTTGTGCCCTGCTCTACATAAGAAATCTTCAGTGTAACAGTTTCAGCTTCCACTTTTTGTACCTCCCTTACAAGACTTTTGATGTTGCTTGGGAGTTCTTCCAAACTACAATGAACCAAAGGCGGGTTGTAAGGATGAAGAAGATATTGGGTGGGGGGGTGGTGGTGTGTTGGGTGGGGGTGGGATAGAGGAGGGGAGAGAACTTTCTTATGGGATTGAGATCATCTTGTTCTTAGCACTGGATAGAAGGCGAGGAATACCTGCCTTGTTCTTGTCCTTTTCTGACCTTATATCAACCAGAAGAAAAATTCGGGTAGAAATCGAATCAAGCACTTGTGCAGGACTCAGATTGCCTGGAAAAAAGCAGCAGGTAAGAACATAGCAATCCAGCAAGTAAACTACAGGTAGCATCTTAGTGAACGGAAAATACTGATTCGAAAGAAAAGGTAACATCTGAAAATTTAAAATGACCATATAAAAAGAGCAAATATAAGACCTCCAATTCAACCCTAATATGCACACAAGTTTAAACTTAAAATATTAGGACTGGAGGATTCACTATTTTAAACTTTTCTGCTAGGCCTACACCTAACAACTCAACTGCGACAAAAATATCATTTATTATTTCTCCTTCCAATGGCCAATTAAATTGAGGGCTTCTTAGCATTGCACTCAAGAAGATCTCGATAAATGAATTAAATCAGCAGTTAAATACTAATATTATGGTTCATCTCCTAAACATCAGAGGGAGCTCTAGTAACCTACACGTTTTGGTCAATCTGTACTGTTCCTCAGCATCAATAGACCAAATTCATATATCAAAATTAATATCCTGTTGGGATGTGGCAACCTTGGGAAGAGGAGATACGGTGGAACAGAATAAATGCAACACTTAAAGAATTGAGGTATTTTGGTTTTTAGGGTTCTTCTCAGGATGCGGTATACAGATAATACTTAAAGCTGGCAATACACATTGAGCTACAACGCCATATTTCAAAAGTATAAAGAGCCATTGTTTCTCAAGGAAAAAAGAACATAATGTACCTTCCATTTTAATACTAGAAAAGAGTAGTACAATCTAAAGACAAGAAATATATTGTACCATTTCAATTATAGTCATTGATTGTGTTATGTAAAAGCAAGCATATTGCTAGAATTGTCCAAGTCAGATATCTAAAGAAAATGACAACTAAAGAAAACTACAAGAATCATACATTTCTAGGAGTTCAAAATAGCAAACATCAAATCTGAACAAACAGTAAAACTTTCTTATGTTGTATATTACTCTATGTTTTGATCCAGGGATTGGGGGGCATTTTGAGTTGTTATTTTGATTTATTGTGAAAAGCCTAGAAGAAGATTTGGATCTAAGCTTTTTCTGTTCTTTCAGTTATTCCTGTAGAGATTCCAAAGGAGAGCAAGTTAGAATAGATTCACTCTTTTGTGGTACAAGAGTATCTGATACATGCAATTTTGGCACATGCTGACTTGCAAAACTAGATCTGGCAATAGCTTTTCTACTAAATGCAATAGCCAAACACCAAACAGTATTTGGTGAGGTGTACAAGTGTCAAAAAATTTAGACCCCATCAAACATTGAACTTACCCATAAAATTAATCTCCAAACAAATAGGCTATAAACTATCATCTAACAAGCACATGGAGCAATTGATAGTAGGATTGTTGAAGTAACTTTATCAAGTGAAAATGAAAGAGAGAAATAAAATAAAGGAGAAAGAGTGATTACGCTGGAGAGAACAACTTCAACTATACCTATTCAGGGCAATACATCAAACTTTCTAGTATTAAGGCCAAACTCATGACCAAAATTCAATTGAACAAAGTGCAATCAGTATCTAGTTCATTTATAGATATACATCAGAATTTTGCAGAAAAGTAATCAGCAGATTTTCTATTAAATTCCCATTCAGCTACCGTGATAGTTTAAGTACTCATATTCAACATCAGTCACCTTTCCAATTATTCTCATACAAAAGATTGCGTGTCACCCTTCTCGTTTGAAGTTGATTTCCTATGATGAAAACCAATGAGAATTAGGAAGATGACTGGTCAAATATTGGACGTGATTAAACTTTAATAGATCAAAAGAAAAATTTGTCAAATCCAATCAGGAAGCAGAATTATCATTTCACTCCAACCATTCAACTCACTCTATTTCCAAATATGAATTTTTCGTTCTTCTAATATAACATGAGCATATCTAAGTATTATTTTTCTAGGCAACAGCGTAAGAAGATAGCGACTATCATCCACCTAAATTGTAACAAACAAGAGAGTTTCTTGTCATTTGCAAATATTGTCACGATCTTTGACAAATGGATTTGATTTTTTTTCCCCCAATTTTGTCCATAATTGTTCCAATAAATGGTGCAAAAACTGCTTCTTCCCTATAAATTTCTGCTGCACATACAATTTTGAGGTCCTTGCTTCAGGATCTCTGGATTCTTATTTTGTCAATCCCAACTGAATAGATCAATAGTTATGCTAATGTTATTGCCTTCATATTCACAATCCTTCGTGAAACACTGTAATGGATGACTAATCATCAATCAATTTTTTCTGTCATCCAAAAAAGGTCAACAACTGTTAGAAGCAAAATACAACTTAACATTTAATTGCACAAATTTGCAAATGATATAGTAATTAAATGCAGAATGTGCCAATAAGTCAATTAAACCCCATGTCCCTTACAATTGTCACCTTCTATTACATGATTGCTTTATGAAGTTGCACATTTTTATACATATACTTTTTCAAAGGAGAATAAATCTCGCACAATGTGAATTAATCAACTTATTTAGCAATTTGTGTCACCTTTATCTAAACACTAGTTTGTAAAGTGATCTATTTAGCATAATCAACTACTGACACAGGATCAAATCAATCATGGAACATTGCTTTTCTACTTCAAAGTAATTCAAGAAGAGGATGTATTAATTTGATAATAGGCATCAAATTTTTTTCGACATGTATGAACATAGTTATGGTTGCTTAGCTTTGTAAAATTGTATATATTGACAATTATGCCTACTCAACTACATTTATTTGTTAAACTAACACGTGCTTTTAGTTAATGACAAGTTAGCCCCAGAGCTGACTTGAGTGCTTGCCAAAGAGTTTGCCTTTGATAAACCAGCAGCAGCCATTACTTATTGATTTTTTACTTATATAATATTTTTGTAAATGAGTGCAATGCCATTAGAATAAAAAAAATTACATATGCAAGAGCAAGTGCACACACATACATGATGAAAGGTTGTACAGCATCTGGTAACTGGTGTACCTTTGTAACCCCGAAAGTTGAAAGAAATTGCTGACCAGAAAGGTGGAAAGAGAAGATAAATGAGAAATATTGCTCCAGCAGAAGTAACGAGCACTGAAGGATCAGAAGATATAATCGTTTCCACAGCTGCTGAAGCGATGGGTTTGGCCCCTTCTATATCACTTTGGTGGTTTGGTGTGCTGCATCTGCCAGTCTATCAAGAAGACAACAAATTTAGCATCACAGAAATCAAAGGAATGTAATAATTTCATAGCTATACGGGAAGTTCTCATGTCCTTTAACACTACAGTGACTCAGAATCCTTAAGAATGCACAGTTTGCTCAATTTCGCAATTGCTAGCTTCAAGGCCCTTATATCTCATTGAGAAAAGCTCTCAAGTCCCCAATGCCTCTGGCATCAAGATTCAATTAATTAATAGCCAACATGCAAAAAGGGAAAGAAATGCTTAATTACATTTTATGCTAAATGTGTGGGGTAGAAGGACACGACTCAATTTTACGAAATAAGAAACTCAATTTAACGAAATAAGACACACAAAACCAAAGCTCACAACATAAATGCTACAATCTACATGAAGGCATGATTTCCACGGTTTCAACAGTGGTGCAACATAATATGAGATGTCCACTAATGTTAAATGCCAACCTTTGCCAATGTGTTGTAGGCGATTTATTTTTTTAGCTTGATATCACATAATTGTATGAACCTTTTATTTAATATAGTAATAGTTTGTCGGTCTTTTCTTTAAAATAAAGAAGTTAAGAATAAATATAAGGGTTGATGGAGTTTGATCCGACTCCAGTTTTGATTCAGGGAGGCTCTTTGAGAATAGAATTTATTAGGCCATTCTATTTGTCAATCTATAAGAAAATCACTGAGAACTCTCTAGCAGCCGTTACTTTGACATTCAAGTCGATACAGAACTCACAAATATGGTTGAGAAAGACTAATTGGGCATTCCTCTTTTACCTTTGAGAATATGATGGTATTTATAGAGTAAAAAAAGGTTGAGTGTATCTAGGACTATGATCTTTATCCTAATCTTGCCGGACTCTTTGTAATAGATTACAATGAATCCCAAATTGCTCGGGATTTATCTTCAAGGATTGTTATTAGCTAGTTTTCATAAATACTTGGTCACTTTTCTGCATACACTGAGGTTATTGAGCTCCCATGATTGCTTTGGGATTAGCACACAAGAGCCGAGGGGCCAACACTATGATTATTAAGCTCACTTACCCTCATAATGACTCGGTGTCTTCTCCTTGGTGCTTCAAACTTGATTATTGACTTTGGTTGTTAGCTCAACTCTAGATCACTATTTCATCTTGCTTTTATTTTTAGTTCATCAATCTATGCACCCCTCATTCAACCATCGCTCTAGTTCCTACATCAATTGGGTTAAGGCCCACCTCATCCTTAGTCCCCCTAGTTTTGGGTTTTGGTAAGCCTGTTGATTCTAATATCTTCGATTTGATGCAATAGCTCTTGGTTAAATTTGGTCAAACTATCATATGACTTTATACGACCAAGAACATGATAACCTTAGGAAAAATTGTTTGGCTTTACCTTAGCATTACATGTAAAATTGGCTAATAAGGTTATTCACATCAAACCAATTTTTGATTAAGGATAGGGTTTGGATCACCAAGTCTACCCTTAGATAGAAAAAAATATAAATATATAGTCAGTGTGTTCGACTTCCTAGATGGGACTAGATTGAACTTGTGGGGGTCAGAGGAAGACACAAAAAAGCTTAAGGAAGAGTTCAGTTTTGAGTTCATCAAAATTTGGGAGATGTTTGAGAGTGGTTTGAGATACCTAGTGGATAGCTTTATTTGCGAGGTGTTGGGTGATTTAGATTTGGAACCAAACCAGATTGATCCTAATGCTATGAGGTTTATAGTGGCCTTCTAAACCATTGCTAGGTTTAAAGGTTTTCATCCCACCCTAGAGATGTTTAGGGATGCTTTCAAGGGTTGTTAAGGATCTAACATAGGGGATAGGAGGTATTTTACCCCAAGAAAGTGGTGTAAGCTATTTGCCTCAAGCCCTTCCTCTATTCACTCATGGAAAGACCATCCTATTATGGTATTTACTCAGAATGATACAAACCTTCTCAATAGCAGGGATGACCAATCCTCACACCGAACTGATCCAAAGATCTTCCCTGAGGTGCACTATTTTGTAGTATGAGGAACTACTAGGAAAGCATGACTACTTTGTGGCTCAGTATGCTAGCATGCAACTTGACCCTTAAACAAATTTTCCTTTTATGCAAGTCTTTGCTTGATCTAACATTAGGTTTACTTTCTACTTCGACCTTAGTCAAATCTCATTCATGAACAAGGTCTTAAGGCAAAGGGCTAGAGCCCCTTAGGTTCCCCATACTTAGCCACCTTAGAAGAAGAAAATTTTTGAGGATGCCCCTTGAGATTCCTCCTACAACATTGAGGCTACCTTGAGCCAAGGTGAGAAGAAGTAAAGAAGGTAAGAGGAAAGAAGCAGCTAGGGTGGCAATGATGGAAGGAGGAAGAAATAGGTGATGAAATGCAACTTGAGTCTCTCCATCTAGATTAACAGTATTGAAGATTGGGTTAGCTTGCTGAGCCCCCAAACAACCTAAGCTCCATAGTCAAACCCCTCGTCCTTAGTAGGTAACTAAGGGAAAAGGGAAGTGGAGATGACCACGCCTAGATAATGATGGCCTCATTATTGAGGAATATTTCCTCATAGACTTTGGGGCCAACATGGACTCCATGGTGGCTTGGCTCTTAGAGAACAACTTGTTCTTGGATGGAGCCAAGGTCTACACCGACGTAAGTCATTCTTCCTCTTCTTCTTTCATTCTACTTTGAAGTTTTATGAATTTTTGACTTTTGAATTGGTTGTAGGCAATAGAATATTTCCACTTTGTAGACACACAGATGTTGTCTTTCTTAATTTTGATGATAAGCAAATCGTATTTAATGCCTATTTAAATTGTGTTGCTTTTTAACTAAGTACATTAAAGTTCTCAAAGATACATTTGAAAGCTTCAAAGAAAAGAAAGCATGATGGTGGATTGGTAAGCATGACTTGAATAGATCAAAGGATAGCTTGAAAGTGACTTTAAGGTGTCTACATCAACTTGAAAATTCAATGATGACATGGAGATAGCCAAAGTAACTCAAGAACCCGACATTGACTAGGTTTAGATTTTCTTTTATTTTAGTTGAGTCTAAGATTTATTTTTGAGATTTTTTGTTTAGAGCATTTGTTGAGTTACATTTTGTAGGAAGCTCTTAGTAAAGTTTTTCTAACAGAACTAGATGTCTGCTTGGTTTAACAAATGACTGATTGTATCAAGCAAAAGATTCAACCTTTTGATCCTAAGTAGAATTAGAGGACTAATTTAGAAACTAGATGACTGGCAGAAGGTTTCTATCAATCTTATTTTATTAAAATTGGATGAATGATTGAGAAATCAAACAACCACCAAAAGATTTTTGCCAGTCCTGGTTCATCAGAACTAGATGACTGGTAGAACAAATTTACCAGTTCTAGTAGACCAGAATCAGTTAACCGATTGTCCAAGGTATCAAATGATTTGAATTTTTTGTGTAACGACTAGGTTTTTGATTGTTGAAGCAAAGATAGTTGCAAAATTTCACACTCAATGGTTGGTTTTGACCCATGGAGTATAGATAGGCTAGGATGAGCTTCCTTAAATAACTTTTACAACTTCTAATTCTTTATTGAGAAGAAATTAAAGCTCTCTAGGCCTTCTAGCCTTTGAACATTGTAAGCCTTTAATTTCAAATCAAAATTTCATTACCCTTGAACTCAATTGGTGAGAATTTTTAGTGAGACTTAATTATACTATTTTCTAACTATTTCAACTTGTAATCTATTCCAAGTGTTTGGAGTGAGCTCCGGTGAGCATTGCATCTTGTTGGTTGGCAAGAGAAAGTATGTAGTTGTTTCACCAATGAAGTGATACTCTAGTGGAAATTTCAAATTCTCATGAGTGAGACAAGGGCCATGAAGTAGAAGCAATTGGTCTCCAAATCACTTAAATCATAGTGTATTATTTCCTTTCTCTATTTACATTATAGTAATCATAGTCTGCTTAATAATTATGTGAATTCTTTTAGTGGATTGAATTGGGTATTGAATTTATGCAAAATCGTAATTTTTATTACAAAACCTAATTCACCCCCTCCCTCTCTTAGGTTGTTATTGGAATTTCAATTAGTATTAGAGCTTGGTGCTTTTATTTTGTGTTTAACTCTAGAGTTTTTAATCCATTTTTCATGACAAATTTTAGTATTTCTCTATCTCATCGAGATCAGTGATCCACTACAAGACCTCCTCTTTTTAATGGTATTCATTTCAACTATTAGAGGTCTCATACTAGAATATTCATAAAGACTATTGATTATGATCTTCAGCATATTGTGAAAGAGGGGTATACTCTACTCACCAAAATAATTGATGGTGTGAGAGTTCCCTAAGCCTATAGAGGAATGAAATGATTTGGACAAGAAAAATTGTTCTCTAAATACAAAAGCTATAAATATTTTATATTGTGCTCTTGATCCAAATGAGTTTAACCAAGTTAGCATCTATAACAAGGCTCATGATATTTGGCATTGCCTTGAAGTCACCTATGAGGGAACAAGGTAAAGGGAGTCCAAAATAAACATATTGGTTAACAAATATGAGCTCTTTTAAATGAAACCAGTAAGTCAATTATCAAGATGTTTACATGTTTTACCAACATTATAAACACTTAAAAAATCTCTTGGTAAACATAATATATACTAATGATTGGATGGTAAGAGAAATCTTAAGATATCTTGTTAGGTCTTGGGATCCAAAGGTGACTACAATACAAAAACCAAAGGATCTCAATAAGTTATCATTGGAAGAGTTTTTGGAGTTAGTCATTACACATAAGATGACCTTCAAAGATTGGATTAAGAGGAAGAGAAAGACAAAAAGAAGAAAACCATAGCATTCAAGGCTAAGGAGCCAAGCAAGGAGAATGAAGATGATAGCGATGAAGAATTGGCTCTCCTCACAAGAAAATTCAAGAAGTTCTTGAAAAAGAAGCACATGTAAAAGAGACCAATGAGGAATGAAAAGGCTATCACCAAAGATGAAGATGATGATGTGCTCACTTGCTTTAAATACAAAAATCTAGTAATATGAAGGTGAATTATCCTCTCAACACTTAATTAGAGAAGTTCAAGGTAGCCACATACAATGAATTTGCCGATAGTGGAGAGGTCTCATCCGATGAAGAAGTGGCAAATTTATGCCTCATGACTTATGATAATAAGGTATGCGACTTAACTTTTGAAGAATTAGAAAAAGCATTTGAGAACTTATATGCTAGATATGGGAAATTACTTCATAAGTATTCTTCTTTGAAAAGTAAATTGCTTTTACTTGAAAATGAGTTTGGTGCTTTAAAATTATCTACTAGTTCTTGTGATTACAATAAGAACTTCAAACACCTTGAAAAGGAAAATCATGCTTTAAAATTATCTAAAATCATTTTTAATTGCAAGACTAGTTTATCTTTCATTACATTTTTGATTCATTGTTTTGTTATTTTACTATCAAACCTTATGGACCCATACTTAAAGTGGGATCTATCCCAATGTTCTTAATTATTTTAGCTATGCTTCCACTCCAAGGATCAAGAGAAAAATGGTTCCCAGATAGTGGTTGCTCAAGGTACATGACAGAAAATCTATCCATATTTGTAGAGGTAAAAGAAAAGGATGGAGGACACATCATGTTTGGGGATAATGGTAGAGATAAAATTATAGATATTGGTAATATTTCAATTGGTTCAACTTTAATTAAAAATATTCTTTTAGTAGAAGGATTTAAGTATAATTTTCTCTCCATTAGTCCATTATGTGATAAATGATTTCATGTCTTGTTTAAATCTAATCATTGCATAGTTAGATATAATGATAGCAATAATATTGCTTTCATGGGTCATCATGATGGAAATGTCTATACTATAGATCAAGATGATTTGAATATCGAGAATTATTTTGTAGCTCATGAAAATAATGAATGGCTATGGCATAGAAGGTTTGGACATACGTGCATGGATACAATTGCCAAAGTCAACCTGAAGGAGCTAGTGAGAGGACTAACCAAAGGCAAATTCATCAAGGATCAAATATGTGATGTGCGCCAAATGGGAAAGCAAGTGAAGTCCTCACACAAATCCAAGAAGGTGGTGTTAACTACAAGACTACTATATCTTCTTCACCTAGATCTATTTGGACTGATTGGGACTACAAGTCTAGAAGGTAAAAATTATTCCTTTGTAATTGCCTTTGTAATTGTTGATACATGAGTTTTATTTCTTGCTAATAAAAATGATGCTTTTAATGCTTTTGTTAGTTTTACAAAGTGTTTTCAAAATGAGAAAAGTTATTTTATTTCAAAAATATGTAGAGATTATGGTGTTGAATTCGAAAATCATTCATTTTGAAAAAATTTGCATAGAAAATGGTATTGAGCATAGCTTTTTGGCTCCTCACACTCCACAAAAAAAATGGAGTTATTGAGAGGAAGAATAGGTCTCTTCAAGAGATGACAAGGATCATATTTAACGAGTACTCCCTACCAAAGTATTTTTGGGTAGAGGCTGTTAATAGGCTTGCTACATCTTGAATAGAGCTTTTATTTATCTAATTCTTGACAAAACCTCATTTCAGTTGAGGAATAGGAAAAACCTAATATTGCATACTTCCATGTTTTTTGATGCAAGTGCTTTATTTTGAATACAAAAGATCATTTATCAAAATTTGATTCTAGAACCTTTGAAGGTATATTCCTTGGTTATTTATCTACTTCTAGAGTTTTTAGAGTCTTTAATATGTCATCCATGATTATTGAAGAGTCTATTAATATTGAATTTGATGAATCTAACCCTCACTTGGAGAAGAAGTTTATTGATGATAATGTAGAGATCTCCAAGAGACTAGATAATTTGCAAATATTGGAGCAAAAAGAGGGTGGAACAAGCAACAAATTCAAGGGGAAGAATGTTGACGATGGAGATAATGAGCCAAAGGAACAAGAGCTTGATAAGGAGTTACCAAAGAAGTGAAAAATTTAAGAAGAATTATCTAATGGACAAATCATAGGTGATGTTGATCAAGGGATAAAAACTCATCATATTATTAAGTCTAATCTTCATCATATTGCATTTCTTTCTCATATTGAGCCCAAGAACTTTGAGGAAGCTCAAAAATAAGAGTTGGATTCTTGCTATGCAAGAAGAATTAAATCAACTTGAGTATAATCATGTTTGGAAGCTCATTCATAGACCAAATGACTACCCAATTATTGGTATCAAGTGGGTTTATAGGAACAAGCTAGATGAATATGGTGTCGTGGTAAGAAACAAGACTAGATTAGTGGCCAATGGTTTCAACCAAATTGAGGCTGTTGATTTTGATGAAACTTTTTCACGCATGGCTCACTTGGAATCAATTCATATTTTACTTACTTTTTCATATTTTAAAGGTTTCAAACAATTCCAAATGGATGTCAAAAGTGCTTTCTTGAATGGCAATTTATCTAAAGAAGTTTATGTTGAACAACCTTCCATATTTAAGGATTTAAAATTTTCAAACCATGCTTTAAAATTGAAGAGGTCACTATATGGTCTTATGCAAACTCCAAGAGCTTGGTATGAGACTAAATTTTTTCTTGATTTCAACTAATTTTACAAGGAATTGTGTAAACACTACATTATTTTTCTTGAGAATGCATAATGATTTATTAGTAGTGCAAATTTATGTTGATGACATTATTTTCAATGCTACTAATGTAAAACTTTATGAGATGTTTGTAAGCAGAATGCAAGAAGAGTTTGAAATGGGCATGATGGATGAGCTTAACTTCTTCTGTGGACTATAAGTTAAGTAACTCAAAAATGGAATTTTTATAAGCTAAGGTAAGTATGCACGAGAATTGCTCAAGAGGTTTGATATGGATCAAGCTAAAGCTATTGGAACTCCCATGAGCCCCTCCCCCATGCTAGACAAAGATGAAGATGGTGAAAAGGTCGAAGAAAAGTAATATAGAGGTATGATTGGTAGTCTATTATATCTAACTATAAGTAGATTGGATATTATGTTAAGTGTGTGTATTTGTGCTAGGTTCCAAGCATCATCTATGAAATCACATCTAGTGGTTGTAAAATGTATAATTTGATATCTTAAGGGCATATTAAATTTAGGTTTGTGGTATCCAAGTGATAATCATTTTGATGTAATCAATTTTGGTGATGCGCATTATGTGGGCTATTGAGTGGATAGGAAGAACACTAGTGGCACTTGCCAAACTCTTGGCAAGGTTCTTGTTTCATGGAGCTTTAAATAAATAAAGTTTTGTGACTCTTTCAATTGTTGAGGCTGAATATATAGCCATTGGATATTGTCATGCTCAAGTCTTATGGATACAACAAACAATCTGAGATTTTGGATGTGATTTTATGGGGATTCCGAGTTTTGTGATAATACTAGTACTATTAATCTTTCAAAAAAAAATCCAGTTTTACATTCTCGTTCCAAGAATATTGATATTTGATACTATTTCTTTTGTGATCATGTTTTGAAAAGAGATATTTCATTAGATTTTATTGAAATTGATCGTCAACTTGCAGATATTTTCAAAAACTCTTTGGATGAATCTTGATTTATTTTTCTCAGAGAAAAACTAGAAATTTTATCAATTGATTAATTTCAAGTTTTAATTTTGAACCTTTTTGGAGAGTGATGTTTTATTTTAAATTGTCATCTAGTTTGGTTACCAGTCGACTGATTGGCCTAGGAATTGTGGACCAAAAACTTCTATCAGTCGATCAGTTTACTATATCGAACGATTGGTTCACGAAGAATTGCTGACCTAAGCATTTTGTTGGTCAACTAGTTGGCTAAAATGGTCGATCAGTTCATCGAAATCTAGAGCAATTTCATCTTAAAAACCTAATCAATCATCTATTTTTCCCGTTCTCTCTCGTGAATTGTGGCTCAAGGCTCTTAGGTAGCAATTTCAAGCAATCTAAGGCCATTTTGCTCGGTTTTTCCCTTTCCCTCTTCTCTCTCTCTTTTATCCCTAGCCCTAATTCCCTCTCTTTTTCATTTGATGGCCCCAAGATTCAAGAGCTTTGCATCTAATAAGAGAAAAGGTGATGGATGTTCATCCTCCTCTATTAATTGTGCCTTTTCTTTTGAGTTTTCATCCTTTGAAAACTTTAATCGATTCTAAGATCAATTTTCTTCTTCTAGAATTGTTGCTCCTCGAAAAGTTAACTTTGATGATCTTCATTCTTTACATCTTAGACCTCTTTTTGATGCTCAAGGATGGACATCTCTTTTAATTGACCATGAAATCTATCACAATCATGATGTTTGCATTTTCTATGCAAATACCTACTTTTATTAATCTAGAAAATCCTTTGACACTTACTATGGAGATAAATATAGCTTATTAACACTATAGTTCTTGGCTCTATTCTTAGTGTTTCCATAGATGGGGAGAGACTAATTCTAACTCGAAATTAGTTTGACCAACTTCCCTCATAGCAATTTGTTGTTGAAGCTATGTTTGAGAGAAATTAAGGTAAATCCATGAGAAAGTTACAATCAAGCCTACTCCCACCTCGAGCTCATATGATCCAATAGATTTTGGCCTACACCCTCCTTCCAAAAGGTGGGTATCTTAATGAAGTCTCCTTTATGAAATTATATCTCATCTATTCTATTCTAACTAGGAAAAGGGTGTGCTTGCCCTATATTATCCTCCACCATATTGCCTAGTATCTTAAATACACCTATGATGCCTTTGGATTCCTAGGAGTCATTACCAAAGTCCTTCATAACATTAGGGCTTTTGTTCCTCTCTGTGATCTCTCATTGTATCATGTCTATATCTCCTTTGATACTTTCTCCTATTTTACATTATACCAAATGGGCTTTAGCAGTTGTGATGGCACTTGGATTCACAAACCCATCAAAGCTATAGAGTAGGGAGATGCTCATAGAGAGCAAATAGAGATCAACACCATGGATAGAGGTGAGGGCGTTGGACATGACTTTGACCATGATAAGTCTCCACTCACCACATCTTAAGTCTCATGTTTAGAGTTCTTTGAGAGATTGACTCATTTGGAGGACTTTGTAGAGAGCATGACCCAATAGCTAATGTACCTCTGAACTTCTGTGGATGGGTTTTGATCCTCCATGGATGAGGTCATTAGGATCTTCCATACCTTCCTTGATCATACTACCCCAAGATCGCCCATAGACTATCTATTTTATATTTATGTTGTTTTTTAGTGAATTTTTAGACTTTGATGTTATGGATTATGGATTATGATTTTAGTTTGTGTTTGGATGATGCTTCAGTTATGTTCTTTGATGTTGTGGATCTTTGAACCCTGATTGGGTTATTTATGAATTTTTTTGTGATTTTAGCCTCTTGGATACACACATCTTAAATGATTGTATATACATCATTTTAGGGGGAGCTTCTTGAGATTATCTATGTGCCATTGGTTCATTGTGATATTGTATATAGATCATTATTGTACTTGTTCTATGTGTTGATCGCTTATGTGTATACAGATTGTGTTCATTGACTTTACAGGGGAGACTTCTTCAAATTTTTATGGTACTACCTTTTTGTTGATGTAAAAAGGAGGAGAAATAAATGGGGAAAATAACATGGCATGAATAATCATATACATGCATACCTATTTACATGCTCTTGGATACATGCTCCCATATGCATGTTGTGCTTTAAATTTTTTATTATTTTTTTGGGATTTCTCATCATTACAAAGGTAGAGATTATTATCCTTCCTAGTTTTGATGATAAGAAAATTGTATTTAATGCCTATTTGAGTTGTGTTGCTTTTTAGTCAAAGTGCATTAAAGCTCTCAAGGGTATGTTTGAAAGCTTCAAAGAAAAGAAAGTGTGATGGTGGATCAATGATCATGACTTGAAGAGATCACAAATGGCCTAGAAGTGGCTTGAAGGTGTTCATGATAACTTGAAGAATCAAGGATGCCAAGGATGTAGCTAAAGTAACTCAAGAACCCAACATCCACTAGGTTTAGTTTATTTATTTTAGTCAAGTCAAAAATTTATTTGTAAGATTTCTTTTTAGAGCATTTGTTGATTTAGGTTTTGCAAGAAGTTCTTAACAAAATTTTTTCTAACAAAATTAGACGACTACTTGGCTTAACAGATGACTGATTGTGTTAGACAAAAGATTCAAACTTCTAATACTAAGCATAACCAAATGACCGGTTTAAGAACCAAATGACTAGTTTAGGAATTAAACAATTAGCATAAGATTTTTGCCAATCTTGGTTTATCAAAATTAGATGGCTGGTTGAGAAATCAGATAATTGATAGAAGGTTTTTGCCAATCCTAGTTCATCAGAATCAGATGATTGGTTGAGAAATCAGACGATAGGCTGATGGTTTCTGCTAGTGCCGGTTTATCATAATCGGATCACTAGTTGGAGAACCAGATGACTGATAGAACAGATCTGCCAATTCTAGTAGACTATTAATATTAACAATTGCCCAAGCGATTGACCAGTTTAAGGTTTCTATTAACAGTTAGTTGTTGACCATTGGAGTGAAGCTAGTTATAGGAATTTACCTATAATGGCAAATTTTGACCCATGGAGTATAAATAGGCTAGGATAGGCTTCTCTAAATAACTTTTACAATTTCTAATTCTTTCTTGAGAAGAGATTAAAGCCTTCCAAGCCATCTTGCCCTTAAATGCTATATTCTTCAATTTCAAATCAAATTTTTATTGTCCTTGGATTGTGAGAATTTGTAGTGAGGCTTAATTATAATATTTTCTATCCACTTTAACTTGTAATCCACTCCAAGGGTGTTTGGAGTGATTGAGAGACTAAAGCTTTGGTAAGGAGTGCATCTTACTAGTTAGAGCAAGAGCAATTGTACAGGGTTGGCTTCACCAATGAAGAAGCACTCTAGTGAAGAGCTCACATCCTCAAGAGTAAGGTAAGGGCCATAGAGTAAGAGAAGTTGGTCATCGAATCACGTAAATCATGTTGCATTCTTCTTTTTCTCTATTTACATTATAGCACTTGTGATTTACCTGATAATTGTATGGATTTCTTTCAGTGGATTGAATTGGGTATTGAATTTGTGCAAAATCATAATTTGTATTGCAAAACCTAATTCACTCCCAGGCTGAGAAATGTACCTCCATAGAGGAAGAGAGGGGCCTCCTCTGCTCCAAGCTTGCATCCCTTGAACTCAATGTTGAGGAAAAGAAGAATGTGATAGAGGATGGGAAGAAGACTCTCTTGGTCAAATGTGACTCGACTATGGAAAGATTGGAGTAGCTTGAGCCTTGGCAGGAGCATGAGCTAGAGTAGGTAAGGGAGGGGGTGGTAGCCATTTTTCTTCAAGGCCCAGAGCTAATAGAGAAGGTGAGGGTGAATAATGGCTGAATTCATGGGTGGCGAAGAGAACCTCCAGGATTGAGGGTGACTCTCCACCAACTCCTTCCAAGATGTCTACCTTATTTACGGGGATATGGTGAAATAGACTCACTAAGCCCTTGACTTTGATCTCCAGGACCTCTGGATTAAGCTCTATGAAAAGGCTTAAGTTCTTCATCTCAAGTAAGAGTATGAGGAAATACTCAAGAGAGAGGCAGTAGAGGGAGACGACAAGGATGCTAAAAGCAAGGACCAGGAGCTTGCCAAGCCCGTCGAGCCTCAAATACCAATCGAAGCTCAAGAGCCCTCCAATTAAATTTTGCACATTCTTCTTCCTCATGTATTTTTCTTTCCTTTGTTTACAATAGAATTTTGTACCTCTTATCTTCTACTAGAAATGAAATCAAACATTTTGATGAGTGTTGCCCATATGTAGTTTTAACTTGCTCTTTAAAATTATTACCTCAAGGATACAAACTACTTGTGCTCTGATAAAAGAAATTTGCTTGCCATTTTTTACATGAGTTTTAACTTCAAATGGAATATTGTTTTCTCAATTTTGAATCCAATGAGCCTCAGCCCAATTCCTCAATTGAAGACAAATGGATCTGCTTTATTTTTTAAAGGGAAAATGAAACCTCCCTCAAGTTTTGAACTCGGACTTCAGAATTGACCCCAAATCAACTTGGAGCAATTTTATTCTAGTGATAACTAATTGGTTTTGATTAGTGAACCCTTCAAGTGAGGTCTCATGATTTGGATAGAATTGACATTTTGTGCCAAGAATTTATGCCTTAGGTAGAGCAGAGGACTTTATACCTCAAGTAGAATGGAGGTCTTTGTGGTGAGCATTGACATCTAACTGAAAAGCTGAGGTACTTGATTAGATACTTAGTCCATAGAGCTAGGTTTCTAGGTAGTAGAAGAGCTAATATCTAGCTGATGGGTTGAGGCACCTTGATAGATATTGAGACTATAGAGCCCAGTTTTTGAGTGGCAAAAGAGCTAAAACTTGACTAATAAGCCAAGACACCTAGATAGATACTTAGACCATAGAGCCAAGTTTTTGGGTGGTAGAAGGGCTAATAGCTTACTAATAAGCCAAGGCACCTAGTTGGATACTTAGACCATGGAGTCAAATTTTTGGGTAGCTAAAGAGCAGAGACATGGCTGATAAGTTGAGGCACATGGTTGGATACTTAGACCATAAAGGTAGATTTATGGATGACTGAAGAGTTAATATGTTGCTGATGAGCCGCGGTACCTAGTTAGATACTTAGACCACAGATCTAGCTTTTTGAGTAGCTAAATAGCCAATACTTGGCTGATGAGCCAAGGCTCCTACTTGGATATTTAGACCATAGAATGAGGTTTTTAGATGGCTAAAGAGCTAATACCTGGCTAATGAGCTGAGATATTTGGTTGGATACTTAGACCATAGAGATAGGTTTTTGGGTGATTGAAGAGCTAATACCTAGCTAATCAACTAAGGTTTTTGGGTGATTGAAGAGCTAATACCTAGCTAATCAACTAAGGCACCTAGTTGGATACTTATACCATAGAATCAAGTCTTTGGGTAACTGAAGAGCCAATATTGGGCTAATGAGTTGAGGCACTTGGTTGCATATTTAGACCACAAAGCCAATTTTTAGTTGACTAAAGAGTCAATACTTTGTCCATAGAGCCAGATTATTAGGCGATTGAAGAGTAAATACCTGGCTTATGAGCTAAGGCACCTGGTTGAATACTTAGACCACAAAGCCAAGTTTGTGGGTGACTGAAGAGCCAGTACCTACCTAATAATCCAAGAAAGTAGGTTGGATACATAGACTACAAAGTCAGGTTTTTGGGTGGTTGAGGAGCCAATACTTAGTTGATGAGTTGAGGCACTTGGTTGGATACTTCAATCATGGAGTCATGTATTTGGGTGGCTGAAGAGCCAATACCTAGTTGATGAGTCAAGCAACCTAGTTGAATACTTAGACCATAAACTAGATTTTATTAGTAGATGAAGAGTCAATACCTAGCTAATGAGCTGAGGCACCAGGTTGGATGCTTAAATCATATAGCTAAGTTTTTAGGTGACTAAAGAGCTAATACTTGGGTGATGAGCCAAGGCACCTAGTTGATACTTAGATCATAGAGCTAGATTTTTGGGTGGTTGAAGAGCCAATATCTAGCTAATGAACTAAAGCACTTGGTTAGATACTTAGAGCACAGAGCCAAATTTTTGGACACATGATTGATAATTGTTTAAATAAATAGAAGAGAATAAAAACTTTATTAAAGATAAAAACTCTCTGAGATCTTCAATATGCATCTTTCTCATAGGTCGAGTTAGTGTGCTGCCTCATAGGTCTAGTGTGCATCTTTCTCAGCTCAAAAATAGGATCATTGATTTCCATAACCTCTGGGCCTTTGCCTTTTTGGTCCTGGTGGCTCTTCCAATATACTACTCCATATTTGTGAGCTAGGCCTTGGCCACCCCATGATTCACCTATACCATTTTTAGGAAAACCTCATAACTAGATGAAAATTAGAGATTGCTACTTGGAGCTAATTAAGTGTTGGGCATCATAGGATCATATTATAGGTGGATCGATCTTGAACCATAATAAACTTGGACTTGATCATGGAGCTCCTTGAGTTTTCTCTAATTATGAGGAGAAAGTTGATGATGCCGAGTGGGGTGACTAAGTCCCCCATGAATCTAGTGAGTATCCAAATATATGACTCTAGCTTGTGCTCTATTTTTATTTGGTCATATGCTCAAGTGAACAAAATATTTATGAAGCTCCCAGTATCTACAATAATGAATTGCATGACATAGCTATCAAGGATCACCGAGATCACCAACGCATCATGGTGAGGTATCAAAATTCTTTTCAAGTATTTTGTAGAAAAGACTATGACTCTAGCTCCTAGTTTGTGGGGTTGCCTTTTCACCTGTTCCTATCCTCTAGTAATTACCTAGCATTTGCTAGTTAATGCTAACACCACATCTTGACTTTGGGGGCTTGTATGGATCATGTTAAGGTGTCCCTTAACTAGTGGATTGTGTAGCTCTAGGCTAGGATCCCTCTATGAAGACCTTTGCCAATTAGCCTCCTATGACCGAGGTCCCTCAGTCTACTTACCTCATCTAATAAATTGTCTGAGGTGAGATATCTGGATAAGTCTCTCAATCTCATTTTTGAGGTGTCTACACTCTTCAATATTATGCTCATGATCTCAATAAAAATGGTAGTGCCTCAACCTATCTAATTTTTGCTTATCGTTGCAAATAGGTAATGGCCTTCTCAGGAAATCTAAATGCTCAATATGGGCCAATACTTCATTCCTTGAATTGTTCAAGGGCATGTATGTTCAGAAATCACCTATGTGCTCCCTTCACTCAGTCTTTTGCTTCTTCTATTTGGGAATTTTGGCTTCCTAAGAGCCCTTCTTAGACTACTATTTCCTTTTGACTCTCTTTTGATCAAGATTATCTCTTTAGTATCAATATGCTCTCAAACCTAGCTTATGAATTCTACTAGGCTCTTAGGGGTTAGTGGGCCATCTCATAGGGCACCCTAGCTTGTTGAATCCCATTGATCGCTATGGCGAGGATGCTTAATGACTTCCAGTATAGCCCTATTGAAATGGGTGAGGTACTCTCATAAGCTCTCTCCTTCTACTTTAGAGCGAGAAGTGTAGAGGGATCTTTTTAATGAGGTACTAGGGAGATAAACTGCTCCATGAACTAATAATCTTGGTCATCAAAATAGATAATGGAATACCTTGGAAGTCCAGAATACCAAGCTTGGGCAAGTCCTTGTAGTATCATTGGGAACACCTTGCACATGGTTGAATCCCATGCATCTTGTAAGATCATCACAGTCTTGAATGTGCTCACATGGTCTACTAGGTCCTTCAAGCCATCATATACTTCATAGGGAGGCTGCCTAAACTTTGATTTGAACCAGAGAGTAGGCTATCTCTAGGATTAGAAGGGCGTCAAACCTCACTTGGTTTGGGTGAGCTGGTGCCCCGAGCCTTTCCCAAGTCACTTGTGGTATGGGTTTTCTTTGGCCTTAGTCTCTAGCTCTAGTTGAGGCTTGGTTAGTATGTGTAGAGTAAGTGGCCTCATCAATCGGATCATAGATGGGATCATGCCCTTCAAAATTCTAGAAGGCTTGATATCAAAGCGAGAATCCTTCCAAGGGACCTTGGTGGCTTGGGTAGTGTTGTGTGCTAGGATAATGCATCTAGTTCATAGTGTTTAGCTATGATTCTTGATGTTGACTTGATGCAACACCATGCATTTGAGCTTGGGCTTGAGTATAGTAAGCCTAGAGATTTTGCATCATCTGAGTTTGACTTTGCAGCTACTAGGTTTGAAGAGTATAGTAAACCTAGAGATTTTGCATTATTTGAGTTTGACTTTGTAGCTACTAGGTTTGAAGAGCTTAGATGGTTTATGCCTAAGCTTCCAATATCTAAGTCATCTACTGAATGATGGTGGTGAGGGTCTAAAACTCTTATGGATCCACTGGGTTGGGAGGTCTTTTAGGAATCCTTGACTATGGGATTCTATAAGGTTGCTTTTGCATTGTTGGTGGACAATTTGATGAGTTGACCAACTGAGTTGGCTCAACTGATGGCCCACAGGAGTTATGAGACTCCACCAGTGCTAGGGTGGCTTGCTTCTTATTTTGGCTTTTGGATGATGATGACCTTGCCACTATCAGAGGCATGGTCGAGGGTCAATGATGATTTCTGAGATCAATAAAGAGGAGAGGCAAAGTAGAGCTCAATGAAATCACCACCATTGATCGAGCCCAATCCGACTCATATTCTATTCTCAGGAGGCTTCTTGAGAGTAGGATCTTCTAGGCCATTCCATTGTTCGATCTACAAGGAGAAGACACTATAGGAAGACTAGTAGGAACTCTTTGACAGTAGTTGCTCTAACACTCAAGTTAGTAGAGAACTTAGAAATATGGTGAAGAAGAATAATTGGTCATTCCTCCCTTACATTTGAGAGTATGATGGCATTTATGAAGTAAAGAAGAGGCTAGGTGTATCTGGGACTCTGTAATCTTTGTCCCAATCTGATTGGCCTCTTCGTAATAGATTTCCATGAGTCTCAAATTTCTCGGGATTGATCACCAAGGATTGTTACCATCTTGTTTTGACAAATACTTTGTCACTTTGCCTATACACCGAAGTCACCAATCTCCCACAATTGCATTAGGATCAACATGCAAGAGCTAATGTTGCTAAGCCTCCATGACTGCTTTGGGTTAAGAGTTCACTTAGCAGGACAATGCTATGGTTATCAAGCTCCCTTACCCTCAGAATGACTCAATATCTTCTTCTTGACACTTTGAAATTATATTTTGGTCCATATTTTCCAAAAAATTGTAAATAACCTCCTAAAAATTTAGCATCCAAAAATAGTACATATTTTGAATTTTATCTTCAAGGAAATAAATCATAATTAAGTGGATTACAAGCCAATCACAAAACATGAAAAATATAATTTCAATCAAATATTATAATTACATCACAATCCAAAACAAGTCAATCAAAATTTTGATCTGGATTCCGCTTCGAGACTTATAAATTAATGGAGATCTTGCATAAAAAAAACACGAGAGACAAAGATAAGAACTAGGTAGGGATCTGCAAGCCATCATTAGAGAATTCATCAAGTTTAAAAAAAAATTGAAAGGGTGAAGATTCTCAGCTTGGTTCCCCTTCTTCTTCTCTCTCTGCTTGTTCTTCACCTCTTTAATAGGGTTACCATGCTGCTCCATCCTACTCGTCACACTCGTGAATCCTGCTTGAGTTGTTGATCTAGCCCATCACTAGAACCTAGCTTCTTTGGAGAAGAAGCCATGCCAACCTTAGCCTTTCTTTGCTGTATTGCATCTCTTATGGCCGACTCTTTTCTTGGATCTTCCTCACCCTACCATTGCGAAAAGCTCGACTGCTCCACTGATCCTACTCTCTCACTCTACACATGCCTAGCCATGAGCTGCTGTCTCGCCACTAGCTAAGCACTGTTGGTCTACAACCTCAGCTTCACTTGTGCATCTCCTCTACGAGCTTGACACTAACCTCACCTCATTGTTGCCTCAGCCATCGCTGGTGAGACACCGCCCCTCACTCTGGCGAGCTATCAGCATGCTCTTGAACTCTTTCCACCACCCCAACTACCCTTCTTGGCATCTAGCATTGTGTCGTGCACCCGTGGGATCTTGCCTAGCTAGCCCAAGCCCTGGTCTGCCCCCTTCCACACCCATGTCAGGTCAAAGTTGGTCATCACTATAAGCTGGATCCGGCCTCCAATCACCACATCTGGCCATGAGATTAGGGATAGAGCTGCCATCCACCTTGTCATCAGGGAAGACAAGCTGGATCAGGCCATTTTTAGCTGGGTCCAGCCAAGGAGGAAATCAAGCAGCCATGGCCCAGTAGAGCTCAGGAGAAAGAAGAAGAGGGGAATGGGAAAGAAGAAGGAAGAAGGAAGTGAAAGAAAATAAATAAAAAAAATAAAAAAGAAGTTGATGCAAAAAAAAAAAAGGCTAGCAGCGTCTTGTCTCAATTTTCGTGCTACTACCATCATGACTACCTATTGCCCTTGACACATCGACGAATTTCATCAACACCACAGTCACCCATAGTCTTTGACATATTAATTAAACTTTATAAACAATGCAACTACCCATGGTCTTTTGTGCGATGGTGGATTACCATCAATACCGTGGCCACCCATGGCTCTGTGCATCAACAGATCTCCACCACCGACCTAGGTCTAGTCTATAGGCTCGCTTAAAAGTCAATTTTGATCTAGGGTCAGCCCACGGGCTCATTCAAAACTAATTTTGGACTAAGGGCAGTTTGCAAACTTGCCGAATGTCTATTAGGACTAAGGTCAGCTTACAAGCTCATCAAATATTTATTTGGACTAAGGTAAGTTTGTAGGCAACATCTATTCAGACTAATACTAGCTTGTGAGCTCGCCAAACATCTATTCGGACTAAGACTAGCTTGTGAACTCGTCAAACATCTATTCAAACTAAGGCCAGCTCACAAGTTTGTTAAATATTTATTCGGACAAAGGCCAGTTGGGAGTTCGCCAAATGTCTATTCGAACTAAGATCAGCTTACGATCTCACCTAATATCTATTTGGACTAAGGACACCATACAATCTTATCAAATGTCTATTCAGACTAAGGTCAGTTTATGAGCTTGCCAAATGTCTATCCAGATTAAGGCCAGTCGTAGGCTCATTAAACATCTATATAGACCAAGGACAACTTGCGAGCTCACCGAATGTCTATTCGAACTAAAGTCAACTTATAGACTTGACAAATGTTTATTAGAACTGAGACTGGCTTTCAAGCTCACCAAATATCTATTTAGACTAAGGCCAGCTTGTGAACTTGCTGAACATCTATTAAAACTTAGGCCAGTGTGCAAACTCATTAAATGTCTATTCAGAGTAAGGCTAGCCTGCAAGCTTGTTGAATATCTACTCAAAGTAGGGTCAGCTTTCTAGCTCACCAAATGTTATTATGATAACCTGTGGGCTCTCAAACCAAATTAATTAACACAAATCTATTAAAATTCACATTAGACTCAAAAAGAACAAATGAGAAAAACTAAATTGATTGAAATGGTCCACCAAATGGACTTAAATTGATCAAATAAATGACTAAAACTCAAATTAAATTGGATCTAAAATACAAATTAAATTTATCTAAACAAAATCAGCTTAGACTCAACCCTAATTGGGTTCAAATTGGGTCAATTCAAGATCAATTCAAATTAAATCTAATTTGGATCAAACTAAGCTCAAATCAAATCCTAATTGTGTTAAATCAAGTTCAAATTGAAGGGTCAAACTCAAAGTCAAATCAGAACTAAATTGAGCTTGGACTGAAACCATGTTGAACCAAATTGACTTGAACTTGAATCAAAGTCCATCAAGATGCAAACTCAAATCCGATAAAGGTTCAATACAAGGTCGAACTCGACCCAAATCAAATAAAATTAGACTCAAACTAAGATCGAGTCCTGAATGTTGAACTAAGTCAAATCAGATTTCAATTGAAATCAGACTCAAACTAATATTCAACCAAAGTGAATGTTTCATATGGTTTCCATGGTTATGCTATAAAAGCATCAGTGCGAACCCAATCACCAAAGGTTTTGGGAATAGAAAATTTTAATATATTACTATCTTTTGAGAAGGAGTTAGTGAATAATAATTCAATCAAGTTTTAAACATCAAGTTGAATCAATTTGGACTCAAATAAAAATTGAGTGTTGAATTGATTCCAATTTGAACTCGAACCCGAACCATATTAGTCCTGATGGAACTAAATAGGGTCAAATTGAGTCCTACTGGGTGTGTTGAACATTTGGCAATACTCTAAGGCCATGAACAATGGGTGATGTTACCATCCTAAGTTAAACTGAAATTAGTTCAAGTGGAACTAAACTTGGTCAAATTGGGTTCCATTAGATATGTTACAAAAGCCTTTGGCAATACTCGAGAGCTATATCCAACCTCCTAAGCCATTGGTGAAGCTATTGAATCAAAGAAGTCAAATACCAACATTCTTAAAGCCGTTGGCCATGCTTCAAAGCTAGTAAACCTTAGAAGAAGTTGACATGCACCCTTCAAGCTACACAACTCCAAAAGTAGTTGATGTGTGCCTTTCAAACTAGTCAATCTCAAAAGTAGTTTATGATGCACCCTTCAAGCTAGTCAACCCCAGAAGAAATTGACAATGTGCTGTTCAAGCTAGTCAACCCCAGAGTAGTTGATGATGCACCCTTCAAGCTAGTCAACCTTAGAAGTAGTTGACAATGTGCCCTTCCAGCTAGTCAACCCTAAAAGTAGTTAACAATGCACCCCTCAAGCTAGTCAGCCCTAGAAGCTGTTGACGATGTGCCCTTCAAGCAAGTCAGCCCCAGAAGAAGTTGACGATGCACCATTTAAGCTAGTCAACTCCAAAAGTAGTTGACAATATGCCCTTCAAGCAGTCAACCCCAAAAGTAGTTGATGACACACCCTTCAAGCTAGTCAACCCTAGAAGCAGTTGGTGATGCACCCTCCAAGTTAGTAACTCCAAAGTAGTCAATGCACCTTCAAATCCTAATAGGGTTTACTGACATAAGCAAAGGCAGTCAGTCTCACCTATCAATATATTATTAACATCTGCTAAAGACCAAGTCAAGACCCATCTGAATCAAATGCCATGTGGTCTAGTGTAGGGGAGCAGGGTAGCAGCACACATTAGAGCCTTTTCGTCACTCTATTTTTCCTTTACTTCTTTCATGTTTTCTATAATTTCATGTTAAAATTCATTATAAAGTGAGGGTATGCCCTTATTTAGACCATGTACCATTTCTCAAATAAATCAATATCATGGTTTTCCTATTTTCTTTTGTTGCTTTATTTTATTTACTAGGTTTTCTTAATTGAGGAGATTTTTGACAATTGTTAATTAACAATAGGGCCTTGTGTTTGTTGGAAGTCAATGTTCTCACAACACTTGATAGCGTACTCAAATAAAATACTTTTTGATTTATGCATCGAGGTTGCTCTTCAGGGTCTCTGCCACCTTCGGACCACTGAAATCAATCCCACAGTACTCTAAGGCTTTACCCAACTCACAAATAGCGAGTAAAAATACTTTCAATTCAAAGAAGTTAACACCTATGCCCCATGAGCTATGGAATACTTCAAACTTAAAGGGATTAACACCTACATCCCATGAGTTATGAAATATCATAGATCAAAGAAGTTGACACCTATTCCCCACAGGCTACCGGATACTTCAAACTCAAAGAATCTAACACCTACACCCACAGGCTACAGAATACCTCAAATCAAAGAAGTTAACACCTACGCCCTATGGTCTATGAAATACTTAAACTCAAAGAGGTTAATACTTGCAATTCTATGGGCTATAGAGTACCTCAAATCAAAGAAATTAAGACCTATGTCTCATGGGCTACCAAATAACTCAAATCAAAGAAGGTCGCACTTATTCGCCACAAGCTATGGAATACTTCAAACTCAAAGAGGTTAACACCTACACTTTATGAGCAATAAAATACCTCAAAACAAAGAGTTAACACCTATGCACCACTGTCTACGGAGCCTCAAATCAAAGAAGTTGACACTAATGGCCTATTACCTGTGGAATACCTCAAACTCAAAAGGGCTAACATGTACATCCCACGAGCTACGGAATACCTTGAATCAAATAGGTTAAAACCTAGGTCCCTCGGGCTATAGAATACCTTAAATCAAAGAAGTTAACACCTACACTCCATGGGCTATGGAATACTTCACTTCAAAGAGGTTAACACCTGTGCCCCATGGGCTATGGAATACCTCAAATCAAAGTAGTCAATGCCTACACCCCATGGGCTATTGAAAATACTTCAAAACCAGTGAAGTTAATGCCCATGACCCATGGCTATGGAACATACTTCAAAACCAAAGTGATTAATACCTACACCCCATAGGCTATAGAATACCTCAAACCAATGAAGTCAATGCCTATGCTTCATGGGCTATAAAAATGCTTCAAAATCAAAAGAGTGAACACCTATGCCCCATGGGTAATAGAATACTTCAAGACCAATGAAGTTAACATGTACTCCCCTTGGGCTACAGAAATACTTCAAACTTAGGAAATCATCATAGATGCTCATAGCCATTGGAAACACTCCATCCATGTCCCACTGGACGATGCTATCAACATCTATCAAAGACTAAGTCAAGACCCATCTGAGTCGAGATGTCACATGATCCAGTATATGGGAGTGGGGCAGCAATACACATCGAAGCCCCTTCCTCACTCCTTATTTTTTTTGTTTCTTTCATTATTCTCATGTTTTCCATAATTCTATGTTAAAATTTATTATAAAGTGAGGGCATGCTTTTTCTTAAGGCATGTACTGTCTCTCTCAAATCAATTGAAGGATGCTTTCTTCTTTTCTTTTTTGTCTTTATTTTATTAGCAAGGTTTCTTACTTGAGGAGATTCCTGATAATCATTAGATTAAGTAACAATAGGAGCTTACGTATATTGGAAGTCAATGTTCCCACAATACTTGATAGCACACTCAAAATAAAATACACTTTGATTTGTGCATTGAGGTTACTCCCCGGGAACTCCACCATCCCAAGCCACCAAAATCGATTCCACAAATTCTAGCACACTTGGTAGGACTCTTTTCATTGATTTGTAGTAGACTTGTGTACAGTATAAACTAAACACCCTATTGCACCAATTGACTACAAATTCTAGCACACCTAGTGGAACTTGACTTCTCGTCCAAGTGTAGAAACTAAGCTAATATAGACACATATCAAAAGAAAGAAAGTTGATGATTGATTTTGTATTACAAGAAAGAGAAAATGGCATCATCAAGTGACCCTTCTACCCCAACCCACACTATCATCCCCAATGAAGGGTCTGTGGTTTGCTTTGTCGACCAATGATTACTACAAGACAATCAAAATCCAAATAATCATGGATCAACTCCTCATCTCCTATTCGGGGGGTAAGGGCCTCCCATCCAGGGTATGAAGGTTAAGTCCACCAAGGGGGCAAAGGCTAAGTTCACCTAGGGAGAAAGGGTCAAACCCATTCAAAAGGGTTAAGGCCAAATGCCATTTTTCCAAACCTCAATGGCAAAAATTATGGGGGCAATCAAAGTCCATATCAGCCATCAAGTTATGTCCAACTCCATCTAATTCATGCATGGTGCTTCTACTTTCACTGACTTCATCATTGCTCCTAGCATTGCTAATGCTACCATTGGTCTAGTTACTACTCCACTTCCCTAGTACGGATCAACCCCCTTACCTCTCACCCAATGAGCAAAGACCAAGTCCACCGAGGGGGCAAAAACCTATTAAGGGGGCAAAGGCAAAGTTTGGCCAAGGGATAAAGGCCAAATTTTATTATGTAAAACCTCAATGAGAAAATAGAGGGCCCATGGCACAAACTAGGACATCAGTTTTTCAAAAACCAAGCAATAGACAAAAGTCAATTTTTGACTGCCTACAACTTACCAAAGGAAGGATCAGCAGAGTATTCGGTCAACTACAGGATGTCAAATAGAATTTGAAGTTAGGTTCTACAATCCCCACCTCTAACGATGCAAGGGCTAAAGGGGGACAACAGAAAGACACATGTTCAATCTTCTTCAGCTGAGAAAAGAGTAATGTCGTCTTATAATGCTCAAGTGATTAATGGACAAGGAAAAGGATACTTGCACCAAATTTGCAACTTGAAAGAGTCAAATAGTTGCATTAGTTTCAAAAACACAAAATAAAAAAAATTATTTCACATAAGATAGAATGTCTAGTCAAATCAAAACTGACTAATCAAGTATGTATTCCATACTTCTTGAGGCTAAAAAAAATAAACTTTTGCATTACATAAAATGAAAAGTTCTCTTAAGTTTTTAGGTGAATCACCTTTTGTTTTAGAGATAAGGTCACTAAAAAATGCAAAGGTAATGCTTGAAGGCAAGGACAGTTGATAATGAAATATGGTGGAATTGGAATCCCTACATCTCCCTTGCCCACTGACATCTTAAGTTAACTTCAGGAATGTAAGCCTGGAAATATTGTGACCAATCTGTAAGTAGTTCCCTAGTAAGGAAGTTGCTTTAAAGATAAAAAGGTTCTAAGATTGAAAGATAACCTCTTGAAAATCTTCTCCTAAAGGCAAAAGATCAACCCCTCGATAAATGATGTGAAATAAAATTCTAAATGAACAAATCTCATATGAAAAGCTAAACCAAGAGAGGCAAACTCAAAGAGTAAGAACCAGTTGGTATTTATAAGCCCATAAACCTTGAATCCTCAAAGAAGAATGAGATTGCTAAGTCAAAAAATGAAAAAAAAAAAGGGGGGGAGAAAATTGGATCGTATATCAGAATTAGGAGTATTTACTCAAACTCATTTCAATGTATTATCAGCCAAGAAAGGCCACTCAAAGAATAAGTACCATATGACATCTATGGGTGTGTAGACCTTGGACTTTAAGGTTGGGAGGTATTCGAGATCAAAGCCAAAGTAACTAACCAATAGGAACATGGTAAAAGTAGTGAAGTCACTAGAAGAATAGGTTCCTGAAGAAAATATTACACTAGGAAAAAGGGTAAGGGAAGGTCCATCGATGACATGCCACATTTTGAGACCAAATCATCCTTGAACTTCGATAGACCGAATCAAGTAAGAGGCCTTAATCAAAGATGAAAGGATATATTACTTGTCTACTAAGAGAAATCTCTAAAAAGGATTTTCTTTGAAAAAGTACAAGCACATATGCTCTACAATATTACTTGTCTACTAAGAGAAAACATCACTTCATAAGTTTATAGCTCTCAAAGTTTATGCACCAATTTGGCATTCTAAAAGACAAATCGTCAACTTGAATTATTACAACTCAATTAGCATCATCGACTTGAGCATTTGCTTGCTAATTTAGTCAATTACTATAGAGCATCCTACTCCAATGTGCCAATCAAGAATTTCAAAGGACTGAGCTATATCACTCTAAGTACCCATACATGCCTCATGATCATCATTGGACCTCTTCTAGTAATGAGGCTAATCAAATATCCTCAATAGGCACACATGAACTGTGTTTGTCAAGCTAGCCAAAACTCTCTAGACATCTCAAGAAAATGAAATCCTTAGGAAAGCTTCATCAAAGTGTGAAGTAAGGGGGCATCATGCAACTGAAATGCCCTTAAGATCAAAAAGAGAACCTTGGCCAAGTCTCGTTCAACATGATGTATCATTTGGTAAAGAAATGATCCTCAAACCAAAAGAAGCCCCACCAGAATAAGAAGATAGGGGCAAGCCACGGTTGTTGAATTCATGGAAATAAACCTTGGTTCAAAGGAGTAGGATAACTTTTATCAGTGCATACTTCTTAGGGGAAAAGCTTATGCTACAAAACAAAGCTTGGTTCTTCAAGGGGTACTATGCATGAGTCTCTAAGTGCAATAAAAGCAGAAAGCATCATGATAGAATGTTTGACTTCCTTAAAAAGGAATATTCGATCAAACATGCACTCCATGTTTCTCAAGGAAAAAATGGGCACAAAACCCCATCTATTTTATGCCCCACTCAAGTCCACTCCTTGTATCAATTAAGACCACTCTTTATGGCACCTCAAGTCCACTCCTTATGGCAAATCAAGTCCACTCATTATGGCAAATCATGTCCACTCCTTGTGGAAAATAAAGTCCACTATTTATAGTAGACAAGTCCACTCATTATGGCAATTCAAGTCCACTCATATGGTAGCTTAAGTCCATTCATGTGACAACTCAAGTCCACTCCATGTGGTCACTCCAAGTCCAGTCCACTTTCATGTGGCAAGATTAATCCATCGTCTCATAACAAGTCAAGTCCACAAGGTTTGTCTTTTGGATTAAGATGCAAGGAACACACAAATACAAATGAAATTTGACGCAAAGAAGTCCCATAAAGCAATAGTGATATTCGTAAACAAGATGGACAAAACACAAGTAGAAACTCTAGATAAAGAGGATAATGATAATCCTAAGATACGTAAAGTCTAGTGACATTTATTGATAGGCATAACACCTTGGTAACCACTTGTTCACACTTCCCCATCATAATCTAAGCAAGGCAAGCATTATATTAGAAAATGACCTAAAAGTAAGAGACGGAGATAGAGGATCATTACCTAATACTCGTGATGGTAGATGAATTCCCATGAATGCAAACATCCCTTGACTAAAGCACAACCCTAAAATCACATCTGTAGGAGAAGCAAAGTTAGTATAGATGACAATGAAAAACTTGGTAGAGTCCAAATGTCCCTCACCGTCAATATCTAAAATATCATTGGGAGGACTTCTAACATCCTCATCCACATGAAAAGACACAAATTCTTCAGAAGAAGGAAGGGGGGGGGGAATGATAGGGAAGAGAACAACTTAGGATGAGAAAATTGCCAATCCCTATGGGTACTCACATCTAATGAATAATAGGCTAGTGTAGGTGATGGAGATTTTGATCGAACCACTCTACTCAAATCTGTATCAAAAGACTAGTGCACTAGAGCTGGTGAAGGGTCACCTTTGGCCCTGCACTCATATCAACCATGGGAAACTAGAAATTGGATCTCAAGATAACACATGTGGTGTCAATCCTGATCCAACACTCCCACATATAGACAAGCCTACATATGTCGACAAAATGCCTTAGAGCATTTATAGGTCGAAGCATCTCTCACCTCAAGCTCAATCTGGGGCTTGCATTGCCACAAAAATGGCCATAATCAATTATGTAGGGAGGAATAGGTTTTTCTCTGTTATATCCTGGCCGAGAGAATTTATGAGCCAGGGCCATCTACACCTCTTGAGTCCTTTGCCACTTCAACCCTCTACTACTCACTTCTTGCTTTTCCTTACTGTGCAAATCAAGTTCATTCTTACATAGAAACTTTGGGTAAATATGGAAATATCCTCCCATGCTGTTAAACCACACTTTGGCATATAAACATATAACCTTGGCCTCTCATTTAGTATCACAAATAAAATACTCTAAATCATCTTGAATGGGAGTGAGGTGTAGCTAGTAACCTGCTAGCAGGCCAAGTCATGATGGTGGTGAAGGAGCAAGAACATTCTTGGGAAAACCCTAGTCATACCCAAACAATCAACAAAATTAATATCGATTATAAGGCTTTGCAACCAAATGCTCCTCTGAACAAAGTAGAAGTACCCCATGTTGAAAAGAAATGATGTACTCATAAGCATTTGACGATAATGGAAATTGAGCCACATTCACCATCATGTTAGAATAAGAGAGGGTGTAAGGAAAATCTCACCAATTGTAGTTCCATGCATCTCACATGTGCATCCTAGCCTCTCTGGAAGAGTAAAAAGAAGCGGCTGTATTCATGATTTGAACCATCTCAGGAATAGGAATTGAACATAAATGACATAGCACCTTGATTATGTCACTGAGCTCTAGCTCGGTATACATCCTCCTAAAATGGGCATAAATCCAAGAATAAAGGAAATGAATGGGAAACCAAGTGGAAGAGTCACCTGGTCTTGTAGCACTACAACCATTACCTTGAGACTAGCATATATCTACCCCAATGTCATAGCAGCTAGAGTGATCCTTTGTCCATGTAGCATCTTACAGGCCATCATGAATGTTTCAGGACAAATGTAATACCCACCATGTGGCAAAGCCACAAACTAATAAAGGTGGCAAAATAAGTCTTCGGGTTGAATTCTGGAAGGTGGTCTCTCATGTCATGCATGATCTAGTCAAGTCTAGTTGGCTCACTTGCTAGGTTTCATTATAAAAGAGTTCAATCCAAAAGTTTAAGTACACACATTTTTGATTATTTGAAAAGTGTGATACCTTCCAATCATAAATCTCAAGGAGATTAGGCAAAGTGTAATTGAAATTGAGGCTGATATGGTAGTCAATAAGGATATACTCATCATAAAAACTCCCTAGGATAGGAATCCTAGCTAGCTGTCTCATATCCCAGAGAGAAATACTAGCCTCACCATACAGAGTGTGGAAAGTGTTTGTAGTGCAATCCCACATCTCGATCACACTATGCAAAATTCTTGATTTTCTTGCATACTATCCCTTGTATGCTATGACCTCTTCTAAGATGCCGAGACCCGCAAGTTGGGCTGAAAATTAGATACCATGTCATCAACCCACTCTAAGTAATTTGGTAAAGCTAGTACTGGTCAGCAAGAAAGATCTTTCCCAAGAAGAAGAATGGCCGTTCAAGATGTGGAACCCTAGAGATTCTGAAGATTCTCATTGCTTAAACTGCCCAGTAGGTTCCAACATAAAAGACTCACCCACCCTATTGGCATATGGCACCCATCCTTTGGGAAAATGAGAAAAAGGGTGGTAGTTATTGAGCCTCACACATTTTCAATGCTCCTGGGGTTAATATACAATAACCACCTTAGCGTTAGTCCCAAAGATAGGAAGAAAATGGCACAAAGCCAAACTATTTTCTTTCTTGTCTTAGATTCTCTCAATCACAAGAGAAACTGTAATACCTTTAAAGGCAAAAAGGGAACAATCTCATAAAGAGAGAGGAAAAGAGGCTTCTGCAAAATACAAAAGGATAAACAAAAGTCCTCACCTGTCAGATGCTTGCAAAAAAACATGACAAAGAGATTTTGCTATTTTCTTTTACATCCACTCCTCTCGCCAAGAAAACTCATGAAGTGGATGTGAAGGGGGCACTTTGTTTAAGTGTATTTTGTAACCCAACTTTGATTTCAAATCTCACAGGAATTTGAGTTAGACTTTGCGTTTAATTAAGGATGATTTAGGATCAATTTCAAATAGAGAAGGGCTAAAAATTCAGGCCCAAAACACTAAATTGAGACATATTGGATGACTAGTTCCAACTTTGATAACTAGTTTTGATGAGATTAAGAAACTCTACTCACTATTGATCAATCAATTTCCAACTGGATGATCGGTTTTGACAGACTATGCATGCTTTTGCTCTTAATTTGATGTCTGGTTCCATCTAGATGACCATTTCAGATGCAATCTACATAAACAAAAACAGAGTTTCTTTAAATCTTTGGAAGATCAACATAATTTTCAATCAAGGAAGGTGTAATCTTATGATATATCAATCTGAGACTCAAATATAAGGTTTATGGCAATAATATATTCATCAAATCTTCAAATTAAATTAATCAATATCCAAAATTAGAGATTCTCTCAGCCATTTATAAAGGGAGATAGGGCACACAAATTTGATATACTTTTACACTTGATTCTTGGGGAAATTTTCCACGAATCAAAGGTGAGTTTGGAGGCTAATCCTTGAGGAAGTTTTATGACAGTTAAAGGAGGAGATCGTACAGATGAGAAGGAGACTAAGAAGGCATTATTAGGGCTAAAAGATGTAAGATTTCCTTCATCTTCTCCATTTCTCTTTTTGGTTTTACTCTCCTTTTTCCATGCCTCCTGGAAGAATTTTTGCTATTGTTGTTGCCCAAGGCTTCATTGCCCTATGTTCCATTGATCTCCAAGAGATGACACCCTTCTGCCCATACTCGGAGGATCAAACCTAAGAACTAAACATTTGAACCTTGATAGGTTCCTCCCTTTCTCTACCAACACTGCTACCACCTGTAGCTTTGAGCATTGATGTCTCCACCAATATTGTGGCCACTTGTGGCCTCTTTAGTGCATTGACAAAACTCCACCAACATCACAGCCACCCATGGTCTTTGTCCCATTAACAAAACTCCACTAATATCATGGCCACCCATGGTCTTCGGTGCATTGACAAAACTATACCAATGCTATGGCCACCTGCAGCCTCCTTTGAGACATCAATGAAAATTTCACCCCCACCATAGCCACTCACAGCCTCCTTTGGGGCATTGAAAAAATTCCACCACCACTGTAGCCACCCATGGTCTCCTTTAGGGCATCAATAAAATTTCACCATCACTGCAGCCATCTACAGTCTTTGAAGAATTATTGAAACTTTATCATCTTGTAGCCACTGATGATCCTTGGTATCTCAATGGTCTTTTCCATCACCACGGTCACCTATGATCCCCTCTCCTTGCACACTGCGGTGCCACCCCTCACATGGAAAACTCATATTTTGGAGCCCACCATGAAACTTTGTGAAGATGGAGGAGAAACTAAGCTAAGAACCCACTCAAACTTGGACAAGAATGAGAATAACCCAAAATTCATACATAAGTCATTCCTCAGGCTCACATCCATAGGCCAGCCATTGAGCCTACTGCATCAAGCCAACCCTTGAGCTCACATCCACAAGCTAGCCTTCAGACCTATTACATCAAGCTAGCCCTCAGACTAGCATCCATAGACTAGCCTTTGGGCCTACCGCATCAAGCTAGCTGTGGGGCTCACATCCATAGCCAGCCTTTGGGCCCACTACATCAATCCGGTCCTTGGGCTAGCAATCATAGGCCAACATTCAGGCCCATCACATGAAGCTAGCCCTCAGACTAGCAACCATAGGCTAGCCTTCAGGCCCACTAAATCAAACCAGCCCTCGAGCCCATATCCATAGGCTAGACTTTGAGCCCTCAAGTTTGAAACTATAGGCTAACTTTTGGGCCTATTGAATCAAGATAGCCCTCAGGCTCGCATCAATAGGCTAGCCTTTGAGCCTGCCGAATCAAGCCATCTCTTGAGCTCGCATCTATAGGCCAACTGTTAGGCTTGCTGAATCAAGCCATCCCTTAGGCTCACATCCATAGGCTAGTCTTTAGGCCCATCGAATCAAGCTAGCCCTCAGGCTTGCAACCATAGGCCAGCCCATAGGCCTACCAAGTTAAGCTAGCTCGAAGGCATAGGTTAGTCTTCAGGCCCATTGAATCAAGCTAGCCCTCAAACTCACATCCAGAAACTAGTCTTTGAGCCTACTAATCAATCCAGCACTCGGGCTCACAACCATAGACCAATGTTCAGGCCCCCCGCATCAAGCTAGACCTTGGGCTTGTAACCATAGGCCAGCCTTCGGGCTTGTCAAATCAAGCCAACCCTTAGGCTCACAACTATAGGCTAGCCTTTTGTCCAGTCAAATCAAGCCAACCCTCGGGCTCACAAGCATAGGCTAGCCTTTTAGCCTGCTGAATCAAGACATCCCTTGGGGTCACATCTATAGGCTAACCTGTCGATCTACTAAATTAAGCTAGCTCTCAGGCCTGAAACCATAGGCTAGCCTTCAAGCCTGTCAAATCAAGTAAGCTCTTAGGCTCGTATCTGTAGGCAAACCTTTGAGCTCACTGAATTAAGTTAGCCCTCAGGCTCGCATCCATAGGCTACACTCAGGCTCGCCAAATCAAGTCAACTCTTGGGTTTGTATCAATCAAGTTAGCCTTTTGGCTTGCCAAATCAGGCCAGCCTTCAGGATTGTCAAATCAAGCAAGCCCTTGGGCTTGGATTCATAAGACAACCTTTTGGGCCATCGAATCAAGTGAACCCTTAGGCTCACAACCATATGCCAGCCCTTGGGCTCGCAACTACTTGGACCATTGGTTGGTCTTCGGGCCTGCTATAATATTATCATGACAAGCCCAAGGGTTCATAAACTAAAAAGATCAATTAAAACTTAGAATTGATTTCATGACTCAAGGATATTGAACTTGGGCTAATTTGATTGAGATAAAACATTAAATGAACTCAAAATAAACAAGACTAAGTGAACTAAATTAAATGCTGGTAAACCAAAAGCCATTTGGACTAAGAACTAAACTTGTTTAAGGTAAGTCTAAACTAAACCTAATTAGGTCAAGCCAAATTGGGCTAAATCAAGTTCAAAACAAAAGGAGCTGAACTCAGCTCTGAAGCATAGATCAAACCTAGTCCGAATAAGTTCAAAGAATAAATTGAATTAGAGCAAGCTAAATCCCATTTGTCATGTTAAATCTCTGGCAACACTCCAAGACTAACCCCAACCCCAACCGCATGAGCAGTGGGTAAGTTTATCATCCTAGCTTGAATTAAAATTATCTCAAATCGAACTAAATAGGGTCAAAACTAAGTCCCACTGAGTGCACTCTAAAAGCCTCTAGTTGCACTCTAAGGCTTTATCCAACTCCACAAGAAATGGGTAAAACACTTTCAAATTAAAGAAGTTAAAACCTATATGCCCTTGGCTATGCAATATTTCAAATTCAAAGAAGTTAACACCTACGTGGCATGAGTTATAAAATATCTCAGAACAAAAAAGTTGACACCTATGCCACATAGGCTATAGAATACTTCAAATTAAAAAAGTTAATACCTATGTCCCATGGGCTATGGAATATTTCAACTCAAAGATGTTAATACATGTGTCACACGAGCTATGGAATACCTCAAATCAAAGATGTTAACACCTACGCTCTACATGCTACAGAATACCTCAAATCAAAAAAGTTAACACCTATGCCCCACAAGCTACAAAATACTTCAAACTCAAAGAGGTTAACACTTATGTCCTATGGGTTATGAAATACCTCAAATCAAAGAAGTTAATACCTACGTCCTATGAACTATGAAATATTTCAACTTAAAGAGGTTAATACCTATACTCACGGGCTATAGAATACCTCAAATCGAAGAAATTGATAACTATGCTCCATAGGCTACGAGATGCCTTAAATCAAAGAAGTCGATACCTATGCCCCATGGGCTATGGAATACCTTAAACTCAAAAGAATTAACACCTATGTCCCACAGGCTACGAAATGCCTCAAATTAAAGAGATTAATACCTACACCCCACAGGCTATAGAATACCTCAAATCAAGGAAGTTAACATCTATGCCCCATGGGCTATGAAATACTTCACCTCAAGGAGGTTAACACCTATGCACCATGAGTTGTGGAATACCTCAAATCAAAGAAGTTAATGCCTATACCCCATGGGCTATAGAAAATATTACAACTGGTGAAATCCATGCCTACACCCTATGGGCTATGGAAAATACTTCAAAACTAACAAGCTTAACACTTATTTCCCACAGGCTATGAAAAATACTGTAAAATCAAATGGGTAAACGCCTATGCCCCATGGGATATGGAAACACTTCAAGACCAATGAAGTTAACACCTACATTTCTTAGGCTATAGGAATACTTCAAACTTAGAAAATCATTACTGATGCTCATAACTATTGAAAACATTCCATCTATCCATGTCCCACTGAATGATGCCATCAATATCTATCAAAGACCGAGTCAAGACCTATCCAAGTTAAGATGTCAGATGGTCCAACATATAGGAGTGGGGCAGTAGCAGACATCAAACCCCCTTTCTCACTCCTTATCTTTTCTTTTCTTTCATTATTCTCATATTTTCCATAATTCCATATTGAAATTCATTGTAAAGTAAGGGTATGCCCTTTCTTAAGTCATATAGCATATCTCTTAAATTAATCGAATGGTGCTTTTTTCTTTTCTTTTATGTCTCTATTTTATTAGATAAGCTTCTTACTTTAGGTGATTCTTGACAATCATCGAGATCATTAACAAAAGGGGCTTGCATCTATTGGAAGTCAACATTCCTACAAAACCTAATAGTGTACTCAAATTAAAACACACTTTGATTTGTGTATTGAGTTCACTTCTCAGGGTCTCTACCATCCTGTGCTGCCAAAACCAATCCCATAGTTCCCTAAACCTGAGCTTTGGTGGTCACATCTATGGCCTCTCCTCCACCTCCTAATCATGATTGCCATGTCTCTCCCTTTTGGTGCACCTCAGGTGACTCATTAACTTCCCAAACCTCCCAAACATAGCTGCTTACCACCACCTCACCTTGGTCATGTTGCTCTCCGCTAGGCTCATCCATCACCACCACCATCAACTGAGTCCAGGCATGTGGAAGAGAAAGGAAGGAGAGGATTAGCCAAGGAGGTTTTGGGATGAGGAAGAAGGATGAAGGTTGAAGAAGGAGGGATGGGGATAAGAAAATTTTAAAAAAGTAATGTAAAAGAAATGGATTGTTGCTAGCTTGGAGAGGAAAGGAAATAAAATAGAAGAAAGAAAAGATAAGAAAGAAAAAAAAAAGAAAAAATATTCTTTCTCAATTTTGATTTGCATGCCAAATATGCCATTTGCCACTATGGCCACAAGACAACCATCAACTCTTGCAGACTTCACTTTAGCTATGAAACAACCCTCACGCTCTTTCAAACACCATTTTGACTGAGGGAGAACCTTTGAATTCTTATGAATGTTTATTTAGGCCATGGAACAACCTTTAGCTCTTTTGCATGCCTGTTTTTACTAAGGAAGAGCCTTCAAGCTCTTCCAAATATTATCTTAGGCCAAGAACAGCCTTCAGGTTGTTCTAGATGCATTTTTGACTAAGGAACAACCGTTGACCTCTTCCAAATGATATTTTTGGCAATGGAACAGCCTTCAGGCTCATCTGGATGTCATTTTAACCAAGGAACAACATTTGGGCCCTTTATAATGTCATTTCAGGCCATGGAACAAACATCGAGCTCTTCCAGAATTAGTTTTGATCAAGGAACAAGCCTTTAGGATCTTTTGAATGTTATTTTAGGCCACCGAATAACCATCAAGCTCCTTTGAATGTCATTGTGACTAAAGAATAGCCTTCTGGTTCTTCTACACATCATCCTGGCTCATGGATCAGCCTTTGAGCCCTTTTAGACATTCTTTTGACTAAGAAAAAGCCTTCGGTCACTTTCAAATGTCATTTCAAGCCATGGAATAGCCTTTGGCTCTTTCGAACCACATCTTAGGCCATAGATGAGCCTTCGGGCTCTTCTAGATGTCATTTCTATTATGGAACAACCTTAGACCTTTTTAATGTCATTTTAGGCCATGGAACAATGCTGGGCACTTTTGGATGTCATTTCGACTAAAGAATAGCCTTTGGACTCTTCTAAACATTATCCCAGGGCATGGATTGACTTTTGGGCTTTTTTAGACATATTTCAGCCATATTCTGGCCATAGTCCACTATATTCCCACCATAGTCCTCTGTATTGTATCGATGTTTTGTTATATTTCAGCCATATTTTGCCATATTTTGGCAATATTCTATTGTATCTTTGGCTATATCCTACTATGTTTTTGTCATAATCTATGATATTCCAGTAATGTGTTGTCCAGTTTTGGCAATGTTCTAACATATTTCAGATGTGTTTGGCCATATATTATCATATTTTGGCCATATTCTGCCTTGCTCTATCATATTTTCATCATATCTCAGCTATATTTCAATTGTGTTCCACTGCATCCCAGACATGTTCTACTTGTTCTGCACCATCCCAACCATGTTTTGTTCAAAAAATGCCCTAAAAATTTTTAACCTTTATAAACAAGTTATTTTTATAAATAGTCCCCTGCAAATCATAAAATTATAACTTGGTCCAATTTTTTAAAACATTGCAAATAACTTCTCTATAATTTTAGTGTCTGGGATGAGTACAACCTTCAAATTGTCATCATCTACAATAAATAGATTTATCCATATCTCTTTACAAACTCATCCAAAATCAAGATAAGCCATATCCATATCCATCTACATCCATATTCATTATTCAAAAATTCAAATAAAAGGAGATCATTTCTAGACCAATTTCATCTCTTTGAACTCTATATAAGCCCTATTAATACCTAAAAAAAGAGGGGAGGATCAGTAAAATCACTATGAAAGAAATAAGATAGATTAGGCAGAGTATCATTGAGGAGAATAATCAGAAGATCATCATTAAGAAAGAGTAAGAAAAGGTTGTTTCAACTTAGCTTTCTCTTTCCTTCCCTTCTCTCTTTGTCTTGTGTGCTTTCTTCTTATGCCCAGTAGGACCAACCAATCAACCTGCTACTCCCCCTCCTCCCAAGTTTCCTATTGTTTGAGAGAAGGGAGGGCCAAACTCCATCCTTGCTTGTTTACCTTCAGCCTTCACCCTACAACCTTCGCCCAAGCTGCCTTCTTGCTCTTTAGCCATGTGTGAGGGACCACTCAGCCTCACCGGAGACACCTTGCCAAAGAGAAGGCCATTCAAGCCCTGTCCCTACTCTATCCAACTTGAACTGAGCCATTGCCTACCTCGTAGCTACACCGCAATGAGTCACATAGGCTGCCTCGACCATGCACCACCTCCTTGATGGATCATGGAGCCATGCCTTCTCCCAAATCTCACTCAAAATCCCTACTGCCTCCTTTGCCATCGAGGATCATTGTGATTGACATCCTCATTTCCTAGATCCAGGCTAATCTTCGATCCAATGACACTCTCCAATAGTCCGGCGACCTCCTCCAGGTCTTGTAGCGGTTTGCTGCTGGCCGCGACATCTTAGTTATTGCCAAGGTTGCCTATAAGGAGATCCTCACCTCCTTGGCCTTCATCATCCACAAGAAGCTAGCCCCAGCCTATCTCATCTGCTCTGCCTTGCCACTGAAAAAAAAATGGCTGGATCTGGCTAGGAGACGATAGAATCCTGCCTAGAAGGAGGATGGGCCACTATGGCCCAGTCGTGAGAAAGAAAGGGAATAGGGCATGGGTGAGGAATAAGAAGTTTTTGTTCACAAAAAAATAAGGAAAAAAGGAGAAAAGACTTCTCTCATCTTAATTTTTGATGAAACTTCATCAACACCACAACCACTTGTGGTCCTTGACATGATGATGAAACTCTACCAACACCATAGCCACTTGCAGTCCCTTGAAGATAGTGGATATTTGACATCATGACCACTCGTGGCCCCTCGAAGATGGCAGACTCTAGACACCATAGCCACATGTGGCCCCTCAAAGATGGCAGACTCTTGATGTCGTTGCAGCCACACATGACCCCTCAAAGATGGAAAACTCTTGACACCCTATGGCCATCTATGACACCTCGAAGATGGTGAAGTGTTGTTGCACCAAGTTAGGCTTCGAGCTTGTATTTCAGCTAGCCCTCATACTTGCATCCAAGCCAGCCTTGGGGCTTGCACCCAGCCAACCCTCAGGCTCACCTCTAAGCTAGCCTTTGGGCTAGCACCTAGGCCATACTTTAGGCAAGAATCCAAGCTAGCCTTTTAGCTCACACCCTAGCTAGCCTTCAGACTCGCACTTTAGCTAGACTTCGAGCTTGCACTTAGCTAGTCTTCGAGTTTGCATCTAGGCCAATCTTCACACTCATACCTAACCAGCCCTCAAGTTCATATATTTAAGGTCAGGCCATGGGTCTGCCTAAAATTATCATAAATAACCAAGGACCCTTAAATTAAAATGCTTAATATAAAGTAATTTAATTACATTGAAATTAAACTCAGCCAAAACAAATCAACAAAGGTCAAGTTGACTCGAATGGACCTAAATTGATCAAATAAATGGACTAAAAACCAAATCGAGCTAGACTCAAAGTCTAATTAGGTTCAAGTTGGGTCAACTCAAAATCAAGTTGAATCTAAATTGAACTAAACTCAAATCAAATTCTTAGTTGGGTTAAATCAAGTTCAAACTAAAGGGGTATACTCAAAGTCAAACTAGAACCAAGTCAAGCTAAGCTTGAACTAAAAAAAAAGTGAACTAAATCGATGTGAATTTGAACCAAAATCCATCAATATGCAAACCAAAACTTGATAAAGGTCCAACACAAGGTTAAACTTGACTTGAACCAAATGAAATCAAACTTGGACCAAAATTGAATCCTGAATGTTGAACTGAATCGAATCAAATTCAAATCAAAATAGGCACTACTCCAACTAGAGTCAATGATTAGTATCTGACAAATATTCTTCAAAAGATCAATGCTAAGCTTGGTGGATTAAATTCATTACTGAATATTTGGTAACTTTGATGATTCACATATTCCCCTTGGTCATGATAAAAAGCATCCATGTGAACTAAATCATCAAGGGTCCAAAACACATCACTATCTTCCAAACAAAAGTTAGTGAATCATAATTCAATCATATTTTAATATCAAGTTGAATCAATTGTAGACTCAAACTGATTCTAAATCAAACTTGGACCTGAACTATATTAGTCACAATGAAATAAAATAGGGTCAAATCGAGTTCCACCGGGTGTGCTGAACCATCAGTAATACTCCAAGGCTATGAACAAAGGGTGATATTACCATCCTAACTTGAACCAAAATTAGTTCAAATAGAACTAAATAAGGTCCAATTGAGTCTCGCTGAGTGTGCTACAGAAGCCATCGACTACACTTCAAAGCTAAGCCAACCCAAAAGTATTAGCAATGCTCAATTTAAACCAAACTAAGGTAGGCTCAAACTTACTTCATCAGTCAGCCACAATGCCTTATTCAAAACAAGTCAACCAATAACACATTCAAAGCTATTGGCCACACCTTGAGTTAGTCAACTCTAGAAGCAGTTGATGATGCGCCCTTCAAACTAGTCAACCTCATAAGTTGTTAATGATGTATCCTTCAAGCTAGTAAACCCTAAAAGTAGTTGATAATGCACCATTTAAGCTAGACAACCCTAGAAGTAGTTGATGAAGTACTCTTCAAGCTAGTCAACCCTATAAGTAGTTGACAATGCACTCTTCAAGTTACTCAACCCCACAAGCAATTGATGATGCAACCCTTCAAGCTAGTCAACCCCACAAGTAGTTGATGATATAGCCCCTCAAGCTAGTTAACGCTAGAAGTAGTTGATGATGCACCCTTCAAGCTAGTCAACCTTGTAAGTAGTTGATGATGCACTATTCAAGCTAGTCAACCCTACCAATAGTTGATGATATGGCCCTTCAAGCATGTCAACCTTAGAAGTAGTTGATAACAAACTCTTCAAGCTATCAACCCTGCAAGTAGTTGATGACACACCCTTCAAGCTAGTCAATCCCAGAAGTAGTTGATGCTACACGCTTCAAGCTAATCAATCCCAAAAGTAGTTGATGATGCACCATTTAAGCTAATTAGCCCCAAACATAGTTATTGACATACCGTTCAAGCTAATCAACCCCAGAAGTAGTTGATGATGTAGCCTTCAAACTAATCAACCTTAGAAGGCATTGATGTCGTGCCCTTCAAGCCAATCAACTCCAAAAGTAGTTGACAATGTATCCTTCAAGCTAGTTAACCCCAAAAGTAGTTGATGATGTGCCTCTCAAGCTAGTCAATTCCAAAAGTAGTTGGCCATGCAATTTTCAAAGCTATATCAAACTCTATAAGCCATTGGTGATGCCACCAAAAGTAATGAAGTTATTGTCTATACCTTATCGAGTATGTAAGTACTTTAAAAATAAAAGAAGTTATCACCTACACCTTATTAGCAATGGGAGCACTTCAAAAACCAAAGAAGTTATTGCCTACACCTTGTTGGCTATGGAAACACTTCATGGTCAATGAAGTTATTGCTAACACCTTATTGGCTAGCAAAACACTCCAACCCAAACAAAGTTATCACCTACAATTTGTTGCTATAGAAATACTTTAGGGTTAACAAAGTTATCGCCAATGTCTTATTGGTTAATGAAAAACTCTAACTCAAATGAAGTCATCATTGATGCCTTATTGGCTAGCAGAAATACTTAAAATCATGAAGTTATTTCCAAAGCTTGAAGCTATCGAAAAAACTTTAATTAATCCCAACATGCCATCTGCAATGCCAAACCAAATGAAGTAATTGCCAATCCTCAAAGCTATTGGAAACACTTTGAAACTCTCCCATTCCTTTACATATCCCATCAGTTGATGCCATTAACACCTACCAAAGATTGAGTTGATTTGGGTTAGATGCCATGTGGTCTAGTGCAGGGGCGAGGTAGTAATACATATCAAAGCTTTTTCTCCACTCCTTTCTCTTTTCCTTTCTTCCTTTCTTTCATGTTTTCTATAATTTCATGTTGAAATTCATTGTAAAGTGAGGGTATACCCTTAGTTAAACCATGTATCATTTCTTAAAATCAATTGAATGACACTTTCTTATTTTCTTTTTGGTGTCTCTATTTCATTAGTTAGGTTTCTTACTTTAGGAGGTTTCTAACAATTGTTGAGGTAATTATCAATAGGAGCTTTCACCTGTTGGAAGTTAATATTCCCACAACACTTGATAGCATACTTCAAATCAAAATAAAATTTGACTTTTGATTCAAGGTCGCTTGCGGGGTCTCTGCTATCTTCAGCCACCAAAATCGATTCCACTAAGTCTTTGTTTAAGGTGAATTTTTTTACCACAATCAAATTTGGTCCAAATATGATAAAAATTGAGACTTTCATACCACTAAATTATGGATCAGATGTGGGTTTCAATTAGACTTAAATTATATCCGAGTTTGACCGAAAATTAAGCTTAATTTAAACCTAAATTCTTAAAAAATTTGGGGTCAAACTAAAGTGAACGGTGTAGGCTGGATACTTGGACCAAAATTAAGCCTAAAATTCATCTAAAATTTGGACCAAAATGACAAAATACAAGAATTGTACAAATAAGTACTAGGATTGAATAAATCTTCATAAATGAGTTCTTGGCCAGATTTTTTTCTTACAAATAGGTCCTTAGGATAAAAAGTTTACAAAAAAAATCCAATAAAATTCTAAAATTATAAATCAATCCTACAAATTTAGGATTTGCAAATAAATCTCTCAAAAAATTAATAATTAAAATTCAATCCTTATGACATCTAGTGTTTGCAAATAATCTCCTCCAAAATTATGTATTTCCAAATAAACCCGTAGAATTTTAACTTTTAAAAATAAATTCCTTAAAACTTTTTATTTGTGAACAAGTCCAAATTCTGTTCAAAGAAAACCCTAGAAGTTTCAAAACTTTATAAACAAGTCCTTCTGCAAAAAAAAATCTTTCAAATTAATAAAACTACAATTTGGTCCAAATTTCTCGAAAATATTTGCAAAAAAATGCTGCAATTTGAAATCATGATAGCTTTATCCAAACATACTCATCTAGAGATGAAATAAATCCATGTTTGAACAAAATTCTATCATTATGCATGCTAATTCAAATAGCAAATCCATATCAATATCGACCATTCAAATTTTGGAACGAAGATTGATCCGATCTTCTTGATACCTATAAAAACCCATGGAACCTGCATGAAAAAAGAAGATAAGAGACTAAGCAGTGGTGAAATGAGGAAGCAGTAAACTAATCAATGAGAAGAAAGCCAAGGACTCTTTACTCATCTTTGTTCTTTTTGTTTGTTTCTCCTTCGTGCTTGCTTCTTTGTGTCCTTTTAAGCCACTCTACTGCACTGCTACTCTTGCTGGAGCCCCACTAGCTAGGCTCCCAAACCCTAGCACCCTACCTTCCTTGAGCACTCCCATCAGCGCCCACCTCCATGAACTTTGCCCAAGCTCACATTCGCGAGCCATCCGTCGGCCGAGCCACCACATCGCTCATGCCCTGGCATATGGCCAGCACCCCGTTGAGCTTTGGAGCTTCCACAAATTGGCCTACCTTACTTTGCCTCTTAATGATGCTCCTTTATTACTAGATACATGAGATATTTGCTTTATCATTGCCTGGCCTTGCTTACTCCATCGCTACCCAGCCTCCTCCCCATGATGGGCTTCGTCGTGCACATTGATCAATCTTCCCGATGCCGTAGCTCCCTGCATGCTATTGCTAGAGGCTAGATCTAGCCAAGATCTAATCGGATCCAATTGTGGATTCAAAGAAAAGGGGAGCAAGGGTTTTGACCCTTGTTCTAGTGGGGAAACAGGAAAGAAAGGGCCCGATAGAAGAAGAACATGGGAATAGATAGAGATTTAAAAAATATAAAAAAGGGAACATTGCAATAGAAAAAGAAAAGTAAAAGGAAAATTTGGCCAAACAATAGGAGAGAAGGTTTTCAAGCTTGAGGAAGAAGAAGAAATAGAAGAAAAAAATAAAAAAATTATTGTCCAAACAAATAAAAAATATTCAGCAAAATTAAAAAAATGAGAAGGAAAGTTTTCTCTCAAAAGAAAAGAGAGAAGACTTCTCTCACCTTGATTTTTAGTGGAACTTCATCAACATCGTGGCTACCCACAATCCTTGGCACAATGATGAAACTCCACCAACACCACGGCCACTCGTGACATGGCAAACCCTCAATACTTCTATGGTGACCCGTGGCTCCTCAAGTCAGTCTTTGGGCTCATACTCAAGCTAGCCATTAGGCTTGCATCCAAGCTAGCCTTTGAGCTTGCATCCAAGCCAGCCTTCAAGCTCACACCTCAGTTAGCCTTTGGGCTCGCATCCAAGTCAGCCATTAGGCTCACACCAAGCTAGGCTTTGGGCTTGCCCTCACTAGCCCTTAGGCTCACACTTAGCCCACCTTTAGGCTCGCACTCTACCAACCTTTGGGCTCACACTTAGCCAGCCTTCAGGCTTGCACCTTAGCTAGCATTCGGGCTTACATTTAGCTAGCCTTTGGGCTCACATCCAAGCCAGCCTTAAGCTCACACTTAGCCAAACTTCAGGCTCACACCTCAGCCAGCCTTCGAGCTTGCACTCAGCTATGCTTAAGGCTTGCACTTAGCCAACTTTTGGACTCACACTTGGCCAACCTTCGGGCTCACACCTCAGCTAGTCTTCCGGCTTGTACTCAGCTAGCCTTTAGGCATGCATCCAATTTAGCCTTCTAGATTACATCCAAGCCAGCCTTTGGGCTCACACCTTAGCCAACCTTTGAGCTTACACTTAGCTAGGCTTTGGGCTCACACTTAGCCAACTTTTGGGCTTGCACCTAGCTAGCCTTCAGGCTTGCACTTAGCTAGCCTTTGGGTTCGCACCTCAGCTAGCCTTTAGGCTCATATATAGCTAGCCTTTGAGCTTGCACTTAGCTAGCCTTCAAGCTCACAACTTAGCAAGCCTTCAGGCTTACACCTAGCTAGCCTTCGAGCTTGCATCCAAGCCAGCCTTTGGGCTTGCACCAAGCTAGCCTTCAAGCTCGTATCCAAGCCAACCTTCAAACTTGCACCCAGCCAGCCTTTGAGCTCACATTTAGCCAAACTTTGAGCTCACACTTAGTTAGCCTTTAGGCTCACACTCAGCCAGCCTTTGGCTTGCACTCAGCCAACCTTTGGCCTCACATTTAGCTAGCCTTCAGGCTCATACTAAGCAAGCCTTCGGGCTCACACCTAGCTAGTATTCAGGCTTGCACTTAGCTAGCTTTTAGGCTCGTACTTTAGCCAACCTCCAGGATCACATCCAAGCCAGCCTTTAGGCTCACACCTCAACTAGTCTTCGAGCTTACATCCAAGCTAGCCTTCAGGCTCACATTTGAGCTAGCCATTGAGCTCACACTTAGCCAACCTTCGAGCTCGCATCTAAGCTAGCCTTTAGGCTTTGCATCCAAGCCATCCTTTGGGCTCACACCTCAGCTAGCCTTTGAGCTTGCATCCAAGCTAGCCTTTGGGCTTGCACCTCAATCAGCCTTCAGGCTCGCACTTATTCAGCCTTTGAGCTTGCACCTTAGCAAGCCTTTAAGTTCACTCTCAAAAAATATTTGGGCTCATAGTTCAGCCAGTCTCGGGCTTGCACTTAGCCAACCTTTGGGCTTGCACCTCAACTAGCCTTTAGTCTCACACTCAGCTAGCATTCGGTCCACACTCAACCAGTCTTTGGACTTGTAGTTAACCCTCAAGCTTACACCTCTAAGCTAGCTTTCAAGCTCATGAACCAAGTCAACCCTTAGGTTTGCAAATTTCAAGATGAGTCATAGGTCCACCTAAAATTATCATAAATAGCCAAATACCCTCAAATCAAATTAATTAATGTAAAGTAATTCAATCAGAATAAATGGACAAAGGCCAAGCTGACTCAAATGGACCTAAATTGATCAAACAAATAGACTAAAACCAGATCGAGTTGGACTCCAAAAAAAATCCAAATTGGGGTAACCTAGACCAACTAAACTGACTCAACCTTAATCAAACTCAAGATGGGTTAATTTAAGTCAAATCAGATCCAATCTGGATTGAACATAGCTCAAATCAAACCCTAATTGGATTAAATCAAGTCCAAACTAAAAGAACAAACTCAAAGTCAAACTAGAACTAGGCTAGGTTGAGCTCAAATTGAAACCAAGTTGAACTAAACTGACTTAAACTTGAGCTAAAGTCTGGCAGACAACTTGATAAAAGTCCAAGAGAAAGTCAAATTCAAACCCAAACCATATTAATCTTGATGAAACTAAATAGGGTCAAATCGAGTCCCATTAGGAGTGTTGAACCTCTAGCAATACTCTGAGGCTATGAACAAAGGGTGATATTATCATCCTAATCTAAACCAAAATTAGTTCAAATAGAACTAAACAAGGTCAATCTAAGTCTCACTAGGTGTGCTACAAAAGCCTTCAACAACACTTCCAAGCTATACCCAACTCCATAAGCCATTGGTGATGCTACCAAATCAAAGAAGTTAATCACCAATATGCTCAAACCTGTCAGCCATACTTCAAAGCTATACCCAACTCCATAAATTGTTAATGATGATACCAAATCAAAGAAGTTAACCACCAACAAGCTTAAAACTATCAGCCACACTCCAAAGTTAAGACAAGCCAAAAGCATTGGCAACACTTCAATTCAAACTGAACTAAGGTAGGCTCGAACTTGCTTAGTTAGTCAGCCATAATGCCTTAATCAATTGAAGTCAATTAACAATATTCTCAAAGCCCTTGGCCGCATTTTGAAGCTAGTCGACCCCAAAAGCTGTTGACAATGTGTCCTTCAAGCTAGACAACCCCAGAAGTAGTTGACGATGCACCCATCAAGCTTGCCAACCCTAGAAATAGTTGGTGATACACCATCCAAGCTAGCCAACCTTAGAAGCAATTGACAATGCATCCTTTCAAGCTAGTCAACCCTAGAAGTAGTTGATGATGCACCTTTCAAGCTAGTTAACCCCAAAATCAGTTAACGACATAATTTTCAAAGCTATACCCAACCTTATAAGCTATTGGTGATGCTACCAAGACAAATGAAGTTATTGCCAATGTCCAAACCTATTGGAAACACTTCAAACTTCTCCCATTCCCTTTCATGTCCTTTTTGATGATGACATCAACACCTACCAAAGATCGAGTCAATTTGGGTTAGATACCACATGGTCTAGCGTTGGGGGAGTGGGGCAACAATACATATTAAAGCTTCTTCTCACTCCTTCTCTTTCTTTATTCCTTTCATTTCTATAATTTCATGTTGAAATTCCTTATAAAGTGAGGGCATACCCTTGCTTGTGCCATGTATCATTCCTTAAAATTAACAAAATGCTTTCTTATTTTCTCTTTTGTGTCTCTATTTTATTAACTAGGTTTCTTACTTTAGGAGGTTTTTGACAATGATCAAGGTAATTAACAATAGGGGCTTGTGCATGTTGAAGGTCATGTTCTCATAATATCAGATAGCACACTTCAAATTGAGGATGAAGAAGATAAGGAGCATGAGCCCAATGATTTCACCAAGGCAGATGGAGAAGTTGAACCCACTAGTTTGCTGAGGCATCAAAGAAGTTTAATAAGGAGACAAAGGCATTTATAGAGGCTACAAAGGATATTAACCTAGGGTTACTTGAGAACCCTAGAACTACTCTAGAAAGTGAGAATTTGTCCAAAAACTTAGAAAATCAATTGATCTTAACCTTCACTAAGTATAAAGACATCTTTGCATGGATGTAGAAAAAATGATGGGACTGAATAGAGGGTTAGTGCAACATAGAATAACCCTAAAGGATGATGCAAAGCTGAAGAAGCAAAAGGTGAGGGAATTACACCTTGACATTGCAATGGAGGTAAAGAGGAAATTAATAGGCTTCATCAAGCCAAATTCATACAAATTGCACTCTATTTGAAATAGGTGGCAAACATCATCCTCGTCAAGAAAAAAAAAAGACTAAATGAGGGTGTGTATTGACTACAAATATTTGAACAAGGCTTGCCCAAAGGTTGATTTTTCCCTAGCTCAAATTGACACTTTGGTTGATAATGTGTATGGGCATGGCATGCTATTTTTATGGAAGGATACTCATGATACAATTAGACATGCCTTGTACATGAAGATAAGGAAATTATTGTTTCTTTTGTAGTTTTGATGATAAACAAACTTTATATTTAATCCCATCTTGAGCAAGTGTAGCTTGTAGCTAAGTTGAGCCCAAAATGAAGATCAAGCCCATTTGGAAGCCTCAAGTTTGGATGAACATAAAGACAATGCTGAAGATGAGGTGTGATAGTAGATTAACATATGGAACTTGAAGAATTAAAGATTACTTGAAGGAGGCTCAAGAGATCAAGCTGGTTTATAGGTTTAGAATTTTTTTTTATTTTTGTTGATTCAAGGATTGATAGTTAGTTTATTTGAGCTATTGGTTATCACTCAAACTAATCTTGTAATATTTTCACCAGCCTATTATTTCTATTCAAGATTAGTAATGAGTTGATGTCAAATAAAATTAAAGTTGCAGTGAACTAGTTAAGATTTTTTTATAAACTTCGGATGTTCGAACTTAGGAGTTCAGATGTCTAAATTTAACAGAAATAACCTTGGAGTTATTGATAGCTTTGAAAACCTAAACCTCAAGTTCAGATGACCAAAGATCAAAAATTGCAACTTCAAGGTTCTTAGGTTTCTGACTTTTGGATTTTCTGTGTTTATAGTTTGGATGCCTGGTGCATAGTTCAGATGCCCAAACCGATGATTATTGAGCATCTGACCTGATTAGTGGACGATTGAACTCTAAGGCACCATTTGGTTTGGGATTAGGATTAAGATTGACATTTTTTAGAATTATTTTTTTCTTACAAATTAATAATACTTATTTTACATCATTATTAAAATAAATTATTATAAAAAATTAAATAGTTTTGTGAAATTTAAATTATTATAGCATTAATTTTGATAAAAATATATTAGTTTATAAAAGTGGTTCACTAGTCTTGATCCTGATCCTGATTCTGATCCCGAACCAAATGGTGAACATTAGTTAATAATGACTTGATGAAATTTGATCGATGGGATGTTCAGAGCTCAAACCTTAAGGTTTGTAGAGACAGCCAGGGTGATTCCCAAATGGCTAGTTTCTCTCCCCAATGGGTATATATGTGCTTAGGAATTCTTTGTTCAAGAGGAGAATGAAATTTCAATATCTTTAGAGAAAGATCTAAGTTTCCAAAGCTATTTAGCCTCAATAACAGCTCAAATACATGTTAACTTTTATATCCTTATTGCCCTTGTATTCAATCTTTGAGTGACTATTGTTGTGAGGTTTTCTTCTTTTTTTGTTCTCCATTTTCTATCCTTGTAAACACTCCTAGATTGTTAGGAGTGTGAGAGAGTCAAGGCTTTAGATTTGAGTGACACTTTCTTAGTTGGAGCAAGGGATTATAAGGGGGTAGATTTACCTACGAAGAGACAACTTCAATGGAGAGTTCAAGTCCTCAAGATCAAAGCAAGGTCATGGAGTAGGTTTGGTTAGTCATCAAACCATATAAAAATCACGATAACATCTTTATTTTACTTATTTACTTTATTACATTTGTGATTGATTTATTGACTGAGGACTTGTGCCTTTGTCATTGGATTATGAATTTGGTTTCAATCTGAAAAATCATGATTTGTACTGCAAAACCTAATTCACCCCTCTCCCCCTCCCCCCAATCATAGGTTGCCATTTTTATTTTCAATTGGTATCAGATCTTGGTTCTTGTGATTTTGATTTAACAATCTCAAGTTTTTGATCAATTTTTAATAGCAACTTTTAATGTTGCTGATTTATTTAAGGAGAGTCAATCCATTTTTTGTCCACCACATTTTGATGGAAATGACTTCAATCAATGGAAATTTCATATTAAAGTTTTTATGAAAGGTATTGATTTTGAAATTTGGAATTTAGTGGAAAATGTATATTTTTCACCCACCAAGTTAATTGATGGGATTAAGATTCCAAAAACTCTTCAAGAGTGGAATGAACATGAAAGAGGTAGGATTCTACTAACTCTATTGCTATGAATATTTTCCATTGTGCTCTCAATGAAAAGGATATTAAATGAATTTCATCTTTTACAACCACTCATGATGTTTAGAATTGCATATTATCTACTCATGAAAAGGTTGAGCATGTTATAGAAAATAGGAAGGAGAAGAAAAAGAAGGAAGTACGGAAGAAAAACTCGAAACCAAGGAGTCACCTCCTTGAGCTCAAGAGAAGAAGAACAAGAAAAGAAAGGGAGAGCTTACAAGAAATGACATGGATGACAACTCCAAGGTTCAAGATATCCACCTTTGTTTCATGATAAAGGATTATGAGAGTGAGAAGGATGAGGTACAAAATTATGACTTTGATGAATTACTTGAATCATTTCATGAGTTGCATGCCAAATTTGAAAAATTATTTTTGAAGCATGCCTCTTTAAAAATAGAGTTTTCATCAATTTCATCTAACCTTAAATCCTTGAGAATTGAGAATGATCATTTGACTTCAAAGAACTCATCTCTTGAAACTAAACTTTATACTTTGTAAAATGAGAATGATTTTTTGAAAAAGAGCATATCTAGTTTTACTTGCAACGTGAAGAAGCATTTTTCAAATATTTTTTGTGCATATTCTTATTCACAAAGTTTTACTTGTCATTATTGTTCTTATAGGATCATGTCTCCACTTATTACCCAATTAGAAGAAATGTCAATTTCAAACAATTTTGGGTACCAAAGAACATGATTCCCATATTTGTGGAATCCAAACAAGTTTGGGTTCCAAAATCCTCTCTTAGGCTAATCTATTTAGCTAGGGATGACACTTTTCTTTAATTATATATCTTTTAGTCATCCTCTAGTTAGGTTAGTTTAAGTCATGTATTTATGCTTTCAATTGCTTTGATATTTCTTTTGTGTTGATCTCACTTGTAATAACTCTCTATGTTCATACTTGATCATATATTATTAATCTCTTGTGGAAAGATAACCATATTGTATTTTGTAGAAAATAAAGAGGAGTTTCATATGAATGAAATCCCAACATGCTTCAAAGGTTACATAACTACTTTGGGTAATCTTAAACTCTTCTATTCTTATTGGTTTTCTATTAATCCAATTCTCTTATGCATAAATTGTAAGATTTTTTTATAGAGAATATGGATTGTTTTGAGATAACAAATAGCTCTTAGAATTATTTTAGTTGGGGCTTCATGTATCATAAAATGGGGGGAGAATGTATGTGATTTTTCAAATAGTTTTTAACCCATCTATGCATATATCAATGGGGAGCTTTTATTGCCTCAAATATTGATTACATTGGATTTTGTTAAACTATTAGTTTGAGGCTAGTGGATAGGATATATCTTGCTTATTTTTCATATCACTTGATGCATGATATTAGGGTAGATATATTACAACTATTGATATTGTTACTCTATGCTCCATGCCTAATACAATTCATTTATTTAGGGGGAGTCACACTTTTGATGATGTCAAATGGGAGAATAATATGGTGCATAGTTGCATGATTTGTTAAACTTAATTGTACTTTAATTTAATTATGTCAATAGCATGTCTTGTTATTATGTCAAAAGCATGTCTTGTTAGTTTCATTGTTACATATTTTACTATGCTTACTATGCATAACTTATCATCATCGAAAAGGGGGAGATCATTGTCCTTTTGATTTTGATGATGATCAAACTAGAGTTTAACAAGTTTATCTATCGATGGCAAGTTTCAAAATTATCAATGATCATCCAAGCTCAAGAATCATCGAGTCTCAAGATAAAGCCCATTAGATAATATTAACAAAAACTCAAAGATAAAAGGAATGATAATTTGAAGATGAAGTTTGAAGATCAAGATGAAAGCTCAAAGATGCTAAAAGTGGGACATCAACTCAAGGCTCATAGGTTTAGAATTTTTCATTTATTTGTGTTGAATCCTTGATATCTTATTTGAGCTTTTGTTTAACACTCTCATCTTGGAATGCCTTCATCGGCCTATTATTTCTATCCAAAATTAGTTTTGAGTTGATGTCATTTGGAAACGGAAGTTACAATGAACCGGTAGGTTTTTCTATCAACTTCAAACATCCAAACTTTCGAATTTGGACCCCGGAGATCATTGTCCTTTTGATTTTGATGATGATCAAACTAGAGTTTAACAAGTTTATCTATCAATGGCAAGTTTCAAAATTATCAATGATCATCCAAGCTCAAGAATCATCGAGTCTCAAGATAAAGCCCATTAGATAATATTAACAAAAACTCAAAGATAAAAGGAATGATAATTTGAAGATGAAGTTTGAAGATCAAGATGAAAGCTCAAAGATGCTAAAAGTGGGACATCAACTCAAGGCTCATAGGTTTAGAATTTTTCATTTATTTGTGTTGAATCCTTGATATCTTATTTGAGCTTTTGTTTAACACTCTCATCTTGGAATGCCTTCATCGGCCTATTATTTCTATCCAAAATTAGTTTTGAGTTGATGTCATTTGGAAACGGAAGTTACAATGAACGGGTAGGTTTTTCTATCAACTTCAAACATCCAAACTTTCGAATTTGGACCCCGGAGATCATTGTCCTTTTGATTTTGATGATGATCAAACTAGAGTTTAACAAGTTTATCTATCAATGTCAAGTTTCAAAATTATCAATGATCATCCAAGCTCAAGAATCATCGAGTCTCAAGATAAAGCCCATTAGATAATATTAACAAAAACTCAAAGATAAAAGGAGTGATAATTTGAAGATGAAGTTTGAAGATCAAGATGAAAGCTCAAAGATGCTAAAAGTGGGACATCAACTCAAGGCTCATAGGTTTAGAATTTTTCATTTATTTGTGTTGAATCCTTGATATCTTATTTGAGCTTTTGTTTAACACTCTCATCTTGGAATGCCTTCATCGGCCTATTATTTCTATCCAAAATTAGTTTTGAGTTGATGTCATTTGGAAACTTAAGTTACAATGAACCGGTAGGTTTTTCTATCAACTTCAAACATCCAAACTTTCGAATTTGGACCCCTAACGCTAGTAGAAATGACCCTAGAATTTATGACAGATTCATATGCCCCAAGATTCAAAAACTGTAACTTCTGAATTTTTCATGTTCAGAGTTTGGATGTCTAATGTCTTACTTGGATGCCTGAACTGATGATTGTTGGGTGCTGGAACTTGATCGGTGGACAACCAAACCTCTAACATCAGTTAATAATGGCTCAATAAAATTTGACTGTTGGGATGTTTGGATGCCTGAACCTTAAGGTCTGGATGATCAGACTTGGTAGAGGCAGCTAGGGTTGATTCCCAAATGGCTAATTTCTCTCCCCAATGGGTGTATATGTGCTTGGGAATTCTTTGCTCAAGAGGAGAATGAAATTTCAATATCTTTATAGCAAGATCTAAGTTCCCTAAGTTATCTAGCCTCAATGAAAGCTCAAATATTTTAACTTTCATATCCTTAGTGCCCTTGTATTCAATCTTCGAGCAACTCTTGTTTTGTGGTTTTCCTTTTATTTGTTTTCCATTTTCTATCCTTGTAAACACTCCTAGGTTATTTGGAGTGTGAGAGAATCAAGGGTTCTAGATTGGAGTGGCACTTGCTCAGTTGGAGTAAAGGTTTATAAGGGGGTGGCTTCACCTGTGAAGTGATGACTCTAGTGGAGAGTCTAAGTCCTCAAGATCAAAGTAAGTGCTATGGAGTAGGCACAGTTGGTCATTGAAATACATAAAAATCACGGTGCCATCTTTACTTTACTTATTTACTCTAATGCATTTGTGATTGATTTATTGATTGAGGACTTGTGCCTTTGCCATTGGATTATGAATTTGGTTTCAACCTTAAAAACTGGGATTTGTATTGAAAAACTTAATTCAACCCCCCTCCCCCTTAAGTTGCCATTTTTTCTTTCAAATATATCCTTCATAGCCCCCTGGAGAACTTATTGTTTATAGTTATGTTGTTCGGGCTAAAGAATACTAGAACATGTCATTTTCTATGTTTGCAATTTTTCGTGGCATATCCATGATTATATGGAAGTGTACATAGATGATATCCTAATCAAGTCCCAAACAAATGAGGGGCACATCTCTACCCAAAGGCAAGTTCTCTATGGAGCATGAGAGCATCAACTAAGGATGAATCCAAAGAAATACATGTTCAAAGTCTATTCAAGCAAGTTATTGGGTTTTCTAGTGACCAATTAGGAAATAAAGTAGATCCAATGAAGTCATGAACCATCACAAAAATATGACCTCCCAAAAGCATAAAGGAATTCCTTGGGTCAATTGGAAGACTACAATTCATTAGAATGTTCATTTCTCAACAATCATAAAGGTGACTCCCATTTTACAAATCTCTTAAAGGAGAACTTTAGTTTGAGTGGACACTAGAGTGCTAAAGAGCATTTAATCAACTCAAGAAGTACCTCATAAAACCACACAACCTAATGGTGCCAATCTTGGAATGAACTCTTATTTTGTATGTTGTAGTCTACTTAGAGTTTTTAGGTGGGATGTTGTTGAGAATTCACCACCTAACCTACAAGGTGCATGAGATCTCTAGGAGTAATTATGGGAGTCTCTTCATGAGGTGTAGAATATACCCACCCTAGCAACTTGTAGTTTGCCTTTGCATGTATCTAGAAGAAAAAGAGAAAAATTCTGTGAGTTTTTGGAGTGTAGTATTGAATAAAAGAAAAAAAAAATAAAATAAGAACCCCTTTACATTTTTTGAAGGATGAATCAATGTGCTTTTGATGATGAAGAATTATACTCTATAGATCAAACCTAGATGCAAAAGCAAAAGAAAAGAGAAAAAAGGACAAAGAAAGGAGAGAAAGAGTCTAGTGATGTTGTGTAACCCTTTCACCCCTCATCGTGAAGTGCTTCTCCCCAAGAATGTCATTATCATAGAGCATTCCCACCTCTTTGATCCTAATAAAAATTATTGATCTGTGCTCTCAAGTGTTTATAGTCACTCTAGATGCAAGTTCACCTAATAATCGATTGATGTATTTCAGAGAAGGAGCATGGCTATTTATAGTTCTAGATTTTCTGAATGGTCAATATGGTATTAAATTTTTGTAGTTGATTAATGGTGAAGATTTAATTGAAATTTTAATATCATAGTTACAAATATTATGCTGCTAGAATTTTGGATTCAGTCTAAGTGTTATAGAATTTTTGTGGGTTGTGATGGGGTGTAGGTTAGTGAAAATCAATAGATGATATTAAATCATGGTGAAGAGTTGGTGGTAGAAGTTTGCTCATATCTTTAGTCGGGAAAAAAGTGGGTCATACCTGGGTTCCTAGGCCAGTTAGCTAGTGTATGTGTTGTACCATACAATAGTTGTATGGTGTATGATTTAAATCATACGCCACATTACTGGCATAGGCTTTATTTCATACACTAGTGTACTAGCATATGGAATATCCATATGCCAGAACAATATTCAATATGCCAGGATTATGGTTCATTTCATATGGAAATTCCATATTTCTTTTTTTAAACTATTTTAAATGGGTTCAACCATGTTCTAGGGTAAAGAATACTGAGTTTTCTTTTTCTTGGTTCAAGTTAGCAACTATCCTCAACCCAAATTGCATGGATTTTCAACTTAGGATAACAAGAAAATTTAGCTCAAGATAGTAAGTAATTTTGGGTCAAAATGTAAGGAATTTTTAGCTCATGATATAGGGTAAATAGCTTAAAATGCTAAGGATCTCTAGGTTTAGATAATTAGCTTAACAAAAATGGTTTGGTTCAAGGTTGTAGTGAAGATTAATAAAATGCCAAAAAGATGGGTATCTATAGTTTCCCCTTACTTGTTGAGGTGCTAGGAGAAATGAAGTACATGTCAATTGGTAAAAATGATAGCTGCCTTTGAGGATTAACCTAATAGATTTTCACCTAACTAGCTTATTGGCTTCAAATGGGTTGAGATGTTAATTTAACTAGGGTTGCAGATCGATCGAGGGGTTTGTAAGCTTGCCTATGACCATTCCACAAGGTAATGAGTAATGGGAACACACCAAGGATCTCTCATGGTTCTAGGATAGTTTTGAGGGCATTTAATAGAGCCTTTCCTATCACTATTCCTTCAAGGGATAGTTTAGATGAAATAAAAGTGGCTAATGGGAACATGTCAAGGATATTTTGCTCTCTTATTGTTCAGAAATAGCTTTGAGGGCTTTTGGTGGAGCTTTTCCATTTGCTATAACATGAAGAGATAGTTTTGTTTGAAGTTGACAAGCTAGTCAAGATCAAGATATCAGGTAATTGAGTACTAGCTTATTTTTGTTGTAGCGATTGAGTATCTTGAGGAAAATGTATGCATTTGGGGGTAAATGCAATGTAATGATAGCTCTAAAAATGCAAATTTCTTTTTGATGCAAACAAAAGTTTGTCAACCATGAACTAGGTCAAAGGGTCATTCTGATAAAGAGGGTTGTACCACTCTGACCTTCCCCATCTATTTGGCTTACTTTTCCTTCTCAAGCTTTGACTTATCTTCGAGAATTCTAGTCTAACTCCTTTTGCTCAAAATTTGACTCTCAAACTATATGCAATGCGTCTGTGTGTAGCACAATCTTCTATCTCTTCTTCTTCTTCTATGTTTCTCTTCTTCCAATCATGAAGTTGAACCTCTTCTCAAATTTTGAGTTCTCCTTCAAAAATCAACTGAGGTACATTGCCAATAGTCTAATTGATGATGAGGTAAGTTTTCTCTTCCGCTTCCCCCCTTTTAGTCTCTCTTTCCCTCCATTCTTTTTATTGGGGTTGATATTAATTGAAGGATGTTTCTCTCTTGCAATTCATTAAATTGGTCTCTTCTTTGTTCTGACATAGAGAGATGGAATCCTACCACTAAAACCTTTTTCATTTTTCATGCAGAGATGCTCCCAGCTCTGGAGGAAGTAAGCTATCTTCTAGGTTTCAAAGAGATGGGTAATGTTGCTATTCCAAATGAGAGCAGTATTACTTTTGGATTGAGGGATTTCATCACTATTCTTCCAAATATTCTTATATATGTTGAGGAGATTTCTTCATTTTATGCCAAGAAGTCAAGTGAACTTGTCCTTTGTGAAGTGTGGATGAGGAGTAACCCTTTACTTACAACAAATTCTAGATGTTAGCATCATCGTAAGATGTTTAGTGCTATGCTAGTCCTTTGCATATTGTACCTTTTTATTATTGGGATAGGTAGTATTGGTGCTTTAGAGATGGACATGATTGCAGGCTCTTTACTCTTCTTCAACCATTCTCTTCCTGCACCTCTCTTGGCTTACTTGATTGAAGGGTTGGATTCAACTACCTATGGTGGGGATTTTTGTGGGAATGTCTTCTTCCATCAACTTTGTCTTGAACATCATTTCCTTGCAAGTCAAGGAGACTATGCCAAGCATAGCTAGGAGTGGTGGAGGGCTTATTTCAACCATTTCTACAATGCTCAAATCAATTTTGTTCCTACTCAAGTCACCCCTCTCTTCACCTTTAAGTGTTTCTAGAATGAATTGGTAATTATAGGGAGCCATTACTTTGTGGTGTATTCAATCCACAAATGTGTACATATGGCAGGTCTTGCAGTGGTGGGCCCTCCTTATTTGTCTTTTGCACCTCTGATAAAGCCTTATTGTCTTGGCCTTGCATATGACTATCATTATGTTCTTGAAGTAAATTTAGTGTGGTCCTTAGGAGTTGAAGAGTCTTTGTTCCCTGATCTTGAGTCTTCAAATGTTGATAGCTACATTGGTCTAGTATTCAACTTATCTTCCTCCGCCATTGTCAAAACCAAGCTATGAAGGGTTATCAATTAATTTGATACCTTTTTGTAAGAAAAATTTGACCGGGACACTTTTATAAAAAAATATTCAATCCACAGACCTATTTGTAAAATGCTTAAATTTTTTTCATTTTAGATCAGATTTTTTATGAATTCTAGGCCTAATTTTATTCCAAATATTTGGCTCACTTAGCACACTTAGGGTAAACTCAGCTTGAGTCTGAATTTTCTAGCAATTTGGATCTGAATCGAGCTTAATTTTTGGTCAAATTCAGTTGAAATTTAACTCTAATTGGGACCCATGTTTGAGCTATATTTTAGTGGCTTTCAAGTCTCCATGGTTGACTAAATTTTAATTGGATTTAATTTTAACCAATATTGACCCAAACAATGTCCAACCTTGAGATTATTGTGGTCAGCTAGGAAAGCCAACAAATGAGCTAGTGGTTGAGTTAAACTGAATGGAAGAATTTTCTTTTTTTTATATCTAATCCCTTGTCCTACATTACTTTAGAATTAGGATACTTTTGTTTTTTGAGGTACTTGTTTGGATAATCCTCATCTCGATGAGGTGTAGCATCTAGCTATGGATGACCTTGCATTCCCAAAATGTGGTTGTGTGTGCCTTACTTTCTCATGTTCAGTATTCCTCATATGATTTACTCCAAATTTCTCTTACAGTTGAATGTAGAGATTGTAGATTTGACTTGGGTGAATATCATGCTCAACTTGATCATCTTGAAGAGCTTCTTCACCTTTTGCAAGAGGGTTAGTTTGGCTAGTGCTCATCACCACATTCCTCTTGTTGCCAATTTTGGCACTAATTTCATGTTTGCATCTTCTTTTAGTCAGCATGATTGATGTTCTTCTTGTTATCATTACCACTATTTTGTGTATCTTTGAAAAGAAGATGGTTAAGTAGCACTTTTTCTTGCATGTAATATGAATGTATGAACAGTAGAGATTTTGACATTTCATGCTATTGTTGCTTTTAGATACTTTTGTTAGTCATGATATATTATTTGTTTGGATCGGCTTGGGCTTCAGGATATGTTGTCTCATATTGTGGGTGGTTGACTAATTAGCTTTGTTTTAAACTTTTATTCCAATGCGGTGTCTTCCTCGGGAACCCATTTTAGGTTATTTTGACTTTTCTTCATGCTCTTGCATTTGGTCAATATCCTCTCCTTAGGTTTTAGATTTCATATGCCCCCTAACCTTAATTTCTCAGGTCTACTTATCTCTAAATGCCAACTAGTGCTTACTCCTTGGGTAGTTTTTTTCGGTCAATGATGCATCGGGATGAGGTTGGATAAGCCCATCAAATTTTGGTAGATGATCTAATTTTCTCCCTCTTAAATTTTGACATTTTTCCCCTTTTCCTGTCATGATCTCATTCCCCTTTTGAAAGGACCAAGGTTTGCAACCTTGTGGATGCCAATCGGCACTTACTATTTGAGCTCGCCTTTGCTATGTTTTTCTTGGGGGTGATCTTTTGCCTCTAGGACTAACTTCCAAGGGTTATAATCTAATCTCCATCTTTGGTGTGGTGATTTTCCTATGGATCTCTTGTTACTTTGAGTCCCCTATCTTACTCTTCAAGCTTACATTCCCAAGGTTGACTCAAGAGTTTTGAGTTCAATGGATAGGAACAAAGTGTCCAATTCCACTCCATTTCATTATCAACATTTCTTCATCTCTTGTGTTCTTTTAGAGAGCATGCCCCTTGAGATAGAGAATCCTACTGAAGTTTTTTTTTCAAGGGGTGTATCTTTTTTTAAGTACAAGGCATTCCAAGGGTCATCGAGTACCTCACCTTTAGAGTTGGTCAATTAATATGCATTACTAGGTTAGACATTACTGACCACATATGGTCTCATCCAATTGGATTTTAGCTTTCCTGCATCCTTCAATGGAGCAATACATTTTAGTAATAAGTCTCCTACTTCAAATTTTCATACAATTACCTTCTTATTGTAGGAGTGTGATAGTCATCATTGATATGCTTCTATATTGTTGGCTACATTTTGTTGTCCACAAGGCCAAGTTGGTTGAAGAGGGACTCCTACATCTCAATTATAAAACCATTTTGCATTGCAACTCTAACTAACGAAACCTAGATCTTGTATGGCACTATCTCTTATATATTGTATGTTAGTGCAGGTGGGGTTTGTCGTGTGGGGTGCATATGGAAGTGTACTAGTCCCACAAAGCTTTATATAATTTGTCTATACAATCCAATTTCCTATTAGTGTCTACTATCTTTTTGACAATTTTGGTGGCTTTATTGTGGTCATTACTTTGGGAATGGTAAGGGAATGAGTGATGGAGTTCAATGGAGAAACACTTACATTGGTCGCACATTTGCTTTGATAGGAAATGTGGCCCATTATTTGTGACAATCATCTTTGGTACACCAAACCACACCAAGATGTTGTGTCTAATGAATCTGACCATGCTTGCTACTATGAGTTCTAATAAACTTTCAACTTCAACCCATTTAGTGAAGTATTTAGTTGCAATTAGTATGAATGCCTTCAGTCCATTAGTAGCAATCTTTGAGAATGGCCTGATCATGTCCATAACCCACATTAAGAATGACAATGGGGCCATCATCGAGTGATGGGAAGATGATGGACCATGGATCATGTTGATGTGAACTTGACATTCTTGGCATCTATTGATAAAGTCACCACAGTCCTTCTCTATCGTGGGCCAATAGTAGCCCATTTTGATGATCTTCTTAGTGTGTATTTGGGTATTTATATGTCCACCACGTACCTCCATGTGTGCTTCTTTCAAAACTTTTCTCGACTTTTTTTCGTCCAAGCATCATAATAGGATTCCATCAAATGATCTTTTATACAAGATATCACCTAAGATGATGTACCAATTGCCATTCTACAAACTGGCTGATGATCATTTCCGATAGTATACTCTAGGAGTGTTCTTTTATCTAGGAAATCTGTAATGTTGTACAACTATAAGGAGGAAGTAGGCTATGTCCTTGGAATTACCTCTCTTTCTCCATCTCTAGACTTGGGGATTGTTGGATACTATTACTGGTTGTGAGTTCTTTTGGAGAAGGATTTTGTCCATTTTGATGTTGCAGGGGTTGTAAAATGTCGAATCAAATGAAGTCAGAGTATGCACTAGTACATTGTTGCTTCTCAAGACATGGGTAATTGTGATCTTCTTGAACTGTTTAGACAAGAAGAGGGCTAAATCATTATATTCTTAGAGTTTGGAGTTCTTGGTTTAGCACTGGTCCAAAACTTGTTGAATTATGAGCTTTGAATCTCTCTTGAGCTTGAGGTATTGTGTGTCTAAAGTAAGTGCCACACACATCCCAATGATGAGTGCTTCATATTCTACTTCATTGTTGGTACAAGAGAAGAGGAGACGATATGCTTGAGGCATGACTATTTCATCAGGGGTAACTAGGTGATGCCTATTTTGCTACCCGCACAATTCAAGGCTCCATCAAAGTGTAGGGCCCAATTCAAGGATGATCTATTTTTTGTAAGACAACAAATTGATTCATAAGGGAACAATTCTTGATTGTAGTTTGCATCCAATAAGAGGAAATCATTTAGTTGATCAGCTACAACTTGCTTCTTGACTGCCTTTTAGGCAATAAATTCAAGGTCAAACTCAGGAAAAGCATTTGCCATCTTGTGATTTGTCCTGTACCAACTTTCCAAACATGAACTTTATTGGATCCATTTAAGCTCACATAAGGACTTTTGAGAGCCATGAAATAATGTCTTAGTTTCTAAGTGGCCTAGATGACCACTAGACAAGTCTTCTTCATTCTTGCATATTTTTCTCATATTCATGCATTGTTTGATTGAGGTAGTAGATTGCTCTTTCTGTCTTGCTTTCATCTTCTTCTACTAGCATGATCTCAATTAACTCCTCTATGATAGAGATGTATAGGATCATTAGTTTTTTGGGATTGGTGCCATTAGGATGGGTGGTATGAGGAGGTACTTCTTGAGTTGATCAAATGCTCTTTGTCACTCTAGGGTCCACACAAACTAAACTCCTCCTTTGAGCAGCTTATAAAATAAGGGGCACTCTAAGTGTTGAGATATGAACCTTCAGATAAATTGCAATCTTTCAATTAATCCACAAAGTTATTTTATCTTTTTTGGAAGTGGCATTTCTATGATGGCTCTTGCTTTCATCAGACCTACTTTGATTCCCTCATTACTTACTAGGAAATCCAATAACTTGTCTAAAAAAAAACTCCAACCACATACTTATTTAGATTTATCCTTAGTTGATGTTCTCGTGCATGGTGAAGGACTCATGTTAGGGCAGAAATGTACCCCTCATGAGTTTTGGACTTGATGATGATATCATTTACATATACCCCCATGCAATCATGGATCATGTTGTGGAAGATTACAATCATAGTGCATTATATATTGCTCCAATGTTCTTCAGCCAGAACAACATGACTACATAGTAGTAAGTTCCCCATGGAGTCGTACAAGATGTCTTTTCTTCATCTTTCTGTGCAAGGCATATCTAATTGTACCCTAAGTATCCATCTATGAAGAACAACATATCATGCCCATTTGCGTTTTCTACCATAGTATCAATATGAGGTAGTGGGAAATCATCTTTTGGACAAACTTTATTCAAAATCTTTGAAGTCAATGCACACCCTTATCCACCCATCCTTCTTCTCAAGAGAAACAATGTTTGCCACCCATTTTTGGTAGAGTACAACCCGTATGAATTTGGCTTGATGGAGATTTTTGAACTCCTCTATTTCCTTTGACACAATGTTAGGGTGTAATCTCCTTAGCTTTTGCATCTTCAGCTTTACTTTGTCTTTCAGGGTAATCTTGTGTTCCACTAACTTTCTGACTAGTCCCAATATTTTCTCATACATCCATGCAAAAGATGTCCTTGTACTTGTTTAGTGTTGAGATGAGTTGACCTTCTAGATCATTTGACATATTTGCACTCATTAAAATGTTTCTAGGATCTTCAACTGACCATCGATTGACTTCCTTGGTAGGTTCTACAGATGCCTTCATCTCCTCATCCAACTTCTTTAATGATTCAACAAAATCAGTTAGTCCATCATCTCTGTATACTTTGGTGGAATCATTAGGCCCATGCCCTTCATCTTCTTCATCTTTAATTTCGTAGACTCCTAAGGAGCCCTCCAAAGGTCCCTTGTTAAGGTTTGGGTGGGGTTTATTGAGACAAGCGATGTCCTCCTTTCACTTTAAACGCTAGAAGAATGGTTGATCCAATCTAAACACATCCTCACAAAAACCTCTTACTTCAAGTCTATTATAATAATATAATAACATAAAGAAAATAAACGTAAATTATTAGGTGAGTCCACTTGTATAGGCAGACTGGGTGCCCCTTGCATCTTCATGGGAGGCCTTCTTGCTCTGGGTGAGGCAACAAGTCATCTTCTTCATTTAGAAACAACTAATCAGTCTTGCTTACGATGCTCTGGAGGTTATTTTCTTAATCAACAAGTGATGGTTTGCCTTTTGGATTAATAGTAGTAGTGTTGGTGGGTGCGGACTGTACAATGGTGAAATGAGATCTGAAAGTGCATATTGTAGGTGGATGTTGGTCCATACCATTGAATGAGCACAATGATCTATCTTTCTTTTTGCATCCCTTCCATGAAAAGCCAAGACATTCCTTTCCTCTGCAGGTCCCTTTTGGAAGTGGTTCATTATCTCCTTGGTTCTTCTTTCCTAAGCACTTATTGAGGTGAGGCAAATTAGAAATCAAGGAGTGAAGCCTTGGGTCTTAGGATAGGATGGCTTATGTTGTCGAGCTGGAGGTAATTTATGTGATTTTTATCAATGCAAATTTAACTGAAATCTAATGAGAATCAGAATTTGAATTGTTCTTGGATTTGACCTCAAATCTAAGTCCCATCTAGACCTAAATCATGGTTGAATTTGGCTCAAAAGTAAGCTAAATTATTGTAAAATTTATACTTAAATTGAGTCCCGAGTGGACACAAAGTCAAAACCAAAATTGGGCCCAAAACCTATTAAAATTTAGGGAAAAAAGAGAGAAAGACCCTTACAAATAGATCCCTGATCAAATCTAAATTATTAAAAATAAGTCCCTTGCCAAAAAATATTGCTAGAAATAGCTTTCTAGTCATATAAAATTATTATTAATAGGTCCATTGAAGAAAAGTTTTCTTACAAATGAGTCTCTAAAAGATTTTAAAGTTACAAGCAAGCCCCTAACCAAATCTAGAAGTGCAACTAAATCCCTCAAAGACTTATAGTTAAAAATAGGTCCTCGAAAGAGTTTCTCATAATTTTTCTATACTTTGCAAAGAAAGCTAATAAAATGTGAAATTGAAAAATTCAATATTTTACTAATTTATAAATAAGCCTCTCAAAGGTTTTAAATTACACATAAGTCCAAATTTTGTTAATTTGCAAATAACATTTTATGAAAAGGAGCTTACAAGTTTTTACAACTGTACATATAAGTCAGTATGACCAATTTTACAAACAAATTCCTGAATTCTTCAAAAGCACAAATCAATCTCTAAAATAGAAATTTGTACAAATAACCCCCTATATTTTATGATTTTATAAAATTCTATAATTTTGAAAATCTCTATGATTTCATCCAACATATTCAAATCAATTCAAAAAGAGTTTCCTCCACATCCAATTTAAACAACCAAAAAAAACAATTTTCATCCATATCCAAAATTAAAATTTTCAAATGGAGATTGATTTGATTAGATCATCTAATCATCGACTATAAAAATCCTATAATCCTTTTAGAAAAAGGTAGAGAGGAAGAAGATATTAAAAAGAAGAGAGAGGCGATGAATGAGAAGGAATGAATCAAAGATTAAAGCCAAAAATAACACGACAAAAGAAAGGCTCAAACTTTTCTCTTTTCTATTTCCTTTGTGCTCTCTGCCTCCTTTTCTTTTCCCACTTGCAAGTTCTTTGTGGCTACCTATTTCCAACCTCAACATGCTACCAAGCCCCTAGCCTTGTTGCTTTTCCTGCCATATTTCAATCAGAACACAAATAGTCCTTGCTGAAGCTCTTGTCTCATGATCTACCCTTGCTAAGTCTTCCCCTATCCATGCCCCTTCATCTTTAATCCTCGCCTCCATAGGTGCTACCTGTGGCCTTAACTACCTATTGCCATTGAAGAACCAAAACATCAGAGCATTAAACTACATGTGTTGTCACCACACCATGCTTTGCCTCGTGCCTACTTCAATTTCCCAAGTTCGAGTGGCTGTTCCCCAAGGCTCGGCTTCCTGAACCCTAAAGTTTGGCCACTTGAATCCTAAGGTTTGATTGCTCAAACCTTTCCCTTCTAGTTGCCCACCACAAACTTCCTCACCACAAGAGGCCATCCCTTTCAGCTTTCTAGCCACCTATCGCCTCATTTACACCCACTAGGTTCTAGTTGGAGCTCTTAGTTGAAACATGGTTTGTCCTGATTGAGTTTGCTGCTAGCTCCCTACGAACATGGAACAACCCCCTTTTCCATCTCCCACACATCATAGTTGTGCCCCACTAGATCTAGTTGAAGGAAGGAGAAAACTAGGATGGGGAGAAGCTTGGTGAAGAACAAAAAAAGTATGCATAGAAGAGGAGGAACAGGAGATGGAGATAGAAGAAGAATAGAAAAGGAGAGAGAGAGAGAGAGAAGAAAAAAACTATGCATGCAATGGTGGCTAGTTGTAGGGAAAGAAAAAAATAAAAAAGAATAGGAAGATGCTAACCCCAAGGGGAAAAAAAAAGAAAGAAAGAAAAAGGAGGAAAATTTTTTTAAAAAAGGAAAGGAAAAAAGAAAAGAAAAATAAGAAAAAAGAAAAAAAGGAAAATATGAGGAATTTTGATGTACAAAAAATATTACAATATTCACATTGTCTTGATTTGCATGCAAATCGGGTTGACCGTCATTTTTGGTCTAAGAAAATCTTTCAGGATCCCAATCGCCATGTTGGGCCTATGTGAATTTGTTCAAAATTCTGACCACCATTTTTTGGCCTAAGGAAATGTTTTGGAGTCCCTACCACCACGTTCCATCTAAGGGAATCCATCAAGGATCCAATTGCCATTTTCAACCTAAAAACTTCTGTGAGGTCTTGGCCATCATTTTTGTCTTAAGGGAATACTTTGAGGTCTCAACCTCCATATTTGATCTAAGAAAATCTTTTGTGATCTCAGTAGCCATATTGGGCTTAAGGGAATCCTTTGGAGTTTCTACTATCATTTTTGGCTTTAAAAACTTCTTCGGGGTCCCAACCATCATTTTTTATTAGGAAATCCTTTGAAATTTTTACTACCATTTTTGGTCTAAGGAAATATTTTGGGTTTTCAATGGGCATGGTTGGTCTATGAGAATCCTTTAGGATCCCAACTATCATTTTTAGACAAGGGGAATTCTTGGGGTCTTGATTGCCAGATTTGTCCTAAAGGATTCTTTTGAGGTCTCGAACAACATGTTCATTCTAAGGGAGTCCTTCGAGGACCTAGCACTATTTTCTGGCCTAAGGGAATCCTTCATAGTTCCAATCACTATATTTGACACAAGGAAATTCTTTGAGGTCTCGACATGCTATATTTAGCCTAAGTGTTGGGGTCTCGACCATCATATATAACCTAAGAGAATTTTTTGAGATCTCAACCATTATATTTAACTTAAGAAAATCCTTTAGGATCTCGATTTCCATGTTTGACCTAGAGGAATCTTTCCGGATCCCAATCAACATTTTTGGCCTAACAAAATTCTTTGGAGTCCCTACCGCCACATTTGGTCTAAGAAACTCTTTTGAGATTCCAACCATCATAGTTGGCCTAAGAGAGTCCTTTGGGTGTTGACTAACATTTTCAGCCTAAGTAAATTCTTTGGTATCCTAACAATTATGTTTGACATAGGGGAATCCTTTAGGATATTGATCAACGCATTTTCTCTTTTGGAATCCTTTTGATTATCTTGACTACCATATTTGGCCTAAGAAAATCCTTCAGGGTCTTAACTATTATAGTCACCCTAACAGAATCTTTTAAAGTTCCAACCATCATATTCTGTCTAAGGGAATCTTTCGGGCGCTTGATCATCATATTCAGACCAAGGGAATCCTTTCGTGGTTCTTGTTGTCATGTTTGGTCTGTGAGAATCCTTCAAGGCCCAACCCCCATATTTTGTCTATGAAAATTCTTTGAGTCCTAAAGCTTTACCATATTTCACCATATTCAGGCCATGTTTTGCCTATATTTTCACCATATTTCACTATATTTTGGCTATTTTTGTAGTATTACAGTCATGTACCATTGTGTTTGGCCATGTAGTATCATATTCCGGCTATATTCCTCCATGTTCTACTATTTATTATTGTGTTCTTGCCAGACTATTGTATTTTGCCATGTTTTGGCCATGTTTTACCATCTTTTACTATGTTATGCTGCATCCTATCCATGTATTGCTGTATTCTTTTATATCCAAGCTATGTTTTGTTGTGTTCTACTACATCCTAGCCATATCTTGTCATGTCCCAACCATGTTTTGCTATGTTTTGGCCATTTTCTGCTATATTCTGCTATATCCCAATCATGTTTTGTTGTATTATGTTGTGTCCCAACCATGTTATATTGTGTTCCAGCCATGTTCTAGCCACCCTTCAATATAAGAAAATCTCTTAGGATTCTAGATCACTAATAATAAATAAATTAATTAATTTGAACCAAATTGGGTTGATCTAGCTTAATCAACTTGAATAAAATAAGGTGAACTAAAACAAATGACAAAATGAGTTGGGCTTAACCAAGTCTAATTAAGCTTGATTAAATTGACCATGGACCAAAACTGGACTAAAATAAACTAAAATTAAGTGTGAACTCAACCTAGAATTAAAACCAAATTGGTTCAACCCCGAACCCTAATTGGGTCTAATCAAATCAAACCTGAGCCAAAATTAGGTCAAACCTAAATTAAAACTCGGTCGAACATGAATAAGAACCAAGTCAAACCTAAATCACAACTAGGTCAAACCTAAACTTGAACTAGGTCTAACTTTAACATGAATAAAATTAAACATGTACCAGAACTAAGACAAACCTGAACTAAAACAAAGATGAGCCTGAACTAGAATAGAACTAGGTCTAGACCCAAACTGAATCTATTCAAACCCAAACCAAATAAGAGTCCAATGTAGGTCAAATCTAAACCCAATAAGGATTCAAAAAGATCAAACTCGAATATATAAGGGTTGGATCCAAAATCCATTAATAATTCATCAAGGATTGAACCCAAATCTATAAAAGGCCCATTAAGAATCAAATCCAAGTTCTATTAAAGGTCAAACCCCAATCCAGTAAGGGTCAAACTTGGGTCCCTTTAAGGATCCAATAAGAATCAAATTTAAAATCCATTAAGGATCTAATAAGAATTGAAACCCAAACCCAATAAGGGTTGAACTCAAACCCAATAGGGGTCTAACCAAAACCCTAAGGAGGTTGAATCAAAATTTGAATCTAATTCCCAAAATGGGTTGGAATCAAGTCCAAATCAAATAAAATTCTAACTAGAAGTAGACTTGAACAAAAACCAAGTTTGAGCTAAGTCAAGTTCTATCAAACCATACTTGAACCAAAACCAAATATGAAATAAATTAGGTTCTAACTAAATTGAAGTTGAACGACAATCAAGCTGAAATCAAAATCAAAGGCTTAAACAAGGTCCAAATCAAGTCAAGTCTAGATGAGCATGGTCAGCACAAGACAAAACCACTAACCATCTCTTTCAAAGAAATTGGTCTATGGTAGGTTGCCATGCAGTCAAACTATTAGCCAAACACTAAGCCAAATTTAAGTCAAAAGAATCTAATCAACAAAAAATAGAAAATTATTGATGGTACATCAAGTCCAAAGGGAGGTCAACTGGCACAATCCAAAGTAGTTAATAACACCCTAAAATCAAATAAGCTTGTTAACATCCTTTCAAAATTAAACCAAGCATCCAGTCCAACCAAACTAGTTCCAACGAGTCCATCTACCATGTTGTACTTAGTCAAGTCCATAGGAGTGCGCTAGTGGTGAGCACAAAACTTTGCCATTCTTTTTTTTCATTATATGTTATTTACTTATGTTACAAATTTAAATCTTTTAAATTATAAATTGAGGATATGGCCTTTCTTAAGCCTTGTGATTCAAAATCTATATTACAAATTATATTTTTAATCTCTTGTTCTTGTCTTGTGTTAGTTAGATTTTCCAATTTAGGGGATTCCTAATAATTGTCAAGGAAATTAACAATAGGGGCTTGCACTTGTTGGAAGTCATGAATTAATAATAACCTCAAAATCTACTAGAACTAAATATTACTTGAATTATTTTTTCAAGATTGCTTCTTGGGATTCTTTAACCATCCCAGCTAGTCGATCGCAACTCCATAAATTCTACCATGCGTGGTGAGACATGACTCCTCCTCCAAGTATAAAAATCTAGTTAATATAATAGAGAGACATCAAAAGAAGAATAGATGAAAAATGATGACTAATTCATTCTTTTCCATTATAAAAAAAGAAAAAAAATGTCATCATCAAATAGTCCTCCTACCCCAACCTACACAATCATCTTCGAGGGGGGATTTATAGTACACTTTTCTCAACCAAAAATTACTATGGGGTATCTAGAGTACATATAAGCTATGAGACTATGTACAACTCTATCCAATTTATGCATGGTGATTTTGCTTTTGCTATGAGTACTGCTACTCCCATTGTTGCTACCACTACCACAACTAGCACTAATCTATTTGCCATTTTGATTACTCAACATGGACCAACCATTGGCCATGCATTCAAGGGGTGAAGCTCAAGTCTATTCAAGGGGCAAAGATTAAGTCCATCTAGTGGGTAAAGGCAAAGCCCATCCAAGAGGCAAAGGCCAAGCCCAAAATAATTATGAAGAAATAAAATTAAGGGAAAAAGGAAAAAAAGAAGTACAAAAAAAGAAGTAATATTCAGGTGAACTACTTTTTATCTTGGAGGTAAAGTCTCTAAAAATAAAGGGATAATATTTGAAGGTAAGGATAGTCAATGATGAAATATGATAGAGTTAGAATCCCTATACCTCCCCCATCCACCGACACCCTATGCTAACTTTGGGAATATAAGCTTGGATCTATGGTGACTAATATGCAATTAACTAGAAGTATGTTAGAAAAGTCACTTCCAAGATAAAAGTGCAATAATCGAATGATAACCTCTTGGAAATATACTCTTAGAGAAAAAAAATCACAAACAAAATAAATAATAGAAATCAAAGTCCCAAATGAATGAAGTTCATATGGAAAATATAGCTAAGAGAGGTGAATTTAGAGAGGAAGAACAGGTTGGCATCCACAACTTCCCAAACCTTAGATCCTTAAAAGAGGATGAGATTGCCAAGTAAAAAATGATGAAAGAAAAATGAAAAAGAAAAAAGGGGGGAGGAAATTAAATTGCATGCTAAAATTAGGAGAACTAACCTACCCTCATCTCAATGTATCATTGACCAAGAAAAACCCCCAGAAGAGTAAATATTGGATGACATTCACAAGCATATAAACTTCAGAAATTGAGGTTAAGAGTTGTTTGGAGATCAAAGTCAAAGCCAAAGAACTAACAAACTAACACAAACATGGTAAAAGTTTCAAAGTTGAAAGAAAAATAGGTTCCCAAATAAATATTACACCAAGAAAAAGGTCTAAGCATTGGTTAATTGGTGACTAACCATATTTTGAGATTAAATCATCCTTAAACCTCAATAAGTTGAATCTAGCAGAAGGCCTTAATTGAAGATAAAAGGACATATCACTTGTTTACAAAAATATTTCAAAAAATACCAAAAGAAGAATTTTTAGAAATTTTTAGAAAGAAATAAAGTAATCAAGAAAAACAAAATAAAGAAAACTAAGGAAAAAAGAAAATAATAAAGTAATAAGACAAAATATAAAAATATTTATGCTTTGCATTATTAGCTTTCTTAAGCATCACAATCAAAATATATTAAAACAATCACTTCATAGATTACTTCTCTCAACACTCATGAAAAAAATTGAAAGATAAACCATCAACCTAAACTATTGTAATTTCACATGCATCGATCTAGAATCCAACTAGCTAAGCTAGTTGAATTGCCATAGCTCAACCTCTTTGACATGCCAATATGGCAATCTAGAAGATGAGCCCCATGAAAATAACAATTATATGATCCATTCTCTGATCTACCTTATTTTATATGAGAAGAGACACCAAAGTTTGGTATCGACAACAAGGTGAAGCTTTATGGTTTCCCTTAGGTTAACCCTGTAAGTAATTAGAATCAAGACACTTCGACTAATAGGTCAAGTTACCCAACTACTATTTAAAGAAATGCTCAAAGGTAAAGTATTTAGAGTAAGAAATCTCATGATAAAATTTGAGAATATGCAATATTTTTCTTTTAAAAGCTCATGACGAGGTAAATGGCACATTGCTCTAGCATCTACAATTAATGCTTAATCAAACATTAAATCCATTCTTTCATAAAAAAGATGAGAAAAGTTAAAGATAGTTATTTTCTCATTCAAATGCTTAAGAAAAAGCATGGTGATGAGTCATTTGGGGTGAACAATTAATCCATCAAGTTAACACCAAGTGAAATTTTCATTCCCTCAGACATCAAATAGTCATAGACAAGAAATTCAAGTTTTCCTTTCAAATACCCACAAAGGGAGTATATAGCTGAGGCATAAAAAATACAAAAAATAACCAAGAATTCTTTCTTCACCTTGAAGCATCACGGGCTAAAAAAGAAAATTTTCTTCTCCGATGCTTGAAAAAAAGTTAGGTATTATTAGGGGACAACTAATGTGCTTGTTGTCATTACATTAAAAGAGACATGTGACATTTTCCTTTGCCTCCATAATCAACAGGTCAAATCAAAAGTCATGAAATTCTTGACAAAGACTTCAAATAGACCACTTGTACAGTGGTCAAATAAAATATGATACCTCTAAAATAGTAAAATAAAATATATCACCTATATAGTAGCATAATCAAGTATACTACCTCTAAAGGATAGAATAAAATTTGCCACTTATAAAGGGGTAAAATCAAGAATGCCACCTTGAAAATAGAGGAATAAAATATGCCACCTCCAATATAGTGAAATCAAAGTTGCCGCCTCCAGAATGGTGGAATCATGCCACCTCACAAATAGTGAAATCAGAATATGTTGCTTATGAAGTGGTTATCAAATAGACCATCTCTAAAATGGTAAAATCAAATATGCCATCTGTAAGGTGTCAAAATTAAGTATGTCATCTCTAAAATGGTGGAACTAAAGTAGTGACTTTAAAAGAAGTAAAATTAAGTCCCCACTTTCATGTGGCAAAAAATGTCCATTTATGGTGGTAATAAATCCACATTTGTGTAGCGAATTAAACCCATTTCATGTGATAAACTAAAGTCTACTTTCATGTGATAAATCCAGTCCACTTTTGTGTAGTGAATCAAACTCATTTTTATATGGAGAATTAAGGCCACTTTAACATAGCAAATCTAGTCCACTTTTGCATGGTGAATCAAATATGCTTTTATCTAGAGAATTAAATCTACTTTTACATAACAATCTAGTTCACTTTTGTATGAAAAATTAAGCCTACTTTTATGTGAAAAATTAAGCCCACTTTTTGTGGCAAATTACCTCGTGGAGAATTAGGACTACTCTTTGTGATAAATTTAGTCCACTTTTGCAATCGAATCAAGAACACTTTTATATGAAAATTTAAGTCTACTTTCATGTGGCAACCAACTCCACTTCTATGTAGTAATGAGACCCCACTCTCATGTGGCAAAAAAAATTGCTTATAAGGGTTAACCAAGTATATTTTGCATGGCAAATCAACCACACATTTATGTGAAAAATTAAGTCTATTTTCTCATGGCAAACCCAGTCCACTCACTATGGCGAGTCAAACTCACTTTTATGTAGAAACTTAAGTTCATTATCATGTGACAAAGCTAATTCACTCTCTATGGTGAGTCAAACTAGCTTTTATGTGAAAAGTTTGAGTCCACTTTCACATGATAAATTATGTCTACCTCAATATGGCAATCAACCATTCCACTTTCATGTAGCAAATTAAGTCCATTCTCACATGATAAATCAAGTCCACTTTTATGTGATAAGTCAAAATCTAAATTGAAACCCTACCATCAGGAAAACACACATTTTTTTCCAATAACCATGAAGAGGCATATCATATTGGCATCATAGGGGTAACAAAAATCCTCTGTAATATGGAGAAGTGATGAAACTCCACTTTATAACAAGAATTAGGAAGACTCATCATTTCAAAAGAAAAAAAAAGATTTCTAGAAAAAGAAAGAAAGAAAGAAAGAAAGAAAGAAAGGGGACTATTGCAGGAGGCTTAATAAGATCAAAAGGGCAAACTACCACTTGTTAAATACTATGTAGTGACAATACAAAGAATTGACATAGGGCTATATACCTGAATATTATTCACACCTTTTCTCTTGTCAAGAAAACTCAAGAAGGGGATGTGAAGGAGCTACTTTATTTAGGTGACTTTTATCAACCCATAATTGATTGAAATCTATCCAAAATCAAAACCCAAATTGTGCCTAAATTTGAGCTTAACCTTAAGTTCTAGTTGGATCTGAATTGTGGTAGAATTTGGCTTAGATTGGACCTAAATTATTATATTATTTGGGCTCAAATTGAGTTCAGCTCGAGCTGGACTGAGTGGACACAAAGTTGGACCAATATTGAGCCTAAAACCTATTCAAACCTAGGCAGAAAAAGAGAGAAAGACCTTTATAAATCGGTTCATGGTCAAATAAAATTATTATAAATAGATTCTTAAATGAAAATTTTCTTACAAATAGGTCCTTAACCAAATAAAATTATTACAAATTGGTGCCTAGATGGAAAATATTTTTATAAATGAGTCCTTGAAAGAATTTAAAATTACAAGTGAGCCCCTAACAGAACCTATTTGGAAATGAACCCCTCAAAGATTTATGTTTACAAAGAGGCCCTTGAAGGAGCTTCTCATAATTTCACTTTACTTTGCAAATAAATCCTAATAAAATGTGAAATTACAAAATCAAATAATTTACTAATTTAGAAGTAAGCCCCTCAAAGGTTTTAAACTATAAGTAAGTCTAAATTTCATTAACTTGGAAATAAAATTTTACAAAAAAAGGACCTTTGAAGTTTTAAAGTTTCATATATAACTCCTTATGATCAATTTTCCAAAAAGTTTCCTAAATTCTTCAAAATTCCAAATCGGTCGCTAAAATAGAAATTTTTGCAAATAATCCCTTGTATTTCACGATTTTTAAATGCTACAATTTCAAATTTGTGGAGCCAAAACTGACCATCCAAGATAGCTAGAGACCCTAGGCACCATTTGGTTCGGGATCAAGATCAAAATCAAGATCAAGACTAGTGAACCACTTTTATAAACTAATATCTTTTTATCAAAATTAATCCTACAATAATTTAAAGTTCAAAAAACTATTCAATTTTTTATAATAATTTAATTTAATAGTGGTGTAAAATAAGTAATATTAATTTTGTAAGAAAAAAAAAATTCTGAAAAATGCTGATTCTAATCCTAATCTCAAACCAAATGGTTCCCTAAGGAGAAATATCCAAATAACAAATAAAATTTGAGGGTGATTTGAATGTGCAACCAAAAATTATGGGAGCATGACTTTCAATATGTGCAAGTTTCTATTATTAATTGATTGATTTAAAAAAACTACATGACTTAAGTAAGAGCATACCTTTATTTTACAAGTTAATAAATTTAAATTTATAATCATAAGAATATGAACTAAGAAAGGAAGCAAGAAAAGGCTTGATGCTCACCATTGTTGCTCTCCCATTTGCTTGACCAAGTGAAATTTGACACGGATGGATGCTTGATTTGATCCTTTGTGAATGCTGATTACTTTGATAGATTTCAAGGTGTGACTGACTATCTTGGCTTGTGTTAGCTGACCCCTAATAAGATATAAAGTATTATTGATATCTTTCTACTTGTTATCAGTTGACTTTTTTTGATCTTTGATTTGAGAGAGTGATTAGTAAACTTGGCTTATGCAAAATGTTTCTAATTTAATAATTGGCGACCTCTTGGATTATTGTCGATTAAGCTTGAAGTATCACCAATGGCTTTGATCTTATGTTGGTGAAGCTTGAAGTATGACTGTGGCTTTATGCGTGTTATCGGTTAGCTTCTTTTGGACAAGGCATTTGGTTAACTAACTAAGTGAATTCAAGCCCACTTTTGGTTTGATTTAATTTGAAGGAATGCTTAATGGCCTTGGCCTATGCTAATTATTTGTAATTTGATAATCAATGGCCTTTCTTTCCCTGTTGTTAATTAAATTTGATGTGTCATCAATGGCTTTGAGCTTGTTGTTGACTAACCCTAATTGATTTGAATTTGACTAGATTCAGATTTGAGTTTGGCTCAAGTCTAATTTAGTTCAATTTGAAGTTTAGAATTCACTTTGGTTTAAGTCTGATTTAATTTAATTCGATATTTAGAACTTAATTTCAATCAAGTCTGATTTGATTTAGTGTAACATTCAAAACTAACTTCGATTTGAGTTAATTTGATTCAATTCAATATTTAGATCTTGATTTTGATCAAGTCTGATTTGATTCAATTTAAGTCAAGCTCGATCTTGAATTCTCATCAAGCTTTGAACTTGGTCCCTAATGGATCTTGTATCCAACCCTTGATGGGTCCTTATTGGATAATTAATAAATCTTTGGTGCAACCCTTAATGGGTTCTTATTGGATCCTTAACAGACCATGGATTCCACCCTTATTGGGTCTTATTAGATCCTTAATGGATCTTGGATTCAACCCTAGTGGGTTTTTGATATATCCATAATGGATGTTGGATCCAACCCTTAATATATTCTTAGTGAATCCTTAATGGATGTTGGATCCAACATTGATTGAGTTCTTAATGGAACCTTAATAGATCTTGGATCCAACTCTTAGTGGGCTCTTGATGGATCCATAATGGATGTTGAATCTAGGTTCAACACATTTAATGGGTTTGCGTTTGACCTGGCTTAGGTCCAAACATGACTTGGTTCTAATTTGAATTTGAGTTTAGCTTGACCTGATTAGGGTCGGGTTCAAACTTAGCTTAACCTGATTAGGTTTGATTCAAACATGGTTCAACCCAATTAGAGTTTGGTCTAAAGTTGGTTTAACCCAATTAAGGTTTGGATTTGAGTTCAATTTGACCCAATTAGGGTTTGATCTGACCTAATTAGGTTTGATTCAAATTGGGTTCAACCTAATTAGGGTTTTTGTTTAAAGTTGCTTTAACCCAATTAGGGTTTGAATTTGAGTTCAATTTGACCGAATTAGGATTTGTTTTGAACTTGGTTGATCCAATTAGGGTTTAGTTTGAACTTGGTTTAGCTTGATCTGGATTTGGTTCAGATTTGGTCTAACCCAATTAGGATTTGTTTAAATCTGGCTTAACCTAATTAAGTTTGATTTGAACTTGGTTTGACCTAATTAGGGTTTGATTATACCTAATTAGGTTTGATTTGAACTTAGTTCAACCTAATTATGGTTCAATTCAAATTTGTTTTAATTTAATTCAAATGTTGTTTGACTCAATTAGAGTTTAATTCAGACTTATTTGATTTCGGGTTAATTTTCTTTCATCCTGATTTGATTTGGGTTGACTTGACTTGGAGTAATCAAGACTTGACCCAATTTGAACCTAATTAGGGTTGGGTTTAAACTCAGGTCATCATTTCTTCTTGAGATGAATGATCAATTTGGGTACTAGTTGACCGACTAAAAAGGTATCACTCCAAGTTCATCAGAACTGAGTGACCAATTTGAGTTTCGCACATCCAAAAGAAAGAGGAAGGGGAAGGGGGGGGGTACGGGTGTTATTCCTAGTTTATTAGAACCGAACAACTAGTTGGGGTAGTGGTTGTCTGACTGAGAGCCTATAGTTTCTTGGTTCACCAAAATTGGTTGACTAGTTTAGGGTATCAATCGATCGATAGAGCTTTGCTAGCTCTGGTTGATCAAAACTAGTTGACCAATTAAGCATGTGGTCGATTGGTAGAGAGTTTTTTGTACGTCTAGACTAGTTTTAGTCCATTTACTTTTTTTTCAATTTAGGTCCATTTGGTGCTTTCGAGTTAATTTGGTTTTGTTTACTTGCTTTAGCTAAATCAACTTGAGTTCAATGTGATTGAGTCATTCAATTTAAACCACTTATGTTTATCAATTTGATTAGTTTGGTTCTAGAGCCTAAAAGCTGTCATAATGACTTTAGGTGAGCCCTAGGCTGACCCTGAATCATTTTAACTTTTAGGTGAGCCCATAGACTAGCCTTTAGTTGATTTAGACTTTTAGATAAGCTTGCAGGCTAGTCTTGAGTCTAAATCTAGTTTCAGGCAAGCTCATAGACTGGCCTTAAATTGATTAAACTTTCAAGCGAGATTGTAGGTTGGGCTTTGGTTGACATAGACTTTTAGGCAAGCCCATAAGCTGGCCTTTGGTCTAAATAGACTTTTAGTTGAGTCTATAGGCTCGTCTTTTGTTAGGATTGACTTTTGAGTGAGCCCTCGGGCTGGCACTTGGTAGAATTGACTTTCAGATAAGTCTATAGGTTAGCCTTAGGTCAAAATGACTTTTGGACAAGTTTGCAAGCTAGCCCTAAACTGAATTAACTTTGGACATGCCTACAAGCTAACCCTCAATTAGAATGTCTTTTGGGCAACCTCATAGGTTGGCCCTAGGCTGGAGTGAAGACGAATGAAAATAATAATTTTTCTTTCTTTCTTTTTCTTTACTTTTCTCTTTTTTTTCTTGTTTTTCTTTCACTTTATAGCCACTTCAAAGCTGGATGCAACTTCCTTTACTTTCTTTTAATTATATATTTTTTGCTGCTTTTCTTTTGGTTCTTCTTGCCCAAGTCCTCTTCTTCTTCCTTGACTTTCTTCTCCTTTAGAATAGGTCCAAGCTCCTTCTCCTTTAGATCTGGGCTGAATGGCAGTGCATGGGTGAGGATGACTTTGATTTGATTGTAGGCAGTGGTAGCCAGTGTGGTATGGCTAGATTGTGGTCAGAGCAGTAGACATGGCTAGGAGGAGGAGGTGTAGAGAGGATTTTGGAGCTGTGGATAGCCATAGCAATAATGGAGATGAATGAGAGTAGAGAAGAGCAGGATCAGTGGAGGTCAGTGACCTCATCATGGAGATCACCTAAGATGGAGGTTGGAGTAGTGCTAATGAGGATCAGGATAGGAGCTGGTCCATAGGAGGGATCAATATCAGATCCTTTAGGATTGACTCTGAAAATAACTATGGATTAATTGGCTAGTATATCAGTCATAGTTGGGCTTCGTGATATGGCTGATCTTTCCAACAAGCTTGTACATATCTGAATTACTAAGCTCATAATGGTTCATTGAAGTTGAGTCCTTACCCCTATTATATCTATTCACAACCTTCCCTTTAAGCTTAAGCTCAGCTTCATTGACTTTTTTGACTCAGAAAGTTTGGTTTAGAGGTCACCCTTTAGTTACCTTGGCTAGCAGCTTTGGCTTTGGTTCATACTCATTCAATTTTCCCAAACCATCACTCAATAACTTTATGTATCATCAGAGAGGTTCATTATCCAGAGTGGTTGGCAAATGTGGTGATAGTGAAAAAGCCTAATGGCAAGTAGAGAATGTGTGTTGATTTTACGCACCTAAACAAGACTTGCCCAAAGGATAGTTATCCTATCCCTAAGATAGATCAACTTGTAGATTCTACCTCGGTCACCAACTCTTGAGCTTCTTGGATGCATTCTTAGGCTATCATCAAATCTAGCACCCTAAGGATGAAGAGAAGACCTCCTCCATCATAGATCAAGGTACATTTTGTTATGTCACAATGCCTTTTGGGCTGAAAGATGTAGAGGCAACATACCAAAGGATGGTGAACAAGATCTTCTAGGCTCAACTCAGAAGGAATGTAGAAGCATATGCCAACAGCATACTAGTGAAAAGCATCCATTCCAAAAGGCACTTGGAAGATTTAGAAGAAACCTTCAACACATTGTGGAAGTTTAGAAAGAAGTTGAATCCAGAGAAGTATGCTTTCAGAGTGGGCTTGGGAAAGTTCCTTGGTTACCTCATCTCAAAATGGGGGAATTGACACTAACCCTAAGAAGATTAAGGTGGTAATAAAAATGAAACCCTCGAGTTTTGTTAAAGAGATGCAAAGACTTATAAGTCAATTAGTAACACTAAATTGCTTCTTGTCAAGATTGGGTGAAAAATACTTGCCCTTTTTCAAAGTTCTCAGGCAAGTCTTAGGTTTCAAATGGATGAAAGAGTGTAACTAAGCCTTTGAAGACCTTAAAAGGTATTTAGCTAAACCACCTCCATTGGTGAGACCTAAGCTAAACAAGGTACTCTATCTCTATGTCACAGCTTCAGAACAAGCAGTAAGTTCAATGCTAGTAAGTGATCGAGATGGAAAATAATACCCTATCTATTATATAAGTCATATGCTCATAGGAGGAGAGATTTTGTATCCTCCTCTCGAGAAGCTTGCATACGTCATGGTACTGACAGTTGGAAACTTCAGTCATACTTTAGGCATATCCAATTACTGTATTCACTAATCTTCCACTTCAGCAATCATTGCAAAGGCTAGAGACTTCAAGAAGATTACTCATATGGTCCATTGAATTAAGCCAATTTGAAGTGACCTTTGAATCTTGGAACACTATTAAACATAGGCACTTGCAAACTTCATGGTGGAGACCACATTGTACCTAGCCGGATCAGAATCCAAACCATGAGAAGTTTGGGTTGATGGCTCATCTTGTGAGTCAGGTTACAACATTGGAGTTGTTCTCCAGAGCTTAGATTGAAGGGTAACCGAGTACTCAACTTGCTTGGAATTTGAGGCTTCAAACAAGAGTACAAAGCTTTTCTTCTTGGACTGTGTGGCACTAGTGGAAAGAGCTAAAAAGCATAAGGTTTTTAATGACTCTCAACTTATGTGCTTGCAAGTCACTAGGGAATATGAAGCAAGAGACATGACTATGGCCCAGTAATTGACTGAGACATAGAAGCTCATTGCAAGAATGGACTGAGTGGAAATTTGTCGTGTGCCTCAAAATAGCAACACCTAGGTAGATACCTTAGCACAATTGGCTTTGGCCTCTCCAAGTTCTATGCCTAGACAAATTTTTGTGAAAAATCTTCAACAACCAAGCTATTTTGAAGCTACTGAGGTAAATATAGTAAACTCAAAACATAGTTGGATGGACCCATCATTGCCTATCTTGAAAAGGGGCAACTTACTAATGGACTGAAAGAGGCTTTGAGGATTAAGAAATTAGCCACTCCTCTATTGTTTAAGACCTAAGGAAGCTGAATATGCCCTTCATTAGGTTCAGAAGGTATATGTAGAAGCCACGGCAAAGGACGGGCCCTTGCATACAAGCTTCTCAAGCAAGCATACTATTGGCTTAGTATGGCTAGAAAGGCATATGAGTTCATATTTAAGTGCGAACAGTGCTAAAGACATGTCTCAATTTACCATAACCCTATTGTTCAACTCCAACAGACTCAAACATTGTGGCCTTTTGATCAATGGGAATAGATATCCTAGGTCCTTTTCCAATCACCTCTAGATAGAGAAAGTTTTTGGTAGTAGCCATCGACTACTTTACTACGTGGGTGGAAGTAAAACCACTTGCCATGATTATTGAGAAAGAGATTCAGGAGTCCCTCTGACAAAGTATGATCTACAGGTTCGCATTGCCATGTGTGCTAGTTACTAATACTGGAAAACAATTTGATAGCTCAAGATTCTGGCAGAACTGTGCTAGCCTGCATATAGACCAAAGATTCAATTCGGTGGTGCACCCCAGGAAAATGGTAGGCTGAGGTAACTAACTAAAATTTACTCTCAAGAATAAAGAAACATCTTAAGAGAGCAAAGGATACCTGAGTTTAAGAGTTGTCACAGGTCTTGTGGTCCTATTGGACTACTCAAATGACAACTGAGGAATCTCGCTATATGCTCACCTATCGAGTTGAGGATGTCGTCCCTATGGAAATTGGGCTTACCTCCTCACAAGTCCAAAGTTGTGATTCTGAGGTAAATGAGGCAAACACTCAAGCCAAGAAGGACCTAGTCTTGGAGGTTCAAGAGAAGGCTTCTACAAGGATTACCAAGTATTAGCGATGGGTAGCACAGTACTACAATGCTTGAGTCCAAAGTTGAGAACCATGACCAAGTGACTGGGTGCTTTGCCAAGCTGAACTCATTGATTGAACTTCAAGAAGTCTTCCCCGAACGGGAAAGGCCTATTCAAGATCTGTCGAGTAGTGGGCTAGAAACCTTCAAGATTGAGCACCCTAATGGAAAAATTCTTCCAAGGACTTCACACAGTGACAACCTTAGAAGATTCTATCTCTAAAACAAATTATATCCCATCCATTTTCTAATTTAGCTTATGCTATGCAAAGATAGTTTTGTGCTAGTTCAAAAGATAAGCTAAAGACCTTGGACCAAACAAGGCGTAAGACCTCGGCCCAATGCTAGTCACAAAAACCTCAAAACAAACGAGGAATATGACCCTAGCCCAATACCAAGTATATAGATCTCAGACCAAACGAGGTAGAGGACCTCGGCCCAAAGCTAGGCACTAAGACCTTAGACCAGACAAGGCATAAGACCTTGACCCAATGCCAGGAACAAATACCCTAGATGAGCCATAAGACCTCGGCCCAATACCAAGCACAAAGACCTTAACCCAATACCAGGCATAAAGCTCACAGCCCAATGTTGGGCACGAGGACCTTGGTTGAGATAAGGTTAAGAATTCAACCTTATATCAGGAAAAATACTCAGATCCAAATAAGGTCTAAGGCAAGCCTTGTGGTGGAGAAAAGAAACCTTGATGCAAAGTATTGACAAAGCTGCCAAAGGGAGGAATCGGGATTATAGTTCATCCAAGTTTATCAGCTGAGATGCTCCTATCAAAGGACATCCATTACAAGAATCTTAATTGATGTATACAAGCCTCATGCCATGGAAGAGAAGCATTAAGTGCTTCAAAAACTCATAGTAATTCTTGCAAGTATCCAAGACCCATTGGCCAAATTAATGCTTTAAGGAATTTATCCTGAAGAAAGTCAATATGCCTAGCCATCTTGATCATAAGGAACATTCAATTGAGATTAGATAAAGTCTAGAAAGCTGAACAAATAGTTCAGAAAAGGCAAAGTCATTGGAAGGAAGGAAAATTTTATTGAAACAGGAAGTAAAGATCAGTACAAAATGTGTTCTATTACAAAAGATGAGGTACAATTAATTAGAAATATTCAGAGGCATTGGCTTCTTAGGCCCAGGAATGACCTTGACCTCAGCCTATGCTATCTCCTCCTCCTCCTGACCCTCACTCACCATCTCCACAATAGCCTCCTTCTCCGTTTGAAGAAGTGCCTCGTGCTCCCACTTGAGGTGTCAAACCCTCAAATCATTATGGAGCTCAACATGGAGATCTTTAGGGTCAAAGTTGGAGCCCCGATGTGTTTTCTTCAATGTATCCCTACATACGAGATAACCTTAATCAAGCCCTAGGTAGAGAGCTTGCCATGTTCCTTGAGATATTCATTGTTGGCCCTAAATTCTGTAATGGCATGCAGTTTCATTATCTTCAAGGCATTGGTGTGCTCTTTGCTCCATAGGTAAGTGGCTGTCATGCCCTAAAACCAAGATGTAATAGGTACCGTACACTTGCATACACCGGCCACTCACATAGGAGATATCATAATCAAAGAATACATGCATAGCTTCTTGAAACAAGATATAGTTCAATATGAATATATGTCAAAACTTAATAATTATATATATATATATATATTCATAATCATGGCTTTTTAATTTCAAATCATGAAGTCACACACATTTCACAAGTCACATTATAATACTACATCATATCAATAAGATGGAAATTCATTTTAAATGAACAAGATGCATTAAAACATAGTAATTTGAGAAAATAAATCATTTTAGCATATTAAAATATCACTTAGCACTAACGAGCGTCCCTCATTCTCTTACCAGATAAGAAAAATACGAGATAGATCATCAATAGGAGTTTTAAGCCTCATCCAAACCTAAATTACCAAACAAAATCCCAATTGCAATCCATAATTGCCCAAACATGCTTCTAAATAAAGTAACTCAACACCAAGCCTAATAACTTACATTGGCCTTAATCTAATCATGCTTGAGCATTAAACAAAACTTAAGTGAAGTCCACTCATCATATCAAAACGTTAACTAACTATGAAACTCTATCTCTCAAGTTTTAGAATTAACAAGATGAAGGGGATTGGGCTCTTAAATCATAATCATAATAAATTTCAAGGAGTTGTTAATACTTAACAATGAATATATATCCCCAGTAGAAATCAAAAACCCCAAGCCAAACTAGGGGAAAGGATTCTATACTAACCAATATACTACATGTTTAACATAGACCAATATTATCTTATTAAACTCCAACTCAATTCACAAATAATTGGATGCTAATTAGATCCTAAAGATGATGGGAAAAAAAGAGAAAATCCATATTCTAGATCATGAGAAGAAAGATAATGAAAAACTAGTAATAAATGCCACTTTAACTCAAAAGAAGGGTATTAGCTTACCTAACATAGTACTAGCCTTTTCCTCCCGAATCCTGGCGAATTTTTGGTCAAGAACTTGTCATTGATCCATCTTCTAGTAAGCCCTAGCTTCCCGCTATTCTTTCCACCAGAACAAAGCCAAAAGAGAAGAAGGCTGGGTTATGTTGAGATACAAATTTGCAAAAAACCCCCTAGGTTAGTAAGATTTACACCTAAGTCCAAAACTCTTTTTTTTTTTTTGGTTTTCACATTCTACCCTCCTTAAGATAAGTTTAGTCCTCTAAACTTAACTATAAATAAGCACATACCCAAAGATTGGAATAACTGAGAGTATCTCTCCAACATATCTTCCTATAACTCCCATGTGATTTCTCTTTCAGAATGATTGTTCCACTAGACTTTAACGTAAGCCATAATTTGATATCTCAAAACTTGCTTTTTTCTGTCCACAATACGCATAGGGTATTCCTCATATGAGATATCTTCACTAATTTATAATGGTGCAAAGTCTATCACATGATCTTGGTGTGGGATATACTTTCATAACATAGACACATGAAACACATTGTGCACTTGAGAAAGTGTTAAGAGGAAGAGCAAGTCTATAAGCCACATTACCAACACTCTCAAGAATCTCAAAAGGTCCAATGAAATGAGGATTAAGTTTGCCACACACTCCAAAATGCATAAAATTCTTAGAAGGTGAGACTTTAAGGGAGATATGATCACCAGAATGAAACCCCAACTTTTTACAACAATTATCGGCATAAATCTTTTGCCTACTCAGAGCTACCCACAGTCATTCTCTAATTAACTAGACTTTCTCCATTATTTGTTGAATAATCTAAGGACCCAGTAGCTTTCTTTCACCTACATCATCCTAACATATTGGAGACCTACATCTTCTACCATAAAGTGCTTCAGAAGGTGCCATCTTAATGCAAATTCCACCAATGGAAAATATCTATCCCACGAACCTCATAAATCAAAGATAGAGGCTCTCAACATATCCTCTAAAATCTAAATAGTTCTTTCAGACTGACCATCATTCGAGGGATGAAAAGTAGTATTGAAACTAAGAGTGGTCCTCAATGCCCTATGCAGACTTCCCCAAAAATGACCAACAAAATGGGAATCTCTATCTGGCATAATAGAAATGGGCACACCATGCAGTCTAACAAACTATTCAATGTAAAACTCTACCAATTTATCCAAGGTCATCCCCATCTTGATCACTAAGAAATGTGCCAATTTAGTCAATATATCTACAATAACCCAAACAACATCAAAACTCTTTAAGGTTCTAGGTAGCCCAAATACAAAATCCATGGAGATATGCTCCCATTTCCGCTTAGGAATAGGCAATGGTTGTAAAAGCTTAGCTGGTCTTTGATGTTCTATTTTTACCTGCTATCAAGTCAAACACTGGGCCACAAATTGAGCAATCTCTCTCTTCATGTTATTTCACCAAAAAGTACCCTTTAAGTCTCTATACATCTTAGTACCCCTTAGATGCACTTTATAACTTGAAAAGTGAACCTGCTCAAGAATCTCTCTTCTTAACTCAACATTATCAAGAACACAAATTCAATCTCCAAATCTCAATGACCCATCCTCATGAATTTGAAACTTTGGTTTAGCACCAGACTCTACCTCAAGCTTGATCTTCTGGAGTTGAGGGTCATCTGCCTGAGCTACTTTAATGCAATCAAAAAGAGTGGGATGAACTTGCAAACTTGCTAGTAAGGCACCCAATTCATACACTCAAACCTCAATCTCAAATCTTCTCAAATCTTCCAAAATAGGCCTTTGAGATGGGAGCATTGTAATTGAAGCACAAGAGGATTTTCTACTTAAAGAATCTGCCACCATATTGGCTTTACTAGGTGATAAATGATAGTCAAATCATAATCCTTGAGCAATTTCAGTCATCTTCTCTACCTCACATTCAATTCTTTCTGAGTAAAAATATACTTCAGATTCTTATGATCAGTGAATATCTCACAAGACTCTCTATAAAGATAGTGTCTCCAAATTTTAAGAGCAAAAACTACAGCTTCAAGATCCAAATCATGAGCAGGGTAATTGCATTCATATGGCTTTAGTTATCGAGATGCATATGCAACAGCCTTACCACTTGCATCAACACACAATCCAAACCCTTCCTGGAGGCATCAGTATATATAGTATATCCTTATCACAAATGAGTAGGGTAAGGATTGGAGCAGAAACCAATCTCTTCTTCAATTCCTAGAAACTCTCCTCACATTTTTCTGGCTACTCATAGTGAGTCCACTTCCTAGTCAAGTTAGTCAAAGGTGCTGCTACACAAGAGAAACCTTCAACAAATCTTCTATAATAACCAGTCAATCCCAAAAATCTTCTAACCTCAGTAACACTATTAGGCTTCTTCCATTCCAATGCAGCCTCAACTTTATTTGGATCCACGAAAATCCCTTCTTTAGTCACAACATATCCAAGACAAGTCACATTATCAAGCCAAAATTCACACTTCTTTAGCTTTGCAAAAAAATTTTCTGTTCTCAAGTTCTTTAGAATAGCTCTAAGATGTTTTTCATGCTCCACTTGTCTACTAGAGTATATTAAAATATCATTAATAAATACCACCACAAATCAAACAAGGAAAGGCTTAAAAACTCTATTCATCAAGTCCATAAAGGCAACTAGAGCATTAGTCAAACCAAAAGGCATCACCAAAAGTTCATAGTGCCCATAATAAGTGCGAAAAGCAATCCTTGACTTGTCTTCTCCTTTAATCTTCAATTGATGATAACCAAATAGAAGATCAATTTTAGAGAACACACGTGTACCTTGCAATTGATCAAATAAATCATCAATTCTGGGCAATGGGTACTTGTTCTTTACAGTCACCCTATTCAGCTCCCGATAATCTATGCATAACCTTATACTCCCATCCTTCTTCTTCTCAAATAGAATAGGAGCACCCCAAGGAGAGACACTAGGTCTAATAAAACTTTTGTCAAGGAGTTCTTGAAGCTAATTTTTCAACTCTTTCAACCCAACTAGAGCCATTCTATATAGAGCCTTTGAAATAGGTCTCATACCAAGAATCAAGTCAATAGAGAATTTGAACTCTTTATTTGGTGGCAATCCTAGAAGATCTTCTGGGAAAAATTAGGAAAATCTCTCACCACAAGAATGTCCTCCAATACTTGATCTTTAGCTCTCACATCTACCATGGCTGCCAAAAATCTTGTACATCCACTCCTAAGTAACTTCTTAGCTTGCATAGCTGAGATTACTCAAGACGAAATACCGATCTTAATTTTTGCCAGAGAAAATGAATTTTGGCTCTCCTAGAATCTTAAAGTCCACTCACTTCTCTTGATAGTCCATTGTTGCATAGTGAGTAGCCAACCAATCTATTCCAAAAAATAACATCAAAATCTTGCATTCTCAAGACACGAAGGTCAACTCTCAAATCTCTAACTCCAAAGCTCACTATACAACCCTTTCAGAGATAAGTAACAAGAACCTAACTACCAATAGGAGTATCCATAGATATATCATAATCTAGTGGAGAACATAGAATATTATATTTCCTGCAAATGCTTGAGAAATAAGAGAATGCATAGCACCCAAGTCAAATAATACACATGCATAACTTGTAGCTACACACAAGGTACCTAACATCAAAACATATATACACACAAGAATCACATACACATGACATCATAAAATAATAAATAACAAAAGTTGTTTAAGTCTAATAAATATGTACCCACAACCACTGCATTAGATGCTTTAACATCCTATTAGGTGAGAGCATAAACACAACCTTGAATTTGAGATCTCCCCCTCTGATGTGATCTAGTAGGTGTAGTCAGAGTGGTTGAAGTTGGCAAAAATACGTGAGACCCTTAAAATGAATAGTTGGTCTACCCTAAGGGTTTTGAGCTTCTTAAGTTATTACAAGACATTCTAAAATTTTATGGTCCAGTTGAACACACTTGAAACAAGCACTAGATACCCTTATGCATTTCTCACTTGGATATTAAAAACCATAAATAGAGCACTTGACCCAATTTTGCGGAGTTGGTTTCTATATTGATGTCCCATAGCAACAGCGATTCTAACCATAATTTTACTTGGAATTCTGAGCACTTAAGTCCTGCCTCTTTTGTTTTGTTGCTCCTTATTATTCACCTTTGTGGTCTTCCACACAGACTCTAAAGCTTTGGGTCTATCCACCATATCTTTGAAGGTCTCCAACTTAGAGGTTGCCGAACCTCTGCGAAGATGTCCATTCAAACTCTCCTCGAATCTTCTAGTCCTACAAGCATAAGAGGCCACTAAGGCAGCGGCAAATTTTGCCAGTCTATCAAACTCTACCTCATATTCATCAACACTCATATTACCTTGTTTCAGGAAAAGAAATTGCCTTTCAAGTTTAGCAACCTTACTGTTGGAGAAATATCTTCTGAAGAACACTTTCCTAAATTTCTCCCAAGTGATAATAGTGCTTTCAAGGACACGCATCTTTATCTTCCACCATGAGTTAGAACTTCCTTACAGAAGGAAAGTGGAAAACCTAACCTTATCGCTATCCTCACAATGGCAGACTTCAAAAGCCTTCTCCATCTCCTCTATCCAGCACTCTACCTCATCCGGATCTATACTGTCGTTGAATGGTGGGGGTACAATCTTTTTAAATTCCATAATAGATTTTAGTTCACTCCCTAAATCAGTTCCCAAGTGTACTATTGGAGTAGTTTGTACTATTGGAAGTGTTTGGGCAATAGTAGGTGCTACAAAAGGATACTAGGCTACATTTAGAGCTCGAGTTTGAAGTAGACCAAGGATTTCGTGAAACATCCCTTGGAGTCTATCAAAGCTCCTCGAGTCATTCTCCAACCCCCCCCCCCAAAAAAAAACTGAGTTCACTACTAGAGATCTAGGACACTGAGGAACTCACACAATGGGATCCCTAACAAGTATGGCATTTTGCTCTTGTTGGCCTTATGTCAGAATCGTACCTTGGCTTTCTTGAGCCTCAACCGCATTCAAGCCAGTCTTGCGTATACCAACATGTCTTATAGGTGGCATTCTAACATACATATATGGAATTATCATAACAAGAATACAATTAATAATAAATCAGAATAGCAGTCACAATAGTAATACATATGTAATAACCCAACTTATAACTCTACCCAGAATCATGTCTCACCGAGAGATGGTATAATCTATTTAATTCAAAGCTTTCATTCTACAATAACTTGAACCTAGAGCTCTAATACCATTAAACCTATCATGCCCCAGAATCGAGACATAACAAACGCTGTATACCACCTGCCTACACAATAGATATACAAGGCTTATTCTATATAATTATAAAGTATAGATTTTTTTAACAATTCTGTGGCCTATAACAATAATCTTATCATATAATAGTAACATATAACATAATATGACAAACCAATAAAGAGCACACCTAAAATCAGGGGTAATAGAACCACAAGTTATGAATGTAACTAAGTCACTGGAGTCCAAATAATCAAATATTGTAATTCATAGCTAAACTCAAGAATTCAAATAATCAACAAATAAAATCCTAAATAATCATTTCTTCTTTCTAATAAGAAATAATCCCTAGAAATAATCTTGTATAGTGTCACACATCCCTTTTTCAGAACTAGTCCATATGATCAAAACCTGCAAGAGAATGAGCGATCCCATGTTAAGTTAGTATTTTAATATGAAATAAAATTTCAAAGTTTGTTTTTCATGAAGTATCAATCTTTCATGGAGTTATGTTCAAAATCACACAACAAACTCATATTTCCTTGAAACAAGAATTCTTTTCTAGAGGAGGAAAATAATGACAATAATAATAGTAAAGATACTAATAATAATATACAAGTAAATAAGGACTGGTGTCTCCATTGCAAAATAGGATATGCACATAATAGGTGTCCTGAGTCACAAGCACATTAACATACTTAAATTTGGTAGTCTTTTCACAAATACACGATATCCCAGAAGGGATCACAACATGAATATACTACTTTGATGCCCACGTGTGGCAGCGAAACCGGTTTTTCACAATCACATGCATGTTAATATAACCATTGTTTAACCTCCAATGGTAGGGTTACAACATGAATCATGATGGAGATAACACAGTCAAAGCTAGTAGGATAAGGTAAACCATAAACCACTTACATAGGAGATATCATAATCAAAGAATACATCCATAGCTTCTTGAGATATAGTTCAATATGAATATATGTCAAAAATTAATAATGATATATATATATATATATATATTCATAAGCATGGTTTTCATGATCTCAAATTATGAAGTCACACGCATTCACAAGTTACGATATGATACCACATCATATCAATTAGATGGAAATTCATTTTAAATGAATAAGACACATTAAAACATAGTAATTTAAGACAATAAATCATTTTAGCACATTAAAATGTCACTTAGCATTAATGGGATCCCTCATTCCCTTACTTGACAAGAAGAATATGAGATAAATTACGAGTAGGAATTTTAACCCTCGTCCAAATCTAAATTACCAAATAAAATCCCAATTACAATACATTATTGCCCAAACATTCTTCTAAATAAAGTAAATCAACATCAAGCCTAATAACTTACATAGGCCCTAATCTAATCATGCTTAAGCATTGAACCAAACTTAAGTGAAGTCCATTCATCATATCAAAATATTAATTCACTATGAAGCTCTATCTCTCAAGTTTTAGAATTAACAAGATGAAAAGGATTGGACTCTTAAGTCATAACCATAATAAATTTCAAGGAGTTGTTAACACTTAACAATGAGTACATCCCCAATAGAAATCAATAGCCCCAAGCCAAACTAGGTGAAAGGATTCCATACTAACCTAATATACTACATATTTAACATAAACCAATATCATCTTATTGAACTCCAACTTGATTCACGAATAATTGGATGCTAATTAGATCCTAAACATGATGAAAATAAAGTGAAAAATCCAAATTCTAAATCATGAGAATAAAGACAATGAAAAACTAATAATAAATGCCACTTTAACTTGAAAGGAGTATTAGCTTACCTAAATGTAGTGCTAGCTTTTCCTCCCAAATCCTTGTGAATTTTTGGTCAAAAACTCATCATTGATCCATCTTCCAATAAACCCTAGTGTTCCATATTCTCCCCACTAAAACAAAGCCAAAAGAGAAGAAGAATCAAACTAGGTTATGTTGAGATACAAATTTGCAAAAAGAACACCCTAGGTTAGTCAGTTTTACACCTAAGTCTAAATTATTTTTTTTTTGGTTTTCACAGTGGCGACTATGTTGTTCTTGGCCTCCTCTAAGGTCGTCTAGTTCTAGGTCTTCAGTGCTTCCATTTTTGAAAAGGCCGAGTTGCACTCAACAATAAGGAGGTTCTTTTCTTCCTCCGCCTTTCTCTTAGACTCCTCCACACTACTCTAAAGGGACTCAAGTTGAGAGCAAAGTATGTCTACCTCCTCTTTAGCCTTGCTCTTCTCAGAGGCTATCTCCCTCTAAGTTTCATAAAAACAACACTCTGCATAGTGAAAAAAATATAGGGCCTGTAATTGAGCTAAAAGTTAGAATAATTGAAGAAGAAGAAAAATGAAATAGTTGGGTTTGGATAGACTTACATTATGACAAGTCTTAGCCCCCTTTAAAAAATACCTTATCAATGGGAAGCTTGGTGATGATGGGGTTGGTGCTGTTCCCAAAATCTACAAGGAAATACTCCTTGGTGTCTATATCTCTCAAGGTGCCTTAGGGTCAAGGGATAGAGTGCTCGTGCACCTTGGGGCAAGTTGGTGAAGGGGAAATGGTCAAAATGGCTCCCTTGCCATGATCAAACTTCTTCATCATACAAGAAGGAGATTCGGTGCGGTTGCCCAAGGTGGTGGTTTGAGAAGGAAGAGAAGAGGAACGAGGTGGCACTTGTCTTTTCTTTGCTCACTCCTCGTTAGTTCCTTGGCTCTTCTCCTCCTCTCCTTTCTTCCTCTTCCCTTAGCTTGAGGCCGTGGTAGGAGGAGGAGTAGGAGTTTCTAGCGTAGCGAGCTTCTTCATAAAGTTAAGCTTAACAATCCCTATAAGCACAACATAATCTCACTAAACTGAAGCAAAAATTACTATAAAATGAAGGAAGCTAGAGTCTTGAAGGTTGAGTTTCATCCTAACCATCTGAGCAATGGATAGGTCATGTTCTTCAAGACAAACTTCATCAGCACTTGCGGGGGTGGACCTAACCTCTTTTACCTCCTTAGCCCAGGAAACTAAGAGCTAGCAAACTTCAAGAGAGATCTCTGGGTCGGTCCTATAGAAGAAAGGATTACCCCACTCATGAAGAAGGCCAAAATCAACCCTAGAAAAGACCCCTATAGGATGATCTTTCTAAAAGTGAATAGAGCTATGGTTGGAGGCAAAGGGCCTACACCACATTTTTGGGGTGAAGTACCATCAACCTCTAGCGTTGGGACCTTGGAAACCTTTAAAGACATCCCTAAGCATTTATACAGTGGGGGAATGACCTTTTAAGGTCGATAGGATTCAGATGGCCAAGATGAACTTTATAGCATTGGAATGATCTAATCTAGAGTTAAGTCCCAATCTCTCATAACATCCCTAGTGAAATAATCTATGGGGTATTGAAAACCACTCTCGAACATCTCCCAGTAGGTGGTAAACTCAAACCCAAATTTCTCTCTAAGAGTTTTACTATCCTCTTCCAACCCGCACAAGTCTAACTCAATTCTATTTGAGAAGCCTAATATGCTAACTAGCTGCTTAAGGTTTTTCTCCTAGAAGGTAGACTGAAAAATTCAGACACTCACTTCAGGATTACCTAGCAATACTTATTCTCAAAATAATAAGAATAGAATGAAAAGCTATTAAATAGGTGAACTCACTTGAAGGTGATGGAAGGATGGTCATGTTCTCGAGAAAAGGCCCCCTCATAGCCTCATAGCTACCTTCTACGGTAGATGGTGTGGTAAAATGCATAGCAAATGATCTTGTAGCTTTCATAATGAGTGGTACAATGGAAGATGAGGTAGCCCTCAAGACAGGTAGAGCGATGGATGGACAGGCGGTGGTCCCATGTATCTCCCTTAACGAAGGTGTAGAGCTTCGATCCTTGGTGGATAGTGTTGGGTCGCCACTGAAGGTCAAAGATTTCTTCAAGAGAGGGGCTACCTACCCCAGAATGCTCTCCTTCACGATGGTGGAGGACCTATTTTTAGAGCTTGAGTGAGCAAAAGAGGATGCTATGGATGAGCAAGCTCGCTGGTGGAGGACAAAGAGGTTGAGGAAGAAAACAAAGGCTCACAAATTTGCTAAAGTAAAACTAGAAGGAACATGGTATCCTTTCTATGAGCCTCACCTCATTGTTTGATTGCTCCCACATGGCTTAATCAAGGCTAATGAAGCCCAAAAGGCCATTTCTTCAAAATCCTCATCTGGATATGGTGACGCATGTCCCCCAAAGTTTATGGGGAATAAATCACAAGAACACCAAATATCACCCTGATAGGTGAGTGGACGACTCTAAACCAATGCCTTGAAAAGGAACAAAAGCCTAAATGATTATGCAAGATGTAACGAGGTGGTGACCCGCTTCCCTAAGAGTCTTGGGGGCTGGCACCTTGCATCCGAAAACCTTGAGTCAGAAGAAGGCACAATTTCCTAGGCATCATGGCAGCTGACGCTTCACTCCCATAAAGAAAGAACCACAACTTAGACCATCCATGCCATGACATTTAGAGGCTAAATTGCCCCAATGAACATTAGGAGAAAGTTTGAATAACTTAAGTCCCCAGACCTATGGCACGGGACCAAGAGTTAGGGTGCACTAATGATACATCATGTTACTGAGTGGTGGTTTAAGAAAATTGAATGAGTGTGAATCAAAGCTAAAGCTGCTAGCCAAGGAGGGTAACCATTGAACCGAACTTCCTGAGTAAAAAAGGTTAGTGAACTCAAACTTAAAGAGTAGGTTGTGAACAAATATGATTGGGGTAAGGGCTTGACTTCAATGAACCATTATGAGCTTAGTAACTTTGGATATGGATGAGTTTGCAGGAAATGTCAGCCATATCATGAAGCCCAACTATGACTGAACTCACTAGGCTCACTCTATTGGTGCCAATATACTAGTCAATTAATCCATAATCATTTTCAGAGTCAATCCCAAAGGATTTGAGCTCCTTTATGAGAAACCAAGCATGATAATTACCTAAGATCATAGGATCTGGATATGTCAAATCCCTTGGGGCACTATAAATGACACCACAACTAGAGAGGTAAGGGACTAATGCCCTTTCTCTCCTGTCCACTATATTTTGAGAGTGCAATACTGACTTAAGTGTTGGAGCGACCGCTGCTGAAGAGTTTTCGATAGTCTTCTTTGCAATTTTGCTTTCTTGTAGATCGATAAAAGGATGGCCAAGTGGATTAAGTTCTAAAGGAGCCTCTCAAACCAAAAGCTAGTGGTGAACCAGTCTCAATTATCTAACTCAAATAGAATATCTACAATTTCATCTACCGCATCCAAATTAACTCAAAAAGAGTTCATCCATATAAAATTCAAATGATAGAAAAAGGCAGAGAGAAAGTAGAGATCAAAAATAGGAGAGAAGCAATGAATAAGAAGGAATGAATCAAAGACCAAAGCTAGAAATCACACAAGAAAAGTTAGGTTTGAGCTTATCTATTTTCTATTTCCTTTAGGCTCTTTACCTTCTTTTCTTTTCCATCCTGCAAGTGCTCTGCCACTTCCGATTGTCAATCTCCACATGCCGCTAAGCTCCCAGCCTCATTGCTTCACCTACCTTATTTCAACTAGAGCTTTTGGCTGAAACATAGAGAGTCCCAATTAGAGCTCCTTGCGAGATCTTTGCCTCCTCATGCTTCTTCATATCCTACCATGCCTCCATAGGTCACTGCCCTATGGCCTTCACTACCCATGACCACCGAAGCACTAGATTGTTGGAGCCTTGAACCACCATGTGTTGTCATTGTGCTACCCTCTGTACTATGCATATCTCAGCTACCTGCCAAGGTTTGGCCACCTGAACCTCTACCTTACACCTATCTGGAACACAGATGGTCTCGACTAGAGCTCCCAACTGAGTCTCCTATTGCCTCCTTGAGAATATGTAATTTCCCCATCGACTCCACTAGCCGCTGTGCTCAACTTTTTTCCAGAGAAAGGGGAAGAAGGGGTTAGGGAGGAACCTTAGTGATGAACAAAAAAGAAATATAGAGAAAGGAGGAATAGGAGATGGGGGTGGAAGAAGAATAAGGGGAAAGGAGAGAGAGAAATTAAAAAACTATACATGCAATGGTGGCCAACTATAGGGAGCTGATCTATGGTGCAAATTTAACTATAAGTTTGGAATCCTAGATCACTAATATTGGAATGTTGCAGTTTTATGTCCACTCAAAGTGTTTCAGAATTTTCATGAGCTATTTGATTGGGGTAGTTGAAAATTAATAAATGAGATTAAATCATAGTGAAGAGTCATTGGGAGATATTTGCTCATTTTTTTAACTAAGAAAAAAGTGGGTCTCACTTAGGTTCATATGCTAGTCAACTAGCATATGGATTGTACCATCACCAACCATCTAGAGTATGATTTAAATTATATGCTAGAGTACTAGCATATGATTTATTTCATATGCTAGTGTATTGTATTATGGAATATTCCATATGTTAGGGTTATGGCATATGGTTCATTTCATATATTAGAATCCTAGTGGCATATGGAAATTTCATATTACTTTTTAAAAATTATTTTAAATATGCTCAGACAGATTCTAGATTAAAGGGGACTGGGTTTTTTTTCCTATTATAAGTCAACAACTATCCTCAACCCAAATTGCATGGATTTTCAACTAAGAATAACAGAAAATTCAGCTCAAGGTAGTAGGTAAATTCAGGCTGAAGTGTAAGAAATTTTCAGCTCATGATACAAGGTAAATCAGCTCTAAATGTAGAGGGTCTTTGGGTTTAGATAATCAACTTAGTAAAATAGGTTGGCTCATGGTTGCAGTGAAGATTAATGAGAGGACAAAAAGGTGGATATCTACATATGTCACCATCACAAAGTAGTCAATTGGTATTATACTAGCACAAGAAGACAAAAGTAAAATAGAAAGGGCCATTTACTACCTTAGCTGAACTATGCAAGAGTATGAGAAGAAGTACTAAAAAATGGAGCATACTTTCCTAGCAATCATTTAGGCTACCCAAAAACTAAGACATTATTTCATGGTCGACAAAGTCCTCATTTGATCCTATATGGTCTTGATCAAGTTCTTGTTTGAAAAGTTAGTACTATCAGGATGAATTGGAAGATGGCAAATGGTTCTAGCTAAATTTCATCTTGAGTTCATCACCAAAAAAGTTGTCAAGGGGCAAGCTGTAGCCAATTAACTAGATAATTTCCCCCTATAATGTACAAATTTGAATCCAAAAATATTCCCTAATGAATCAATTTATCTTGCCATAGAATCTCACTAGATTTTACTAACAACTTCAATTGCGCAAACCTTATGATTTGGATGCCCAAATTTATCTGATAGAAGATTTTTACTTATGGTTTTGTAGTCTTTAATCATCTAAACTCTAAGTTTAGGTGTCCAAACTCAGAGGTTGCAACACCTGAATTGGCAACTTTGGTCATCCAAACACATAAGGATAAAAATTAATGGCTAGTTTTCTTATCATTGAATGAGTTTTGTTGCACATCCAAGCACCTGAACTTAGAAAAAAAGCATGGGATGGTTCTCAATGGCTACATTTTTCTTTCAACAATTATATATTGGCTTAGGATTTCTTTTTTCAAGAAAAAATTGAAATTAACTTTTAATATCTTTAGAGAAAGATCCAAGTTCCCCAAGCTATCTAGACTCAACAAAATCTCAAATAGCCTTTAACTTTTCATATCCTTATTCCTTTGTATTTCAATCTTTGAGAGACTCTAATTGTGAAATTTTTTCTTTGTTATTTAATCTATATCCTTGTAACTCTCTTAAGATGCTAGGATAGTGTGAGAGAGTTAACTTTAGTGTGGAGTGGCATTTGCTCGGCTGGAGTAAGGGATTATAAAGGTTTGGCTTCACAAGCGACATTACTAGTGGAGTGATTGAAGTTCTCAAGATTGAGACAAAAAATGTAGAGTAGGCATAGTTGGTCACCGAACCACGTATATTGGTTTATACTCTATCTACTTGTCTATTTATCTTTTGCACTCTTCCATTATTGTGATTCCTTATGTATTGAAAATGGTTTGAATTTCAAAAAATTGCATATCATTCTTTTAAACCTAATTCATCCCTCCTCTTAGGTTATCTTTTGGGCTTTCAATTGGTATCAGAGTTTTGTCCTCATGTTTTTGTTTAACAATCTCGAGTTTTTGATCAAGCTTTATTATGACAACCTTTTGTACTTCTCATTCTTTTCAAAAGAGCCATTCTATTTTTTCTCCACCATATTTTGATGGAAATAATTTCAATCAATAGAAAACTCATATTAAGGTTTTTATGAAAGGTATTAATTTTAATATTTGAAATTTACCAAAAAAATGGATACGCTCCCCCCCACAAGTTAATTGATAGTGTGAAGATGCCAAAACTACCTCAAGAGTGAAATGAAAATGAAAAGAGGTTGGATTCAATGGATTCTATAAATATAAATATATTCTTTTATGCCCTTAATGAAAATGACATAAAACAGATTTTATCTTTTGCAGCTACTCATGAAATTTGGAATTATTTACTTACTGATGAAAGGGTTGAGCATGTTATAAAAAATAGGAAGGAGAAGTAAAACAAGGACCCAAGGAAGAAGAATGTAGAAACAAAAGAGTCTCAAGCTTAAGAGAAGAAGAAGAAAAAGAAGAAAAGAAGGAGAAACTATACATGGGATGACATGAATAATGACTCAAAGGATCAAGTTATCAACTTTTGTCTCATGACAAAGGATTATGAGAGTAAAGAGGGTGATGTACAAAACCCTAATTTTAATGAATTACTTGAAGTATTTCATGAATTGCATGTCAAGTTTGAATAACTATTTTTCAATCATGAATCTTTGAAAAAAAAGAGTTTTCTGCAATTACGATTCTTTAAAAATGGCAAATGATAAATTGGAGAATTTGTCTCTTAAAGTTAAATTCATATTCTACAAAATGAGAATGAGTTTTTTGAGAAAAAGCATATCTAGCTTTACTTGTAATGTGAAGAAGCAATTTCAAAGATTCTTGGTGTATGTTCTTCTTCACAAAATTTGACTTGTCATTACTGCTCTTACAAGGGTTATGTTTCTACTTGATGCCCAATTAAGAAAAGTATTACTTTTAAAAATAATATGGATACCAAAGGGCATGATTCCTAAACTTGTAGCATCTAAATAAATTTGGGCTCTAAAATCCTACCTAAATTAGGCTAATCTAGTTAGCTAGGAATAAAACTTGTCTTTAAATGGTTATTTTAGGTCATCCTCTAGTTAGGTTAGTTTAAGTAGGGTAGTTATGTTTTCAATTGCTTTTATTTTTAAAATTTATTTAGTGTTGATCTCACTTGAAATGTCTCATGATGTTCATGTCTAATTATACATTAATAATCTCTTGTGAAGAGATAGCCATATTGTATTTTGTAGAAAATGAAGAGGAGATTCATATGGATGGCATCCCAACATAATTCAAAGGTTATATAATTACTTGGGGTAATCTTAAACTCTTCTACTCTTATTGGCTTTCTATCAATACAATGATCTTATTTATAAATTTTAATATCTTTATAAAGAATATGTATTGTTTTGGGGATACCTAATAGCTCTAGGAGCTATTTTAATCGAGGTTATGTGCATTATAAACAAGAGGAGCATGTATACATTATATAATCTTTTAAACTACTTTTATGGTGATAGGTTATTCAACATGTATGCTTTGTATTCTTTCATATTATATATTCATGTTGACTTAAATCGTTAACTTATCTATGCATATGTTTAGGGCCTTGATAGTCTATTCTTTTTTTTTATTTGTTTAGATTTAGATAATCTAATTTTGTCAAGATATTTGATAGTAATTATCCATAAATCTTGGTCATTTTTTTCGAGACTTTCATATTTGATGATGCATATATTAGAAGAGTTAGAATTGAATTTTTGCTATTGTTTTTCTTTACTCCATGTTCCTTATAATGCATTCATTTTGTGGGAGTTACTCTTTTCTAAACAAGATAGTATATTTCCATAGCCTATCTCACAAGAAGAACTATCTACTTGAACTTTCGATGGTTTGGATTCTGGACCAGTAGGATATGAAGTAGTTTATGCTAGGAAGTCTACTAATGATTGAGCCTCAATAGCTTTTTGGGGTTCAAAAGTTACTTTAAACTGTTTCAGCATGACAGACCACTTGAGTAGTCCCCCTGAGAGGCCTTTGGCTTTTGTAATGTTTGCTGAACTAGGAGATTAGTGAGTACCATGATTGAATGCACTTGAAAATATGGGTGGAGTCTTTGAGTTGGCAGCATTACGACATAGGGTGGTTTTTCCAATAGCGGATGCTAAATTTCAACACCTGTGAGCACATGGCTTACATAATAGATGGGATGTTTTTTTCCATCTCAATCACTTACTAACACTGAATTGATGACTTGATCTGATGCTACCACATAGAGGTACAATGACTCATTTAGCTCAGGCCTCACTAGTAGAGATGGCTTAGCTAGATATCTCTTGAGATCTCTGAAGGCTTGGTTGCACTCTTGGTCCATTCAAATAGAATTATGCTTTAGTGCCTTAAAGAAGGGTAATCACTTTTTGCTAGACCTAGATAAAAAGCGATTAAGCACTGCCAATTGACCCACAAGTCCTTGAACCTCTTTGATAGAACTAGGAGGCTTCATTTGCAAAATTTCTTGGACCTTCTCAGGATTTGCTTCAATTCCTTGCTCTGAAATGGGGTACCCAAGGAATTTCCTTGAGCCTATGCCAAAAGCATACTTCTTTGAGTTCAACATCATCTTGAATCACTGAAGTATGTCAAAAGTTTCTTCAAGGTATTTTAAGTGCTCCTTAGCCTAGAGACTTCTTACAAACATGTCATCGACATATGCTTCTACATTTCTATTGAGCTAATGTTCAAAATCTTTATTTACCATTCTCTATTATGTTGCCTTGATATTTTTCAATCCGAAGGGCATTAGTATATAACAAAACTCCCTTGGTTGGTGATGAAAGTCATCTTCTCTTTATCTTTGGGATGCATTAGAATTTGGTGGTAGCGTGAAAACACATCTAAAAGCTTACAAGTTGGCATCTCGAGATAGAGTGAACTAGCTAATCTATCTTTGGTTGAGGATAGCTATCCTTTGGACAAACATTATTCAGGTTGATGAAATTAACACACATTCTCCACTTGCCATTGGGCTTTTTAACTATTACCACATTCACTAGACATTCGGGGTAATGAACGTCCCTAATAAACTCTACATTAAGAAGTTTCTTTACCTCTTCAGTGATGGCTTTTTGACAATCGAAGATGAAATGCCTATTCTTCCATGTGACTGGTCTATAGTTCTTAGTCATTGTGAATTCATGTTATGCGACTAAAAGGTCTATGTCCAACAAGTATTTGGGAGACCATGCAAAGATATATTTATTTTTCCACAAGAGTTCTCCAAGTTAGGCATGGAGGGGCTCTTTAAGGTTTGCTCCAACCGTTAATGTTTTCCCGAAGCCTTCATCAATTGTCAAATTGATGAGTTGCTCCATAGGTTCAGCATGCATCTTTAATAGATTGGAGGTGAATTTCTTGACCTCTGCAACTGGTGAGTCTTTCCCTTTATGGCCTAGATTACTCTACTAGTAAGCTGCCTCACATTTCTTGGCAAGGCTTTGATCTCCTCACACTTCACCTATATGATGTTTAGTAAGAAATCTCATAACTAAATGAAGAGGCAAAATTATTTCTTGGAGTTGGTTAGGTGATTGATGACCCAAAACCACATTGTAAGCTTTTGGATCACTATGAACTTTCACTCAATTGTGGCACTTCTTGAATTTTCACCAATCATCATGAGTAAGTCAATTATACCGAGTGGGGTGATTGAATATCCTGAAATCTGGTTAATATCACCTTAGATGGTTGCAGCCTTTGTTTGGTTTTCATTTGGTCATAAGCCCAAGTGAACAAAATGTTGGCAGAGCTTCCTATGTCAATCATAATGCACTGCATGAAGCAGCCTTCTAGAATTGCCAAGGTGACTAAAGCATCATTATGAGGTGCTAAAACTCTCTGCAGATCTTTTGTTGAGAAGATTATAACTCCATAATTAAGATCATGATGCTAACATTTGATATCCTTCCATTCCACTTGCCCCCTAGTAATTACCCGACATTTTCTAGCTGACATTAGACCTTTATTTTGCATTATTGAGTTCACTAGGTTCATATTAAGGTGATCCTTAATCATTGAATTTTGTGATTCTAGAGTTGAGTTCCTTTGTGGAGAACTTGGTGCATGGACTGGCTGAGGTTTCCTTAAGTAATCTCTATGCTCGATCTAGGCCAATGCATCAAACCTCGGGTTATTTAGGAGGATTGGTATCCCAGATCCATCCTGAGCAATGTGGGACATAGCTGCTCCTTGAATATGCTAGATACCTATGGTGGAGGCTCGGCTTACATGAGTGTAGTATGTAGCCTCACTAGCTGAGTGGTAAATGAGGTTGTATTCTTTGTGCTTCCTTGAAGCTTGGTACAAAAATGGAGTTTCCATCGAAGGATCCTGATGGCTTGGATGTTGGTGTCCTTGTCATTAGAGGCTTGGTTGGAGAATTTCTAGGTATACTAACAAGGAAAGATGGTAGAGCAGATCTCAACGAAAACACCAACTTGTTGATGGAGCCCAGTTTTGCACCGATTTTGGTCTAGGAAGCTCCTTGAGATCAGATCTACTAGGCCACCTTCTATCAATTTGTATAGAGAAAAAAAAAGTGAAGAGGACTACCAGGAGCTCTCTAGCAGCAATCACTCTGACATTTAAGTCAGATCTCTCTTTACTAATGGGAGTGGAAAAGATAACTAAACATTAACCCCTATCTTTTTGTTTGCTCTACCCTTTATAATGTTTCTGGAGATTACAGTATTAGTATCTTGCAATTTTAGGAAACCATCATGCCAAACTTCTTGTAATGGACAATCTCAAATCCCAGATCTTTCAAGATTATCTTGGAGTAATCTATGGATTAGATACTATAAGTGTATAATGATTGGCTATAAATCAACTAAGACATCCAAGCCTACTCATAGCTTTGGACAATTGCTTATGGAGTCACAAGTCAGGGTGTGAGTCCATTACTGAGATGAGATTACTGAACTTATTGCTTAGTCAGGTTTTTTACCTCAGAGATATTAGTTCAATGCTAGACCTTTGGGCTCAGCTCTGGTATCGTTCAAACTTTGAAAAATTTACCTCAATTGGCTAGCTCAAAAGCTGACCCTTGACTACCTTAATAAAAATTCATTTCAGCATTCAAACACTTGTTTTGACCATCAGCTCAAGTTTTGTCTTATACTTTCCTGATTTTACTAAGCCGACCCTTATGATTCTGAGGTATCAACTTCATATAACAAGTTATTAAGCAAACATAAGAAATGGGCTTTACAATCAAATTAAGGCTCGTTGTCATCTGACATAAAATCATCATCTTCATATCATCATCATTATTACAATCGGTGTCCTTCTCTTTCAATTCAAATTCATCACTAATGGATTCATTTTCATCACTTTCCTCTGTATATTATTGACGAGATGTCGAAAGAGGCACATCAATAAGTAGACCTTTGATGTCTATTTTTACATTTTCAATGTCACATTCAAGATGTTGGAAATACATAGTTCTGTTATTGGGTCTTCTTCATTAGCATCATCTGATTCTTCACAAACTATGTGTGCATACTCTCTAGGAGTCATCTCCACAACCACATGCCACTCACACTATATTGGATCTTGTGCATAAAAAACTTGCTCTGCTTGATGAGCTAGAATATAAGACTCATTTGAACACCAATTATGCTATATATTAAGTGGTTAAAATTCACCAATTTGAATCTAAAGTCATCTATCTTTATTCCAACATTATTGTATATCTAGTCACACTTAAACAACACATATTTTAGTTCATTATTGTACTAGAGTTTAATAATGTCTATTAGAACTCCACAAAATATGGCATCTCCAAATGTGGTGTACTTACTTGCAATATTTCTTTAACTGCCTTTAAGATGATGCCACTATTTTGAGTATGGTGATTCATTTCATGGTTTCTAGTGTGAAACCTAAATCCATTAATGAGATACCCCAAAAATCTCCTCACCCATTTGTCAGGCCTGACAGCTAACAAAGAGACTTTTTTAGGTACATGTTTAGCATTGCCACTTCTTTCTAAATTGACAATCAACAGATATGAACAACTAATTAACTTCAATATAAGACATGTTGTAAAATGTCAACTAGAGGTGTTTGTGCTTACATGATCTCTGAACTATTTCAGAAACATTTTTTTGTGAATTTTTTTCTTGTTTAATTTTCCATCCTCTATGTCATTGATCTACCTTTATTATATAAAGGTGTGACCTATGTAATAGATTATAAAATACTTTTAGTTTAGTTAAATGGTGAGAAATCCAAACTAGCACTTTCTCACGGTAAGCATCGACACTATCAAGATTGAACAACACATATCAATGAGCATGAGTTTATGCAATTTCATGTAAGTAATAAACTCCTTGCAATGGCCCAATTGGCTAGCCTATAATAATTTTGGACTCACCCCCATGATTTTGACAATATGAATAAAAGTTCAATTGGAACTCATTCAGATACATTGTGCAAAATAACATACATTCTTTAGCTAAATAGCCTTCTACAATTGATCCTCCCAGATGAGTTTGATTTTGTACATAATTTTTGAGTTTAAGAAGATACCTAATGTGAAATAATCTTGGTTAGTTCACAAAAATATATATGTCAATATTTTAGCATGTATTATATATGAGTTATCAAATTTCACCTCTCAATAGGATACATAGACTGATATTTCACAGACCCAGCAAAAAACCACCTCCTTCGCTAAATGGATAGAAAGATGTTCCATGACATTAAAGAATGAAGGAGGAAAGATTTGTTTGAGCTTGCATAGAGCAATGACGATCCTTTCTTGCAAAGCATCAAAGTTAGATTACTAAGAGGTTTTTACATATAGTTGCCTGAATATACTACTCATTTCAATTAGTATTTTGATCATATCTTTTAGAAGATAAGCCCTAACTATGATTAATTATTGTACAACTATATAACAATCATGACTTTTCGAATCATATATCATTTGATCCTTCATATTCACCCATCTAAAAATATTTGATGCATAACCATCAGGTACCTTTATGTGTTTAAGAATACTAAGAAATATCTTTCTTTCTTTTTTGCTTCTTGTAAATGAAGCAACAGGTAAGTAGATTTTACTGCCTCTTTTTTGTGGATGTAGTGCCTTCCTTATTTCAATATCCACAAAATCCAACCATTCATTCAAATTGTCTTTTGACTTGGGAGTTTCCAAAAGTGTCCACAATATTTTATCGAGAAAAATTTTCTCTATATACATGATATCAAAATTGTGTCAAATTGGTAATGCGCTTCAGTTTGACAAGTCAAAGAATATGCTTATCTTTATCCAATTGTTACTTTTCCTCAACGTGTCTCCTATTGCCCCCTTGATCCTTCTCCTTTTGTTGACTAAATGTAACTCTATTTGGGTTCTCATCTCATTTAGCAAAGCTTTCACTTTATTCAATATATCCTCTATGGATTTCCTTGGAGGTGGAAGACCATGCTCACATGTACCATAGAAGGATAACTTGTCTAGCAAAAACTTATGATCTATAGGCAAAAATTATTAATAACACAAGTAATAGAATGTACGGTCATGCATCAACTAATGGGAGTATGTGTTCTTTCCATATACTAGACAAGTCTTCTCTCCTCTTATCATATAACCTGACATATATGCATATATGGGAAAATCATTAATAGTCCATTGCAATACTACACACATACTAAAACATCTCTTTTTTTCTTGCATCATAGGTTGGGACACCTAGTTCCCATAATTCCTTCAATTATTCTCTCAATAGTGATAAGTATACATCTATGTCATTCCCTAAGCCCCTCAGTCCCTGAATAAGCATGGATAAGATGAATGACAATTGCTTCATACATACTATGGAGGTAAATTATATGGATTTAGAACTATGAGCTAGTTGTTGTGTGATATGCTCATTGTCTTGAAAGGGTTGAATCTATTTAAAGCTAACCCTAGTCGTTTGTTGAGGCAATCCATTGCAAAGTGTGGATACTTGTTATCAAAATTCCTCCATACTATGCTATCTGCAAGATACCATAATGATCCATCATTTACATGGCCTTCTGAATGTCATCTCATATGTGGAGAAATTTTCTTGGACCTGAAAAGCCTTTACAATCTTGGCTTCAAGTAAAAGTACCTAACAATCTTTATTAGCATATGATGCACTTCCTAATCATCAGAATCATCTTGGGTTTTCACTTGCCTATATTGAGGTGCTTTACAATGCTTGCAGCAAATATTTGATCCACTTTTGTTCTCGTATAGTATATAATGATTGGGACAAACAAAAATCTTCATGTACCTGAGATCTAGGTCTTCTACAATGTTCCAAGCTTCATAGTAAGAATTGGGAAATGAACTTAGCTCATGGAATATCTTCTTCATAATCTCCAATAAGATATTGAATGACCAGTTACTCCATCGATACTAGCCTTCACAGGAAATAATTGTATGATGAAGGATGAGAATGTGAAGTTTTTACATCCAAGATACATCTCTCTCTTCCTTAAGTAGTTTGAAGAATTTTATATCATCTTTCATAGGAATTTCTTGTGGTATATCTTCAGTTGGAACACCAAATGCATCGTGCAACAAATATTCAATTTCATCTCTATCTTCATCATTAACTGTATTTGACTTTGAAACATGGCTATGCTGGGGTTTGTACCAATACCATGACTATTCTCCATGAAAAAATCAGTTAGTCTATGACAAACTTCATCCTTAATATTATGTGTTTGTGAACCTTTTTCATGTCTGGTTGTGCATATTCATATAGTCAATACATGACCATTTTATTAATTAGTCACAACTCTTGTTCTTGTAAATATTTTCAAGAAATACACTAACTCCTTTGAGATATCTCCTATCCAACCAAATTTCTATATTGATTCAACTCTTGTTCATCATGTTACTAGTCAAGCAGAAAACAATGTTGCATAATAATATAAATTTATATAACTATAAAGAATAATGAAATAATGCTATAAATTAGAACTCCTAATTGTGCATAATAACTAAATTGAACTTTAGAAGTCCCTAATTGTGCTAAATATCCTACGTTGACCAATAGTGGATATAACTGGACATATGTGCTCGTAGAATAAGCATCATATGTGTATACTTTTATTCTTGTAGATTTTTTTTGCCTCACTTCAAAACATTATAAATGGTGTTAAGTATTAGTTTTTCACACGACATGCTAAACCAAAAGGTTGTATGAGCTAACATAGCATAGAAGTTTAGTACCTAAGGCTATGGTTAGAAATTATATCCTTGCATAGTGAAACTATTCATAGTCATCTTTTTTATTTCTACAGGCTAACTTTGCAATGCAACATAGGACAACAATTGTTGGTTCACCTAATGCAAGGTGTTGAGGTTAACTTTAAGCATCTCATATAAAAATTATCAATGAACAATATGTCCAGGAATATGTCATCACATAATTAGCCAACTTCATACAATATGTCATCTAAGTTTATTGGCTCATAAATTTGCTCACCAGGAGTGATCGATGACTTAATGGGAGCCAATGGGTAGGCAGACAAGTGGGGAAAGGAGCTAGCCATGTGGGAGCTGGGCAGGAGCTGGGATGGCGGCAGAGCACAAGGCGGAGAGTGGGGTAGGGTGTGGGGAGGGGCAGGCCGAGTCGGGCCATGAGGTAGGACGCAAGGCAAGGAGTGGTGTGGTGTGGGGCACGAGCAGGCCAAGGCACACATGGGCAATCGATAGGCTATCAGGCTAGTGTGGGTGAGCTGCGGTGGCCAAACGGGAGGCAAGGCAAGCTCGTGCTGGAGAGAGAGAAGGGGGTGAGGTAGCTAGGGTTTCTGGAGGGGACCTAACTGTCGGCCATAGTATATTTTGTTGTAGTGCACTAATGCAACAAAATAGCATATTCATAAGGTTTCCAAGATTAGAATTGTTCTGCATCTTATAAAGAAACATTATCTAATTGTATTAAGAGAAAACAAAAGTCATCATCAAAACTTGAATTTTGGTCATGGCTTTGTATAATAGTTACCAAGATCTTCTGCTCAATTTCAGAAACTGTGTTGATTGTGAGGAAGAGGCACCATGTCGTCAATGGAGGCATCTTCAACATCATAAATGTTAGCCAAAAGTAGTTTTCACTATCGACGCATGTGAAATTATTGGCACCAACGGAGAGTTGAATGTCAAAGAAGATTACTGAGAAGTAATCCTCTTCATCCGTAATCCTCTTCATCCATAGGTGAATTTGGATTTTGAGTTCTATTGGATATAATTTGTACGTTTCTTTATTTGAAATAGTTAGAGGTATGGTGCAAGAATGAGGCTATAACAAGAGCTGGAAGGGGTTATCTAATGGACTATGAAGGGACATCAAACAAAGTGGTGTTCAGCTTGAGAGAGCAAAGGTCATGCCTAGCTATGAACAATGCAATTAGGGTCTCCTCAGAACCAAAAGTGAATAACAAGTGTTGGGATTTGCTCTAACCAAAAGATGTCTTGATTTTTTCATAGGAGTTATCCAAGTTTGGCCTGGAGGGGCTCTGTGAGGTTTGCTCTGACCCTTAATGTTTTCCCAAAGCCTTCATCAATGGTCAAATTGATGAGCTACTCTATAGGTTTGGCATGCATCTTTATTGGGTCTGAGGTGAATTCCTTGACCTTTGCAACCACTAATTCTTTCCCTTTCTGGCCTAGATTACTTTGCCAGTGAGCTACCTTGCATTTCCTAGCAAGGTTTTGAGCTCCCTAAACATCACCTATATGATGTTTGGTGGAAAATCTCATAACTAAATGAAGAGCCAAAATTACTGCTCAAAGCTAGTTCAGTGCTTGATAACCCAAAACCACATTGTAAGACAAATGAGTTTGGACCACCATGAACTTTGACTTGATTGTGGCACTTCTTGGATTTTCACTGATCATCAAGAGTAAGTTGATTATACCGAGTGGAGTGACTAAACCTCCCATAAATCTGGTTAATGTCCCCTCAGATGGTTGTAGTTTCCGCTTCCTTTCCATTTGGCCATAAGCCTGAGTGAACAAAATGTTGGCCGGACATCCTACGTCAATAATAATGTGCTGCATGAAATAGCCTTCTAGAATTGCCAAGATGACTAAAGCATCTTTATGAGGTTCCAAAACTCCCTACAAATCTTTTGTCGAGAAGATTATAACTCCATACTCAGGATCATGATGTCAACATTTGAAATCCTTCCATTCCACCAATCCCCTAGTAATTACTTGATGTTTGCTACCTGATGTCAGAGCTTTACTTTGCATTATTGAGTTCACCCGGTTTATATTAAGGTGATTCTGTACCATTGGACTTTGCAATTCTAGAGTTGAGTTCCTTTGAGGAGAACCTGGTGCGCAGATTGGCTAAGGTTTCCTCAAGTAATCTCTATGCTCGATTTGGGCCAAAGCATTTGAACTCAAGTTATTTAGGGGGATTGGTCTTCCAGATGCATCCCGAGTAGTGTGGGACGTAGCTTCTCCTTGAATATGCTAGATAGCTATGGGTGAGGCTCAGCTTACATGAGTGTAGTATGTAGCCTCACCAGCTAAGTCATAGGTGAGGTCATATTCTTTGTGCTTCCTTGAAGCTTGGTATCGATGTGGAGTTCTCATCAAAGGATCCTGATGGCTTGGATGTTGATGTCCTCATTGTCAAAGGCATGGTTGGAGAATTTCTGGATATATCAATTAGGAAAGATGGTAGAGAAGATCTCAATGAAAGCACCAATTTGTTGATAGAGTCCAATTCGACACTAATTTTGGTATGGAAGCTCCTTGGGATCAGATCGACTAGGCCTTCTTCCATCAATCTGCGTAGAGAAAAATAATCATGAGGAGGACTATCAGGAGCTCTTTGCAAGTGGTCACTCCATGCTCAAGTCATATCTCTCTTTAATAATGGGAATGGAAAAATTTACCTAGACATTAACCCCTACCTTTGTGTTTGCTTTGCCTTTTATAATATGTCTAGAGATTTGTAGTATTAGTATACCATGATTTCAGATAACCGTCATGTCAGGCATCTCGTAATGAATAGTTGCTAATCCCAAATCTTTTGAGATTGTCTTGAAGTAATCTATGGATTAGATATCATAAATGTATAATGATTGGGTATGAATTAGCCAAGACATTCGAGCCTACTCACTGTTGGCTTAATTGTGTCTCGAATCTAGATTTTCCAGAGAGTCTTAATTATATTAGAAAGTAATTTAGTGGGCTTAATCCGTATCTGGATTTATCTGCTACTAGAAGACTTAAATTAGTACAAGTCTTATTTGAGTCAGTCTTCTACGTTGACTCAAACACAGTTAGGCCACATCTATAAATACTCTATTGATGTAAGGGTTTCAACATAGAGTGAAAGAGAAAGGCATAGTTCAATACTCTCAAGATGTCTTGTGACGGTTAGGCTACTTAGTCTTTTCTGAGAGTTGACGATATTGGAGTTTTGTCTCCATCGTTGTAATATTCTCTTCCTCTTCTCATCAATACAATATCCTCTGAATCATCTTCGCCACATATATCTCTTCTATGCTATCTTTTCTTCTTTTTGCTCTTCTTCTACATCGTGAATCGTGGTGGACATCGATATTTTGTGCGATAACTCACAGCTTTGGACAAATTTAATATGGAGTCATGAGTCAAGATGTTAGTCGATTACTGAGCCAAGATTACCGAGCTTACTGCTTAGTCAGGTTTTTCACCTCAGAGATATCAGTTCAATGCTCGATCTTTGGGCTCAATTTTGGTATCCTTCGAACTTTGAAAAATCTGTCTTGATCGGCTACCTCAAAAGCTGACACCCTTGACTACCTCAATGAGAATTCACTTCAGCATTCAGGCACTAATTTTGGCCATCGGCTTAGGTTTTGGCTTATACTTTCCTAATTTTACCAAGCTAGCCCTTGTGATTTTGAGGTATCACCAACTATATATAACAAATTATTAAGCAAACATAAGAAATGGGCTTTATAATCAAATTAAGGCTCATTGTCATCTAACATAAAATCATCATCTTCAATATCATCATCATTATCACAATTGATGTCCTCCTCTTCCACATCAGATTCATCACAAATTGTGTTTTCATCACTTTTCTCTGTATATTATTGAGGAGATGTTGAAAGAGGCATGTCAATAAGTAGACCTTCAATATCTACTCTTGCATTTTCAATGTCACATTCAAGATGTTGGAAATACATGATTTTGCCATTAGGTCTTCTTCATTAGCACATCTAATTCTTTATAAACTATATGCACATACTCTCTGAGGGTCATCTCCACAACCACATGCCACTCACGCTATACTGGATCTTACACATAAAAAACTTGATGTGCTTGACTAGCCAGAATAAAAGACTTATTCGAACACCGATTGTGCTCATAGAATTTGAATCCAAAGTCATCTATCTTTATTCCAACATTATTATCTATCCATTTACACTTAAACAGCACATATCTTAGTTCATTCTTGTATTAGAGTTTAATAATGTCTATTAGAACTCCATAGAATGTGACATCTCTAGATGTGCTGTGTATATCCTTCTTGCTTGCAAAACTTTTTGTAACTGCCTTTAAGATGACACCACTATGTTGTACGGTGATTCATTTTAGGGGTAATTACGTACACCCCCCTATAATTAGCCCTAATTACGTATAACCCCCTGTAATTTCCGGAATTACTTACACCACCCCCTTTTCAAAATATTTATCTACACCCCCTGATTGTTGTTTAATCAAAATTTTCTCAAAAAATTTCAATTTTACCCTCCATTATTTTTACAATTAAACCCCTAAAAACTTATTTTTTTTTATTATTTAACTATCGGATATTTGCAAATAACACCCCGAAATTATTCTGATTTACAGAAATGTCTTTCTCCCAAACCATTTACAAATAAACCCATGAAATATTATTAATTACAAAAAAGTCCCAATAATTATAAACGAGCAGCGAGCGACAATGGCGACGGCGGCGAGGGTGGCGGCGCACGGGGGCGGAGCGCAGGCGTGGACGAGGCCAGCGCGAGGGCAGCGACGCCGGAGGCCGGCGGCGGGAGCAGAGGCCCAAGGCTGGCGCGTGGGAGCGGATGGTGGAGGCCGGCGAGTAGGCACAAAAGCCAGAGGCCAAAGAGCGGGCGTAGAAGCCGGAGGCCGAGGCCGGCGCGCGGGCACGGACGCCGGCCGGAGAGGGTCTGGCGATGGGTCTATTCGTAAAATTTAGTTTTAAAATAAATAAAATTTGGACTTATTTTTAAAAAAAATATTCAAGGGGTCTATTTTTAAATGTATAAATATTAAATTTGTAATTTTAAATTTTAAGTTTTAAAACCTTTAATGTGTTTTTTGTAAAATTTTATTTAAAATATGATACAAAATTTAGAATTATTTACAAATAAAAATATTGAAGGGGTCTATTTGTAAATGTACAACATGAAAGTTGCAATTTTAAATTTTAATTTTTCAAACCTTTAATGACTTATTTGTAAAATTTACGTATAAAATAAATAAAATTTGGACTTATTTATAAATAAAAATATTCAATGTGGTCTATTTATAAATGTACAAATATTAAAATTATAATTTTAAATTTTAAATTTTAAAACCTTCAATGTCTTTTTTGTAAAATTTAATTTTAAAAATGATTAAAATTTGGACTTATTTATAAAAAAATATTCAAGGGGTCTATTTTGTAAATGTACAAATATGAAACTTGTAATTTCAAAGTTTAAATTTTAAAACCTTCAATGTCTTCTTTGTAAAATTTTATTTAAAAAATAATAAAATTTAGACTTATTTATAAATAAATATATTTTAGGGGTCAATTTATAAATGTACAAATATTAAACTTGTAATTTGAAATTTGAAATTTTATTTGTTAAATTTAAATTTAAATATATTTAATTTGAAAAAAAATGAAATTGGAAGGAAAAATTGCAGTGACAAGGTCTCAAAATTCTTTGGTGCTGTTGTTGTATTATAATTGCAGCAAATATGATGTGTGTTATTGTTAAGAAGGTTAAAATCGTACAAGCACTTGATCCTGGGGATTGAATAACAACATATCTTGCATCATCAATTTTTTGTAGATCGCTAGTGCCCTCCTTAGTACGAAAATATATTTTCAATGAGAAGGAAACAAGAAAATGACTATTGATCCTACAAGAAGCACCCTCACAAATCTTTCAGTCTGCACTGACAATTTATAAAATTAAAGCCAACAAATTGGATTGATGGGATGCATACATGTTAACTTTCCATAGAGAGAACTACATATTCAAATAAATAACCAATTTATTATAGTTACATGTTATTGAAATATTCAAAATCTGCCGAAGATCCTCCTTGCCATTATCCTCTTGTGCACGGGAAGGATAAAAAAAATGTCATCTTCTTCTCTTATGTATTATAGGCTACTACCTACAAGTATCAAAGGACAGAATCATGTCATTATCTCTTGATGAAGAGAACTATGGTACAACCAAATAGCCTTGGGATCTTACATAATTTAAGGAAATTATTTTGAAAAACCTAGAGAGCTAATAGTGAATGCAAGCAATTATCAAATAAAAGTTGGAAAATCACAACATTATAATTCAAAAATCACATGCAGGACATCATCCAACATCTGACGAACTTTCTGCAAAAAAACACAGTGACATTTATTAATGTATTGTTTCAAAATCACATAAAATAAGAAAAAAATTATCAATTTTTTTAAAGAAAAACTCACATGGTAAATGCATACTAAAATCTAAAGTCATCACAGTAAACCTTTCCCTTCCTATTCCCCTGCCATGTCCTCTTACATATTGGTTTCTCACTGATTGTTGATTGCTGCTAGATCCAGAAACTTCAATTTGTTATTATAGTCCAAGAGGCTATTTACACGCTCTCTTGTTGTATCTCACCTAACCACATCTACTGTAAGTATATATCGCTCTACTTGATGTTTTCATTAGATCCTTAATCCTTTTCTTCTTAGGCCTACCAGGTTGTCTCCTTGAACGAGAAGGAAGCACTTGCAGAGCATTTGGCACAAACACTCAAAGTTGCTTGTTTGGCAATGGAGTGATAAAAACATCATATATTCTTTTGTATGTCTCCAGAGTGTAGTAGTCATCAACAAAATCAATTGGATCAAGCTCAACATCAAGGAGAGCAATAACACCATGAATGCAAGGCACTCCTATTAGCTGCCACTGCTTACAGTCACAAATCATCTGCCTTATATTCACAATCCATCAGCTTGCAGGATCACTGACCTCTGAAATATCATCAGAAGACCTCCAAATATGGTATCCGCCACATGCCTATGAAACTTTCCTAATAAAAGCTTCTATTCTTGGCACTAGCTTTCCAGACCAGTGGGATCCTTCATTTTTTTCTTGTGAAAAATTTTACCATTATCTCCTGCCTGATGAAATCAAGTAATTCAAGAAAGGGAAGCTCCCTGCCATCCTGAATGAAACTGTTAAATGACTCAGAAATATTGTTAGTCATATAATGACATTTCACTGAATGATCAAAATAACTTCTACTCCATGCAAAATCATTTATTTCTTTCATGTACTGCCAAGATGATATGGATAGTTGTTTAATTCTCTCCATGTACTTGACGAATTCAGTAGGAAAAAATATATTTGAAGCATTAAAAATCAAATTTTCTAAACTTTTCCTAGGGTAGAATCTTTTAAAGTTTGCAATCACATGCCTTATACAAGCTCTATGCTCAACATGTGGAAAAATATTCTTCACAGCATCAGAAAAACCCTTCTACCTATCTGAAATAATAGCCAAGCTATCTAAATTTTTGATAACCTATTGCAAGTTATATAGAAACCATAACCAAGATTAGTATGTTTCTACTTCTGCAACTACAAATGCAACTAGAACTAGGTCATTCTCCCCGTCAATTCCACAAGCTGAAAGCAATGTGACTTTATATTTTTCTTTCAAGAAGCATCCATCAACTCCTAGTATAGGTCTGCATCCAGTAAGAAAAGCTCTCCTACAAGCATGCAGTGACAAAAAACATCTTTGGAAAGACATATTTGGACATTGAGTAAAGTGCACAATATTACCAAGATTCCTCCTCTCCAACTCTGCCTTTAGTGAATGAAACAAATTAAAAATTCTTCTTCATTGCCATGAATAATCCTGTAAGCATAGTCTTTTCCCCTTCATGCCTACATATAAGTCAACTTAAGACTGTATTTATCATTCATCATATTTTGTATTTGCTTGACTGTGATTTATTTGTCAACATACATCTAATACAAAACTTGGTTGCTTACCCGTTCAGCACTTGCCATTTTATTTCCAAAAGTATTGACAGTAATGCAAGTATGAACTAGTTCCATTTTTCTTACCTGAAAACCTGAACCATTAGATTTCTCTGAAGCATGAAGCCTCTATGGGCAATTCGCAGAAGCACATCTGACTGTTACTCTGTTACATTCATTTTTCACCAACAAAGGCTAAAATCTGTGCACAATACAGTACTGTCTAAGAGTCATTCTGAATGCATATACATCCTTAAATATGTCACCTTTTTTCAGGACATTATCATTCAAATTATCTTCAAGTAAAGGTAGTAGATCATCTTCCGCTCTATCTTTTGCTCCTTCTTCTTCGCCTTGTCTTATATTCTTTTCCTCCTGCTCAGCCACAAACTCATCATTATCATCATCCTCCTCCTCATCTTCATCATCAGAAGAAGAAAAATTCAAACTGTGAAAACTAGAATCAGAAGGACAAGCATCTAAATCTGAGTCAAAATATTCATCTCTTTGCACACTGTGGCACTTAGAAGATTCTCCTGACATAAATTTTCTTTGACTATACTATGATGTGCCAAATGTAGGAGTCAAAGGAGTCAGCGAGGCAGTCGAGCGGGCGGGGGTAGGGAGCCGGGTGGTGTAAGACAGTCGGGTGGGAGGGGGGGGGGGTGCGCGCGGGCCTGTGAGGCAATGAGGTAGTCGGGCGTCGAGGATGGGGGCCGTGGGTCTGAGGCAGTCGAGAGGGGGGGTGTTGGAGGGTCCGAGGTCGTCGAGTAGGGAGGGGCCAGGGGGGTGTCCGAGGCCATCGGGTGGTGGGCTGCTTGCAGACGCCGACACGAGGGAGCATGGCGCGGATAGCCGATACCACCCGACCTCTAGTGTCCGCGTTGGCACACCATCGCACCGCCCACTGAGAGCCGCCACCCAGCCCGGGTGGGTCCGAGGCCATCGGGCGGGTTTTTTTGTGGGGGGTGGGGGCGCGGGCTGGCCGAGCAGGGAGTTTGAGGCCGTCAGGTGGCGGGTGGCTCGCAGACGCCGGCGCAAGGGTGCGCGACGTAGACGACCGAGACCACCTGGCCTCTCGGCCTTCCTCCGTCAGCCGTCCTCACTGGCATTAGGCACGAAGGAAGGGAGAGTGGGTGGGGGAGAAGGGAGGGGGGTTAGGTGGCTTACCGAAGACGAAGGAGGGCGACAGTGACGAGACGGTGATCTTCTCGCCGGTGGGGCAGCGACGGCACAGAGGGCAGGGACCGGGGGGCAGCGGCTGCATGGGGGAGTGGCAGAGCGGAGGCATGGGGGCAAAGCAGTGGGCCGAGGATGAAGGAGGCTGATCTGCTCGCGGGTAGCAGCGACGGGACGGTGATCTTCTTGCTGGTGGGGCAGCAACGGCGTGGGATGCGGGGGGCAGCAGCTGTGCGAGGGAGCAGCAGAGCGGCGGCGCGAGGGCAAAGCAGTGACTGACAACGACGGGATGGCGATCTCCTCACCGGCAGGGCAGCGACGGCGTGGGGGGCGGGGGGCAGCGGCTGTGCGAGAGAGTGGCAGAGCGGCAGCGCAAGGGCAGAGCAGCGACTGGCAACGACGGGACAGCAATCTCCTCGCCGGTGGGACAGCGACGACGCGAGGGGCAGGGGCTGCGAGGGGGAGCGATAGAGCGGTGGCACAGGGGCAGAGCAGCGGATGCAGATAGGGTTAGGGTTAGGGCTATAGTGGACTGGAGGAATTTATCAAACAATTTTGGGGGTTTTCGGTAAATCGGAATATTTTCAGGGTGTTATTTGCAAATATCCAAAAGTTAAATAGTAAATAATAAGTTTTTAGGGGTTTAATTGTAAAAATAATGGAGTGTAAAAATAGAACTTTTTGAAAAAAATTTTGATTAAATAACAATCAGGGAGGTATAGGTAAATATTTTAAAAAGGGGGGTGGTGTGGGTAATTCCGAAAATTATGGGGGGTTGTACGTAATTGGGGGGCAGGCTGGCGGGGAAGGGGGTCCAAGGCCGTCGGGCAGTGGGTGGCTCGTAGACACCGGTGCGAGGGAGCACGGCGCGGACGGCCGAGACCACCCGGCCTCCGACTTCCGCGCCAGTGCGCCATCGTGTCAGCCACTGATAGCTGCCACCCGGTCTTCCTCCATCGGGCATCCTCGCCGTCCTCGAGCACAAAGGAAGAGGGGGGATGGTTGGTGGCTTACCGAGGATGAAGGAGGGCGGTAGCGATAGGATGACGATCTTCTCGCCGGCGGGGTAGCAACGGCACGGGGGGCAGGGGGTAGCGGCTGCGCGGGGGAGCAATGGGACAGAGGAGGCCGACAAGGGTAGAGCAGCGGGCTGAGGACAGAGGAGGCTGATCCGCTCGCTGGTGGCAGCAATGGGACGGTGATCTTTTCACCGCCAGGGCAGCGACAGCATGGGGGGCAGGGGGGGAGCGGTTGCACGAGGGAGCGGTAGAGCAGCGGCATGGGGGCAGAGCAGCGGCCGACAATGACGGGATGGCGATCTCCTCGCTGGCGGGGCAGCGACAGTGCAAGGGGCAGTGGCCACGAGGGGGAGCGACAGAGTGGCTGCGCGAGGGTAGAGCAGTGGACACAGATAGGGTTAGGGTTAGGGCTACAGTGCACTGGAGGAATTTATCAGAAAATTTCGAGGGTTTTCTGTAAATCGAAATAATTTTGGGGTGTTGTTTGCAAATATTTGAAAGTTAAATAGTAAATAATAAGTTTTTAGGGTTTAATTATAAAAATAACGGAGTGTAAAAATAGAATTTTTTGGAAAAGTTTTGATTAAATAACAATCAGGGGGGTGTAAGTAAATATTTTAGAAAGAGGGGTGGTGCGGGTAATTCCGGAAATTACGAGGGGTTGTACATAATTAAGGCTAATTATAGGGGGGTGTACGTAATTACCCCTTCATTTTATAGTTTCTAGTGTGAAACTTGAATCCATTAATGGGATACCCCAAAAATCTCCTCACTGACTTATCAAACTTGGCAGCTAACAAGGAGATTTCTTTGGGTACATGTTTAGCATTGCCACTTCTTTCTAAATTGGGGACCTACAAATATGAACAACCAATTAACTTTAATATAAGATATGTTTTAAAATTTCAACTGAAGGTATTTACATTTACATGATCTTTGAACCATTTTAGAACTATTTTATTGTGAATTTTTTTCTTGTTCAATTTTTCATCCTCGACATCATTGAACCACATTTATTGTCTAAAGGTGTTCCCTACAATACCAAGAAGATATATGCAATAGATTATAAAATACTTTCAGTTCAGCTAAATGGTGGGAAATCCAAGCCAGCACTTACTTATGGTAGGCATCAACAATATCAAGATTGAACAACACATATCGATGAGCTTGAGTCCACGCAATCCCATGTAGGTAATTAACTCCTTGCAATGGCCCAATTGGTCAGCCTAGAGCAAATTTGGACTCACCCCCAGATTTCAAGAATATAAATAAAAGTTTGATTAAAACTCATTTAGATACATTGTGCAAAATATCATGTATTCTTCAGCCAAATTACCCTCTATAATTGATCCTTCCAAATGAGCCTGATTCTGTATGTAATTCTTGATTTTAAAAAAATATCTAATATGCAAGAATGTTGGTTAGTTTATGAAAATATATACGTCAACATTTTAGTATGTATTATATATAAGGAGTTATCAAATTGTACCTCTCAATAGGATACATAGACTGATATTACACAAGCCCAACAAAAGCTGCCTCCTTCGCTAAATGGACAGGAAGATGTTCCATGACATTAAAGAATGAAGGGGAAAAGATTTGTTTGAGCCTGTATAGACCAATGACGATCATTTCTTGCAAAGCATCAAAGTTAGATTGTTGAGAGGTTTTTGCATATTGTTGCCTAAATATCCTACTCATTTCAATCAGTGTTTTGGCTATACCTTTTGGAAGACAAGCCTTAACTATGATTTAACAACTGTTGTATAACTATATAACAATCATGACTCTTCAAATATGATATCATCTGATCCTTCATATTCACGCATCTAAAAATATTTGATGTGCAACCATCAAGTACTGTTACATGTTTCAGAACACTAAGAAATACCTTCCTTTCTTTTTTTCTCGTTGTAAATGAAGCAGGAGACAAGTAAGTTTTACTAACTCTTTCTTGTGAATGTAGTGCCTTCCTTATTCTAATATCCTTAAGATACAATGTTCATTCAAATTATCTTTTGGCTTGGGAGTTTCCAACAGTGTCCACAACACCTTATTGAGAAAATTTTTCTCAGTATACATGATATCAAGATTGTGTCAAATTAGCAATATGCTCTAGTACGACAAGCTAAAGAATATGTTTATCTTTATCTAATTGTTACTTTTCCTCAACGTGTCTTCTATTGGTACCCCCTCCACCCCACCCCGATCCTTCTCCTTTTATTGACTAAATGTAACTTTGTATGCATTTCCATCTCATTTAGCAAATCTTTTACTTCATGCAATATATGCTCTCTAGATTTCCTTGGAGGTGGAAGACCATGCTTACATGTACCATTGAAGGATGACTAGTCTAGCAAAAACTTATGATTTGCATGTAAAAAATATTGATGACACAAGTAATAAAACCTATGGCCATGCTTAAACTAACGGGAGTGTGTGTTCTTTGCACATACTGGACAAGCATCCTCTCCTCTTGTCATATAACCTGACATATATGTATATGCAAAAAATTAATTAATAGTCCATAGCAGTGCTATATGCATGTAAAATATCTTTTTTTACTTGTATTATAGGTTGGGTTGCCTAATTCCCACAATTCCTTCAATTCTTCTATCAACTATGGTAAATATACATTTATGTCATTCCCTGGGCTTCTCGGTCCCTCAATAAGCATAGATAATATGAATGACTATTGCTTCATACATAATTATAGAAGTAAATTATATGAAATTAGAACCACGGGTCAAGTGCTATGCAACATGTTCATTGTCTTGAAAGGGTTAAATCCATCTGAAACTAACCCCAACTGTATATTGTGGCAATCCATTTCAAAGTGTGGATACTTATTATCAAAACCCTTCCATACTATGCTATATGCAGGATGCCATAATGACCAATAATATAAATGACCTTCTGCATGCCATCTCATATGTCGAGCAATTTTCTTGTATATGAAAAGCCATTATAGTCTCAACTTCAAGGGGAAGTACCTAACAACCTTCATTAGTATATTATGTACTTCCTAATCATCAGCATCATCTTGGGTTTTCACTTGCCTATATCGAGGTTCTTTACAATCCTTGCAACAAAAATTTGATCCACTCTTGTTCCTATGTAACATATAATGATTGGGATAAGTATGAATCTTCATGTACCCGAGGTCTAGGTCTTTTACAATGTTCCAAGCTTCACAGTAAGAACGGGGAAATAAACTCAACTCATGGAACATCTACTTCATAGCCTCAAGTAGGATACTGAATAACCGGTTACTCCATCGACACTGAACTTCACAGCCAATAATTGCATGATGAGAATAAGAATATGAAGTTCTTGCATCCAAGGTACAACTCTCTATTAGCTTTCTTGAGTACTTTAAAGAATTTTATGTCATCTTTCATAGGAACTCTTGGTGATATATCTCCGGTGGGAAACAAAATGCATCATGCAGCAAATATTCAATCTCATCTCCATCTTCATCATTAATTGTATCTGACTCTCAAACTTGGCTATGCTAGGTTTTCTACCAATACCATGGCTCTTCTCCATAAAAAGTCCGGTTAGTATATGACGAACTCCACTCCTTACTATTATGTATTTGTGAACCCTTTCCGTGTCTAGTTGTGCATATTCATACAGTCAATATATGACCATCTTGTTAATATATTAGAACTCTTGTTCCTATAAATATATTCGAGAAATGCATTAACTCCTCTAAGATATCTCCTATCCAACAAATTCTTTATAGTGATCCAGCTCTTGTCCATCATGTTACTAGCTGGCCAAAAGACAGTGTCACATAGCAATACAAATTTATAAAATTATGAGGAATAATGGAATAATATTACAAATTAGGACTCCTAATTGAACATAACAAGTTTCTTGCATAGTAACTTAATTGAGCTTTAGAAGTCCCTAATTGTGCTAAATATGCTAGGTTGACCAATAATGGATATAACTTGACAAATGTGCTCGTAAAATAAGCATCATATGTGTATACTTTTATTCTTGTAGATTTGTTTGCCTCACTTGAAAACATTATAAATGGTGTAAAGTATTAGGTTTTCACATGACATGCTAAACCAAAAGATTGTATGAGCTAATATAACATGGAAGTTTGGTATCCAAGGCTACGGTTTGAAATTATACCCTTGAATAGTGAAACTATTCATGTGTCATCTTTTTTATTTCTACAGGCTAACTTTGCAATGCAACATAGGAAAATAATTGTTGGTTCATCTAATGCTAGGTGTTGAGGTTAACTTTAAGCATCTCATATAAAAATATCAATGAACAATATGTCTGAGGATATGTCATCACATAAGTAACCAACATCATACAACATGTCATCCAAGTTTATTGGCTCTACTCAAAGTTACTAAAAATAAATCCACTCCCCAAGAACGGCCGATGACCTGGTGGGAGCCAGATGGGTTGGCAGACGAGCATGAACAAGAGCTAGCTAGGTGGGAGCTGAGTTGGCGGGAGGACGCAAGGCTAGGAGGGGGGCATGGTGCGCGGAGGGGTGGGGTGGGATGGGGCAAAGAGCAGGGCGGCACGGTGCACCAATTAGCTCGGGCATGCACAGATGATCGGTGGGTGAGCAAGCTAGGACGACCAAGTTGTAGTGGCTAGATGAGGCAAGGCAATTGCATGTGGCAGCAAGAGAAGGGGGATGCGGCGGCTAGGGTTTCTGGAGGGTACCTAAGTATCAGCAATAGTCTATTTTGTTGTAGTGCACTAATGCAACAAAATAACATATTTATAAGATTAGCATTGTTCTACATCGTATAAAGAAACATTGTCTAACTGTATTAAGAGAAAATAAAAGTCATTAACAAGATCTTCTATTCAAATTTAGAAACTATGTTGATTGTGAGGAAGAGGCACCATGTCGTCAATAGAGGCATCTTCATCATCACAATTGTTAGCCAAAAGTAGTTTTCACTGTCGATGCATGAGATTATTGGTGCCAAGGAAGAGTTGAATGTCAAAGATGGTGACTGAGAAGCAATTCTCTTCATCCATAGGTGAATTTGGATTTTTGAGTTCTTTTGGATTCAACTTGTACGTTTCTTTATTTGAAATGTTCACCAAATTCCATTGAATAGTTAGGGAGGTATGGTGCAAGAACTAAGTTATAACAAGAGCTGGAAGGGGTTATCTAATGGACTATGAAGGGTCATCAAACAAAGTGGTGTTTAGCTTGAGAGAGCGAAGGTCATGCCTAGCTATGAACAATGCAATTAGGGTTTCCATTGAACCAAAAGAGAATAACAAGGGGCTGGGATTTTGAAGTTAGACAATCCTTTGTTGAAAAGGCTTGTACCATCAACAACAAGGAGATGTCATTGCAAAGGTAAAGCAAGCACAAAAATGAAGACATCAGGGTTGTTCGGATGCAGAAAAGATTGTTTTTCTTTCTTAGTGTGACACTGTATGAAGGATAACAATGTAATATCTTATGCTGATAAAATATTTGTCTTAATGATGATTAACGCTACCAAAACGTGTTCTGTCACAAGTTGGACTGAAAGAACGGATGATGCGTAGCAAGGAATAGTACTATGTGGTGGTGCAACCAGGTAATGACCAAGCATTTTTTGTTGATGTCATTATTGTTCTTGACACCATATGTGGGAAGCCCACAAGGTGCTGATGGAGATTTTTGTCAGTTTCTCTCATGAGGGTTTATGTTGTAGATCAAGGATTCAAGAATTTTGATGTTTATTGATCTTTCTATTCACTAAGATAGCATGCACTTAAGATATCCCAACAACGTTGGTGGTCTCAATGTTAGCACATAGGACTTAGTATATTGCATATAAACCCTGAATAAAATTTGGTAGATACAAAATACCACTAAGTTTCATAATCGCAAAGTCGTACCCAGCAACATACATCACTCTAACAATGGGAAAACACATTCATCGGTTTCTTGTTCTGCCCAAAAAGACAACATTGGAGTTGCAAACTTTAATTAGTCATCTTGAAAAATAGACAAGAATATTAAATAGAAGCATTAATTTGGTCATCTTCTCATAAACTTTTCCATTATCCGTGCACTGTCTCTAACATTTGCTTTTTAGCAGTTATGGGTAGCAATCCTTTGATATGCATGTAAACCCTCTATCAATTCAGATGGTTACAAAATACCATTATAAGTTTACTAATCTTCCTATTCAATGGTTTAACTTGTAACCTTTGATATGCATGTAAACCTTATATCAATTTAGATGGTTACAAAATGCCACTGTAACGTAGTCCTACACATTTACATATAAAACTCTTTGAGAAGTGGAAAAAAAATTTCAAATCACTTCCCAATTCCACCCAAGAAGATGCATCCAAGAAGGTTGAAAATTTAAAATAGTGATCTCAGAAAAAAAAATTATTGAAATGGCAGGAACCTTAAATGGAAATTTTAGCACTAATTTGGTCATCCCCTTAGAAACTTTTCCACATCCCCGTGTTGTCTCTGTGTGTACCATTTTCTCTTCGCACCAATTTCGTCATTTTTCTCTTTTAGCTAAGCATAACCCAAGCTAAGGGAATTTCAGCTGTATAAAGTGATTATGAAACAAAACCCAGGTCATGTAGTTACCAGTTAGCTGAAGTTATAGCAGTTAATATGTAAATAATAACACTAAGAATATTGACAATTGTGTCATTGTGTTTTACTGAATTATGATGGTTCAAAGTTGAGGTTTTTCTTTAATGGTTATGGTTCTGTTTTCAAAAGAGCTAGGTTCCTTGGAATTATGAAGTGAAGACTTTTACCTAGAATAACGAATAAAGAGATTCACAACTATATTCATCAAATAAATAATGGAAATAAATTAGTACTTCTAGTCTTTACCAAATACATGAATCCAACAGCATAACCTTGCAGTTTCCCAACTCCTCTAAAATCAACAAATGGGAACTAAAAATCAATGCCAATCAGCTACAGAATATGAAAGGAAATACAGCAAAATTTGAATCTCAGGCAGAAAAAACTTTTAAGAAAAAACAAATGTGTCTCACTTTCTTATTGCGATTGCAGGCGCTGCAGCAGAATTGAGAGACAATGCCACCCACTGTGTGGCTAGTTGCTGTTGCAGCAGACCACTGCTGGTTCTCAGCTCTGGTGATGAACTAGGGTTTGACGTAGAGTTGGGATTTGGAGTAGCGTCATCAACATCTTCCATCTCAACCTGAGAGGTATGCATTTTGGGGATCAGATGCTGATGGTTGCGGATGATCAAGGTGTGTTGCTTCGGTGGCCGCAGGATTGATCCAGGTGGTGCAATTGACCCGGGCAATGGGGTTTTGTTTCTGCTCCTTACAAGCTCAAGAAGCATCTGAATAGAAAAACAGAATTCACTGAGCAACTGAAACAGAAACAAGCTGTTTGGATAATGCTGGTGAACAAATACAAGTGTAGGTATTGCATTTTATCTTCATGGAACTACTGAATACAGCATCTCTTGATGAGTGACTGATGGCAGTACAAGGTTTTGTTAAGCCCGTTGCTTATGCCAAAGGTAATATTCCAAGCTTGTGTCACTGTGTAAAAGCTAAGTAATTTTATTTCATTGTAGAATAGATACAAATTGTTAATAATATCCTAACTAGAAGATTGCAAGCATTGAATTCCAAGTTTAAGGGAATTGATATTTAGGCTAAAATCATTACTATGATTGGATAAACAATAAAATATACTGACTAGCATAGAAGATGGAACTGCAAATTCAGAACTCCAGACTGTAGTATAGAGGAGACTAGTCATTATTTGCAGCACTCAATAAACAAGTGTATATATATGTACATAAATTTATTCTTATGGAGCTCTTTGACTAAATATAAGCTTAATAGGAAATGCTTTTCAAAAACTTCACAACATCCCAATATGTATTTGAGCGACCAAAAAGGAATAGGATGTAATTTAAAGGTTATCCTAATTCTAGTTTTTGCAAGTATGCAGCATTTTATTCCCATTCTGTAAAAGCTATTTGACTATACTAGCACTTCCATGTTTGAAAATCATTTGCTTGAAATATAATAAAAAAAAAAACTTATTTATCCTATTTTTTTTCTTTTTTCTTATTGCAGATTTACTGTAATTAGCAATATGCAGAAAAAAAATGCAGTGTCTGATTCTAGCAACAGAGAAGTTTGTTTGCATTTCCTAAACTTGAAGCAACTCTCTGTCAGTAAAACCTAATAAAGAAATAATGAAGCACCTACACAAGAATTGATCCAAACTCAAAGCTCAATATTACGAAAATTACATCATTTCATTATCAATTGGATAAAATTAATGACTTCTTCGTCATTGAAGCAAGGAATTGACCATTTAATTGCACAGAGGATACAATATCAATTCCTTTTGCACTTCAGGCAGCAGATAAACCTGCCCGGTCTACACGGTGGCTTGATGGCACCAATGAGAATCACCCCACTTGAATCTTCTTCTTGGAACCACAAAATATCTATAAGATAAATAACAACTAACACATGCTCAACAAATATTTCAAAGAAAACCACTCACCTCTGCCTTGTTGCCATTGCAAAAGAACTTCTCAACTTCTGAGGCCTCATTGCTCACCAACAAAAAAAAAAAGTAGAAGCTCATTTCAGTCAACCAATTAAAAATGACAACCTTTTCAAATCAGAAACACGAGTTTATACAACAAAAAAATCAGTCTCTAATTCTCACCACCACATGATACTCCCTTATTTGCAAAGGTCATGAATGTGGGGGGTTAGGAAGCAAATTTCCCACACATCTTTTAAACTAATGTGAGGAGTAACAATCAATACAACAGTGGCATATAAGAAATATCGCAAGAAAACCCCAACAAATGATAATAATTGCCCCAAATTTTGGTTATATAAAACTAAAACACTGTTTAAACACTAACAGCAACAAACAGCATTAACATAAGCTAAATTAAACCTTACATACATTTGTAAGACCCAAAAAACTTAACAGCACATCAAAAAAGGGATCATTCTGCGCACCCAGATCATATGTGCATATAATAATACTAAGACAAAAGCCAAAAACAAAAAAGATCCATTAACTACTGAAAGAAATCAATCTGTTTCTTCAGACCATCGTTGACCAGCTCATTGACCTCCCTGGCAATGTCCATCCATTTTAAGTGGTTCTCCATTTTCACCGATTCTATTTCCATCAAATTCTTCTCCAACATTCTTGCCTTCATCCTGTTAACTGATAACATTACCCTCTTCATTGCACAAACATTCATGTTTTCATATGTTTTCTGCAGAGTATTCATAATGAAAGGGTAACAAACCTCCTCTTCCTCCTCATTGTTCTTCTGCTTCTTTTTCTGGGCAACACCAGACCCCTCATTTATCCTCTTCTGCTTCCGGGTGTCAATTGCCATAGCAGAGTTTGACTGTGAACCAGACTGCTTCCCACCCCAAATTTTTGCGGAAAGCTCAAACAGCTCTTGATTATGAAGCTTAGCAAACCGCCGAATACGTCTCCTCCCCGGGCTAGTCTTCCGCTTGGAGATCCTCTTAAAATACTGAATCTTCCTGGAGAGACTAGCCCGATCGATGTCTGACCCCACATACCCCTTCAGACGCTCGTAGATAGCATTGATACTTGATGCTGGATCATTGCCGGTCTCAGCATTGTAGGCTGCAGCAACCTTCAAGGCATTCATCTCCTCCTCCTCCCTCCAGAGCCTAGTGAAAAGATGGCACTCTTCGGAGGGGATTCTCATTGGTTTGGGGCTTATAGGCTGGAGAGAGGAATTTTCAGAGGGGGGCCTGAACGGCTCGAGGGAGGAATCGAGCCGATGAGGCTTCTCAGATTCGGATTCAAACTCGGCGCCGGAACTGGAGTCGGATTCTGGCGGCGCAGATTTCGGTGGCAGCTGGTTTCGGTCGGCGTCGTCTTCTTCTTCGCTGCTGGACTCGCTTTCGGCTTCTTCATCGTTCTCATTGAGCTTCGGGGGAATTGAGGCGGATTTAGCAGTTTCTTCTTCTTCTTCTGACCAGGAATCATCGTCCTCACGAATCAGAGGCAGAGGCAGACTGGATTCACGTGATTTGGCTTCGGTGGAGTTAAGCTTTGGGGCATTGGTGGAGTTTAGCTTCGGGCAAGTAATTTCTTCTTCTTCCGACGACGAGGAGTCGTCATCTTCACAAACCGGAGCTGGAGGGGCGGCGACAGCGTCTAGTTTCTTACTCCGTCAATTAGATGCCATGAAACCGAAAACCCTAGGTTTGGGATTTGGGAACTGAATCTAGCCGGGGCAATTTTGCTGCTAAACCATTTTAATTACCCATAGTTTTTTGAAATTTTTAAAAATTTTATTTTTTTAAAAATTTTTTCTGATTTTTTAAAATTACATATTTTTAAAAAAATTATAATTTTTAAAATTTTACCAAAATTATATATTTGTAAATGTAAAAATTAAATATAATTTTTAAAATTTTTAACAAATTATATTATTTTATACATTTCAAAAATTAAATATAATTTTTTAAAATTTTTAAAATTACATATTTATCCTCCCAAATTTAAAAAAATTAAATATTTTTAATTACTAGATATATTAAAAAAAATTTCATTAGGCAATATATTATCATTAGAAATAAAAAATATTTAGAAATTAGATATCATTTTAAAGTTATTTACATTGAAATAAAAAAGATGTAAATATTTCTAATTTGATTAAAAAAACTTTAATAGTTATGTCATTATTAGGGGTGAGAAAAAAAATCGAAAAACTGGTATACCAAACTGTACTGGTTGAGCACCGTATCGAAAAATCGGTTCTCAAAGTAAACCGATATGGTTCCAGTTTTAAATTTTGATAGAACTGAAATCTGATTTCGGTTTCATTTTAATTTTGTAAAAAACCAGTTTACCGGAACCGTACCGGTTATTAATATATATATATAATTATGTATAATATAAACTTTTAACATATAATTTTTTATGTTATATATAATAATATATTTAAAATTATATCTTTATAGGATTATAATGAATAAAATAAAATTTTTGGGTAATTTGTATATTAGTGTATTTAAAATTAAATTTCTATAAAATTTTAATATAAAATAAAATATTTTAAAATAAATAATTAAAAAAACTGGTATACTAATTTTAGAACCGGTTTAAAACCGATTTCGAAGTAAAACTGAAAAACTGATTCTTAACTCAAACCGGTACGATTCCAGTTCTTGACTTTTTAAAAACCGAAATCCGGTTCTAGTTCTAAAATATGCAATACCGGTACAGTAAACCGGTTTTGATCATCCTTAGTCATTATTGTAAAAACCTCTCTTATGTTTAGTTAAAATTTTTATCTGATATTAAATTTCAATCAAAATTGTAAAATTACTAATTTATTTTTATTTTAGTTTAAATCCATTTCAATTTGATCTTGAATTAAATTTAAATTTGAAATGTAAAATGATACTTTTGTTATCACCTACATTACACTATGTTGACAACGTCTGTTCATCGTCAATTTTGATCTAAGAGCCTCCTTGGGATCAGATCCACTAAGCCACCCTTCCTTCAAATTCGCAAAAAAGAACAATAGTGAAAAGGACCGCCGAGGACTCTCCAGCGGCGATTGCTCTCACACTCAAGTCAATTTTGCGCTTAGGAATAGAGATGGAATGAGCAATTGGGCATTAGTCCTTTACCTTTTTTATTGTCCTATGATTTATAGTTCCCTCAAGGGATTTGGTGTATCTGAATCTCGAATCTCAAGTAATCATTCCACTAATTTCTCCTATGAATGGGGGATTAATCCCTTATTCCTTGAATTAATTCCTGAGGGTGCTGCAGATTTGCCAATGGAGATACCGATGTTAGTGGACCGAACCTAGTAAGTTCGGTTTCAGCCAAAGTTTGAAATATGGTTGACCCTTCTCACGAGTTCATTTATATCCAAAGTGACTGAGCTCACGATGGCTCGGTATATTGGTGAACCTTTAGCCCAAATACTTCTATTTTCAGCAATTCTTTGACTTGGCTTTATTGGTTCTTTTGACTCGAGAGGTTCTTTTGACTTGAAAGGATTACTCCTCGGGTATTATCAACTCAGCAGAATTTGGCCGCATTAGAAATCCCCAATCCCCCTCTAGCCATACCTTAGAGCTAGGGGAAGAGGAAGAGAAGAGTCGAGGAGTGGGCAAGGAAAGACAAGTGCCACCTCGCTCCTCCTACCCCCTTTCTTGAGCTGCCTCCTTAGGCGACTGCACCCAATCACCTCCTCATATGGTAAAGAAGGTTGATCGCAGCAAAGGAGTCATCTTTGCTACTTCCCTAGCTCATCTCGAGGCACGAGGGCATTCTCCTCTTAGGTCTTGAAGCGCACCAAAGGAGATCAATGTCAAGGAGTATTTTCTCATTGACTTCATGAAGAATGAAGGCTTGTCGATTGCCAAACTCCCTATTGATAAGCTCTTCCTAAAGGGAGCAAGAGTTTGTCGCAACGTAAGTTTACTTGATCTTGGCTTCTCTCATTCTTCTCCTTTTTCAATACTCTAACTTTTAGTTCAGCCACAAACCCTATATTTTTTCCACTTCGTAGGGTGTCCTTTTGGGAGGCCTAGAGAGAAGCTGACTCCAAGAAGACCAAGGCCGAGGAGGAGGTGGATTTGCTTCACTCCTAGTTCACGCCCTTCCAAAGTAACTTGGAGAAGTTGATGAGAGGTAGGGGAAGAGAAGAACCTCCTCATTGTTGAGTGTGACTCGGCCTTGTCTAATATGGACTCAATGAAGACTAAGATGAAGGCGATGAAGATTTGGCATCGGACCACCTGGAGGAGACCCATGCCACCACCATCTCCAATTTTCTTCAAATTAAAGAGCACACTGACACCTTGAAGATGAATAGGTTGCAAGCCATCTCTGAATTTAAGGCTAGTGATGAGAATCTCAGGGACTGCATTAAGCTCACCGCCTAAGGCTACACTAAAGCGTACCTCATTTGTAAGGATACAATGAGGTAGATCCATCATAACTCTGACTTCAACCCCAAAGATCTCCATGTCAACCTCTACAATGACTTGAGAGTTTGATGTCTCAAGTTGGAGTACAAGGCACTTATTTAGAGGGAGAAGAAAGTTGCTATAGCAATGGCAAGCAATGTTCTGGAGGTGGCGAAGGTAGTGGAGGCCAAGGTTCAAGTTCAAGTGCCTAGTGGGTTAGAAAGATCTTCAGCGCCTATAAACATTTTTGGTTAGTCATCTTCCTTTCTTCGTGTAATAAAATTTTTTACCAGTTTCTTCCCTTGGCTCAATAAATTTTTTGCTTTTCTTTCAATATCTTCAAACTATTCTTTCTACTTTTTTATCTTTATTTGATATCATTTAAATGTTCTTGATAACTGAAATAGTGGTGTGCTTGCCCACTTCGTCAGAATGATTTTATTAAAGTATTGGCTCGACCTCAGCTAACCTTAACTTTCCTCAGAGATATTTTTAGATAGAGACACTTTAGCAGATATCCGTGGTCAACCTCCAACTTGACTCCATTCTTATAGTTCTGCAGTGTCTTGTGACACGGCTCCCTTTGTTTGAACTCTTTGTCTTGTCTAAGCAAAATTCCCTTGGGCTTGGCATTGGACCTAGGTTGTGTGCCTGGATTTAAAATCCTCATGCTTGGCATTGGGGTGAGGTCTTATGTGACTTGTCTGATCCGAGGTCTTTATATTTGGCATTGGACTAAGGTCTTATGCCTAATTTGATTTGAGGTCTATGTGTCTCATCTGATACAAGGTCTTTGTGCTTGGCATTAGGCTAAGGTCTTATGCCTTATCTGATCCAAGGTCTTTATACCTTATCTGATATGAGGTCTTTGTGCCTGACACCGGGCAAAATTATATGCCTTCTTTGATTCAAGGTCTTTATGCCTGGCATTGGGTCAAGGTCTTATGCCTCGTCTGATCTGAGCTCTTTGTGCCTGGCATTGGCCTGAGGTCTTATGCCTTGTCTAATCCGAGGTCTTTATACCTCGTTTGATCCAAGGTCTTTATGTCTAGTATTAGGTCAAGGTCTTATGCCTCATCTGATCTGAGGTCTTTATGCCTCGTCTGATTAGGGTCTTTCTATCTAGCATTGGGTTGAGATCTTATGCCTCATCTACTTCGAGGTTTTTGTGTCTGGCGTTAGGTCGAGGTCTTATGCCTCATCTGATTTGAGGTCTTTATGCCTTGTCTGATCTGAGATCTTTGTGCTTGGCATTGGGTTGAAGTCTTATGGCTCATCTGATTTGAGATGTTGTGTCTAGCATTGCGTTAAGGTCTTATGCCTTATTTGATTCGAGGTCTTTGTGCATAACATTGGGCTAAGATCTCATGCCCCATTTGATCTGAGGTCTTTATGCCTCATCTAATCTGAGGTCCATGTGCATGGGATGGGGACGAGGTCTAATGCATCATTTGATCTGAGGCCTTTGTGGTGCTTTCCCAGGCAAAGACTTATTTTCAAAGCATAAATTTTATTAAAAATAAGCAAGACATGGTTTTAAAGATAGAACCTTCGAAGGTTATTGATGTGCCACATTCTTGGTAGTACTTGGCTATTTGGGTGTTCGATCTTGAAAGCTCTTGATCTCATAGCTCAGAGGACTCTAAAGAGGCCAACCCAATTTGGAGAGAGTTTCCTTGAGCTTTAGTCAACAAACTCGGCTCAGCAGAGTACCTAATCACTTGGTTGTAGTTCTTAGTCATGAACTTGGGCATTATCGTAGTGTGCCACTCGATGTTGATAGTCAGCAATCCTGGTGCATGCCTTCTCTCAGACCTCTAACATGAGGTCCTTCTCAGCCCGGTTGTTGTGCTCATTTAGTGAGGGATTATAACTCTGAACTTCTGGAGAGACAAGTCCAATTTCCACAGAGATGGCTACCTCAATCTCATAGGTGAGCATATATGGTGACTCCTCAATTGTTGTTGGAGAAGTGGTCCAATAGGAGCACAAAACATGTAGTAACTCTTTAACCTAGGCACCTTTTGCCTTTTCGAGGCACTTTTTTATACCCACGGGTAAGGTACGGTTCATTACTTTGGCCAAGCCATTGGTTTGGGGATGCGTCATTGTGATAAATCTTTGCTCAATGTGAAGGTTAGTGCAGTACTCCTTGAATTTTGAACTATCAAACTGCTTCCTATTATCAATGATAGCACTCAAGAGAGTCTGAACCTACAAATAACATTCTGCCAAAGAAATTCTTAAATCTTTTTCTCATTGATTGTGGCAAGCAACTTGGCTTCTACCCACTTGGTCAAGTAGTGAATGACAACTACTAAGAACAATTTTTGTCTCGAAGCTATTGGAAATGGACCTAGGGTGTCTATCCCCAATGATCAAAAGGCCAGGTTACTTGAGTTTGCTAAAGATGAACTGCGAGACTGTGATAAATTGAGGTGTGTCTCTAGAACTATTCACATTTGGATACGAACTCAAATGCCTCTAAAACTATGTTAATCTAATAATACCCTCGACCAAGAAGTTTATGTGCCAAAGTCCATCCTCCTCCATGACTTCCACATATCCTCTCATGGATTTCTCAAATGGAATAATTGGCCTCTTTTAGTCTCAAGTAGCAAAGTAGTGGTCGTATGAGGGCCTCTTATAGAAGACCTCGTTTACTGAGGTGAAGGTTGGGGCTAGCCTTGTGATCCTCTAGGGCCTGTTTGGTTTGGGGTCAGGGACCGGGTCAGCATTTTTTAGAATTTTTTTTTATCTTGTGAAATTAATATTTATTTTTTTATATTATTATTAAATTAAATTATTATAAAAAATTAAATAGTTTTTTGAGCTTTAAATTATTGAAGTCTTAATTTTGATAAAAAGATATTAGTTTACAAAAGTGGTTCACTAGTCTTGACCTTGACCTTGACCATGACCCCGTTCCAAACAGACCCCTAAGCTTCAACTGGCCCTTCAGGAAGTTCCCCTTTTTCTAGATAAGTGACAATTGGGTCCATTTAACTTGGCTCCGAGTCCATTGCATTTACCTCAATGTCTTCTAAATAGCTAGGCCATTGGAGATTCTCCATGAAAATCTACCTCGATTTTGAATTCGAAGAGGCTAAGGTGAGGCATGTGAGGGCATCTGCCTCAACATTTCTATTTTGAGGTACACAGCAAATTTGGACTCGATCTATCTTTGCTATGAGTTTTCATGCCTCGGCAAGGTACCGCCCCATAGTTGCTTCCTTTGCTTCATACTCTCCAATAACCTATAGGCACACTATTGGGAGTCGTTGAACACCTTGAGTTTCCTAGCTCTTGCCACCAATGTTATGCACAATCTGAGGAGAAAGGCTTCGTATTTGGCGATATTATTGGAAGCCTTAAATTCTATCTAAGCTAAATATTTGTCCACTCTTTCATCTAGGCTTTAGAGGACTGCTCCAATGCTACACCTTGACTGACAAGATAAGTCACCAACTTGAACCTCCCACGATTTAGATTCTAAACCAAATAGGTATGACATGGTTTCCACCAAGAAGTCCGTCAAGGCCTATACTTTGATGCTCTTCCAAGCTTCAAAGGTCACCTCAAATTGGCTCAATACAAATTAACCAAGTAAGCAATCTCCCTAAAGTTTTTGATTTTTGTAGTGTTTGCTAGAGTGGGAGATTGGTGAGTATTATAGCCGGATGTGCCTGGAAGTATGGGCGGAGCTTCTAAGTTTCTAGCACCATGATGTATGCAAGGTTTATTAGAGGAGGGTACCAAATCTCCACTCCCATAGTACATGGCTTATGTAGTAGATGGGATATTGCTTCCCATTTTAGTCTCTTGTTAGCATTGAACTCATTGCTTAATTTGAGGCTGCTATGTAGAGGAAAAGTACCTCATTTGGTTCAAACCTTACTAGTAGGGAGGCTCAGCCAAGTACATTTTTAAGCCCTCAAAGGCCCGATCTCACTCCTTGATCCATTCAAATTCCCAGCCTTGCTTGAGAGCTTTGATGAAGGGCAGATATTCTTCTCCTGACCTTGACAAGAAATGGTTAAGTGCTACCAAGTAACCTGTGAGCCTCTACATTTTTTTGAGAGAACTTGGGGGCTTCATTTTCCTCCTTGCCTTGATCTTCTTGGGGTTCACCTCAATTCCCCACTCTGAGACAAGGTATCTGAGGAATTTTTTCTAACCTACTCCAAATGCACATTTATCATGATTTAGCTTCATCTTGAACCTTCGCAGTGTTTTGAAGGTTTCTTCTATATCCCTTAAGTGTCCTTTGGCATGGACACTTTTCACCAACATGTCATTGACATAGGCTTCCATGTTCTTCCTGAGTTGAACCTTGAAGTCTTTGTTAATCATTTTTTAGTACATCACACCTGCATTTTTCAGCCCAAACAACATGGTGACATAGTAAAATGTACCTTGATCCATGATGAAGGCAATTTTTTCCCCATCCTTGGGATGCATCTGTATTTGATGATAGCCCAAAAATGCATCCAAGAATCTTAGGAGTTGATGACTTGATGTAGAATCTAGAAGTTGATCTATCTTAAGTAGGAGTAAGCTATCCTTTGGGCAAGCCTTATTAAGTTGGTGAAGTCAATGCACATTCTTCACTTACCATTAGCCTTTTTCACTATCACCATATTTGCCAACTACTTTGGATAAAAGGCTTCTCTGATGAATCTTACTTTAAGTAGTTTGCTTACCTTTTTGGTGATGGCTCTTTGATGCTCGAGAGTGAAATGCATCTTCTTCTGCTTGATTGGCTTGTGGTCTTTCGCCATTGCTAGCTTGTGTTGGGTGATTGAAGGGTATATCCCAGGCAGATCCTTTGGAGACCATGCGAAGATGTCTTGGTTCTTCTACAAGAGTTCTTCTAGCTCTGTGTAGAGAGGCTCTATAAGGTTCACATCGACCTTTAATGTTCTCCTTGAGTCTTCATCGGTAACGAGGCTGATGAGCTATTCCATGGGTTCAGCATGAACCTTCTCGATTTGGGGAAAGACTTATTGATTTTGGTCACTGTTGAAAACTTTGTCTTTTGGGTTGGCATTGTTTTGCTAGTAAGAGGCCTCATACCTCTTAGCAAGACTTTTGTCCCCCTTATGTTTCACCAGTATCACGTTATACACCGAGCATGTCTGAATTGCGATAAACTTTGATTTGATCATGGTGGTTCTTGGGCTTTCTCTGACCATGAGGAGTAGGTCAATTGTGCTGATTGGTATAACTAAGTCTCCAGTGAATCCTATGAGTGTTTCAACATATGGCTCCAACTTTTGCTTGGTTTTCATTTGGTTGTAGACGCTAGTGATAAGATATTAGCTGAGCTTCCCATGTCCACCATGGTATGTTGTGTAGCTAGCCATCCAGTACTCCAGAGATCACCAGTGCACCATTGTGGGGTGCTGAAATCCCTTCCAAATCCTTTGTAGAGAAGACTATATCCTAACACTCAAGTTCACAATGTTGTCTCGGCATTTGTTGTTTGATACTAAGGCTTGACTTTGGATTGGTGGGCTTTCCAAGATCATGATGAGGTTCCCTTTGGTTGGGGGGTTGTGTAGCTCCTGGGTGGGATTCCTTTGTGGGGGAGTCCGAGGATGAGGTTCTCTCCCATGAGTCTCTTCTGCCCTCTCACATTGGCGAATAAATTGCCCAAGATGTTCTTATTGTATGAATCTTTCAATATTATTTTTAAGGTGCCTACATTCTTCAATATCATGGCTATATTCTCTGTGAAAATGACAATACCTTGATTTATTTGATATCATGATTAAAGTTGCAAGGATGATGGAACTATCAAGTTGAGCCTTGTTGAACCAAGCCAAGTATTCTCTCATGCTTTTGCCTTCTTTTTGCTTCAATGTCAATAAAGTGTAGGGATTTGTCCACTGAGGTACCAACGAGACAAACTAGTATATGAATCTATCTGCTAGATCATCAAAGCAGGTAATGGAGTACCTCGGTGGTCCAAAGTACCAAACTCGGGTTGGGCCATGCAAGATCATAGGAAATACCTTGCACATCATTGAGTCTCACACTCCTTATAGAATCATGCCATTTCTAAAAGTATTGACATGATCCATTGAAACCTTTGTGTTGTCGTACACCTTATAGGGAGTCTGTCAAAACTTTGGCTACACAGGAGAGTATGCTACCTCTAATATTATAGAAGTATCATATCTCATTTGAGATGGATAATTCGGTGCTCCCCAGAAGCTCGTGGCTTGAGTGTGAAATAACCTCCCTTTGGGTGCCTTGGGCAATCCTGACCAAGGCTTGTATGTGGTATGTGGCCTCATTGACTGAATCATATGTGGGGTCGTAACTATCATATTTCCTTGAGGCATGATAGCGAAGAGGGGGAGTTGCAGTCAAAGGGTTATACTAACCTTGGTATAGGTGCCTGCTAAGTTGTGCAGGACTCGATATAAGATGATGTGTTGGCTCACCTTGTTGATTTAGTACTAGAGCATGGGCTGGCTGCTAAGTATGTTAAGGTGGTTGGCTTAGCATTGCTTGACCTTGCAGATGCAGAGCCTAAAGATCCCCCATATCTTGTGCTTGAACCTTGAGGAGCTGAGTCATCTACTAAACTTCTATTGCTAAGATTTGAAACTCCTGATGACTCACCAAGTTGGAAGGTCCTAGTGGCATCTAAAGTACCATTTGAAGCGGGGGCACCTGAGGTTGTTGAGGCATTTGGACTATTGAATTAGCCCGTTGGACTGGTTTGCCCAATCCATTGGATGAATTATGCGATTTCACTAGTGCCAGAGCCATTTGCCCCCCAGTGGGATTTTTTGATGACGATGGTCATGCTACTCTAGGAGGCATGGCGGGAGGATCGTCGAAGTTCTCTTGGATGTACAAGAAAGAATGGTAGAGTGGCTCTCAATGAAAGCACCACTTTTAGAAGAGTCCAATTTACCGTCAATTTCAGTGTGAGAGACTCCTTGAGATCTAATCTGCTAGGCCACCCTTCTTTCAAATATATAAGAAGAACAACCATGAAGAGAACCACTGGAAACTCTTCAGCAAAGGTCGCTCTGACACTTAAATTAGTTTTGCCCTTAGGAATGGAGATGAATAAGTAATTGGACATTAGTCCTTTACCTCTTTGATTGTCTTGTGATTTATAGTGCCCCCAAGAGATTTGATATATCAGCATCTTGGGATCTCGGGTAACTGTTCCACTAATTTCTCATATAAATGGGGGATTAATCCTGGATTCTTTGGGATTGATTCTTGAAGGTGCTGCAGATTTGCTAGCAGTGATACTAATATAAGTGGACCAAATATAGTAAGTTCGGTTTCAGCCAAGGTTTAGAATATGGTTGAACTTTCTCGTGAGTTCATTCATATTCGAAGTGACTGGGCTCATGATGGCTCAATATATTGGTGAGCCCTTAGCTTGGATACTTCTATTTTTTAGTGACCCCTTAAGCTTGGCTTTATTGATTCTTCTAACTTAGAATGTTTGGTTTGAAACTCTCCCTCTGAATTCACCTCAGATGGTGGCTTTGCCTTTGTTCCATGCATATTTGATTCTCCATACCACCACTAACTGACTTAATTTATCATCAAACTCATTTTGACCTAATATTAACTAGAAATAGGGCTTAATATAGGCCATATCTAAGACCCAATATAAACTAGATTTAGAGTTGGTTTTTATTCATGTTCTCCATTATGTTAATCTGCACTTGATTGAAAGTATTTTCATTTTTTCACTTCAACCGATGTCAAAATAGCATATATTTTCTAAATATTATTGATTCTAATGGTAAATTTACATCTGAAAAGATATTTTCAATATATCAAGTAACCCAAAAAAAAAACTAATTTTTTTAGTTTTGAGAAAAAAATATGCTATTTGAAAATATTTTCATGGTGTTATATGCAAATTTTCAACTTTTTAAGGAGAAATATACAATTTAGAAAGATTTCAAGGAATTATATATATATATTTGAATTTGGAAGAAAAATATGTAATTTTGTAAGATTTTAAGGAGTTATATGCAATTGACCCTTGATGATATACTAAGGTGAATTGGTTGGGTCAATATATCAATGAGAATTGAACTCTAGATTGAGTTGTGAACCAATGCATTCAAGGTAAAAAATTAGCTTGAGATGGAGCTGTGAAGAGCTCTTGATACATGGATTGTGAGTAACTTGGCTTACCTCAACACGAAACTATGAGAAGCTCAGTGTCCTCAGCTGATGACGAACTCTTGCATAAACTGACAACCCTATATGGAGATTACACTGAGTTACTATTTAGCTTGGATACCTCGGTATGAGTAGGACAAAGATCAGATAATCATGAGATCTTATTTGCATTCATTTTCAGAAGTAAATCCCAAAATATCCGAGTTCATAATTATCCATTATGAGTAATTCGGCGAGAGTGAAGCCTCGAGATCACATAATTCAAATACGCTCCACACCCTATAAATAACATAACCTTTGAAGAGGTAAGAACTAATGCTATTTTTCCTTCTCCACTATTTTCTAAGGGATCTCTATCAACTTAAGCATCGAAGCAGTCACCACCGGAGAGCTCCTGATAGTCCTCTTGATAGTTTTTTCTTATTGTAGATTAGTGAGAGAGCTGATCAATCTCAATAAATTGATATTTTCATTTAGATCTGTTGTGCCCCTCTTCCTAGCTAATCTAAAAGATCTTAGATGATCCTTTGACCATGCCCACTAGAGTAGTATGAGCATCATTGTTGAGAATCCACCTAAGGGCAGATGACTTCAGTGTTTGCTAAATCTCATAATTCATTCAGTGGGCCATGTAGGTTGGTTTAACAAGTTGACTTGATGTCCAGGCCATAGCCTCATCCTCAGGGAGCCCCCCTACAAATGTTACCCAAGGTAATTTTAGGACCTTCCAACTCAGTGAGTTGGTAGGAGTTTCAAACCTTGGTCACCACCATCAAGCAGATGGCATAGTTACTTAAGATTCAGGCACAAGCTATGCAAAACTTATAAGTCTAGTAGTTATTAAATCAATCTTAAATGATATAGTCTCTAGATTCATTATACTCAATGACTAACCCAACCTTAAGATCAAGTCCTAATCCAAGGTGCTATACTAAACCAATCAAATGAATTGTAGCATCACACTCTCCACAAAAATCTGTCTCAGCATTGATCCTGATGAAGCCAAGCACAGCCATGCAAGGGCATTTGCCTCCATATTGCTATTTTGGGGTGCCTAGCAAATCTCTACCTGATCCATTTTGGCCATGAGTTTATATGCCTCAGCCAAGTATTAAGCAATGGTGGTGTCTTTCACCTCATATTCCCTGGTAACCTAGAAACAGACAAGTTAAGAGTCTCTAAATACCTTTAGTTTTTTGGCCCTAGCTACAAGCACCATGCACAATCCGAGGAGAAAGGCTTCATATTCAATGGTGTTATTCAAAGACTCAAATTCTAGCTGGGCTAAATCTTATGTTGCTCTCTTGTCCAAACTTTGGAGCATAGCTCCAATTCCTGAGCTTGACTCACATGACAAGCCATCAACTCAAACCTCCCATGGTTCAAATTTTGATCCCATTGGATATGATGTAGTTTCCACCAGAATGCCTATGAGAGCTTGAGCTTTTATAGTTCTCCGAGCTTCAAAAGCCACATCAAATTGCCTTACCTCAATGGACCATTTGAGTAATCTTTCTAAAGTTTCTAATTTTTACAGTATTTGTTGAAGTGGAAGATTAGTAAGCACTATGACTGGATGTACTTGAAAGTATGGTTGGAGCTTCCGAGTTATTAGTAGCACCACATATGTCAGTTTATCTAATGGAGGATATTGAGTCTCTGCCCCTGTGAGTACATAAATTACATAGTATATGGGGTGCCACTTCCCCTCTTAGTCACTTATTAAGACTGAGCTGACTGTTTGGTTCGAGACCGCTATGTAGAGGAAGAGTAGCTTGTTTGACTTGGGTCTCACCAATAAGGGTGGTTTAACCAAGTATCTTTTAAAATCTTTGAAGGCTCAGTTGTAATCTTTTATCTATTCAAATCTTGAATTTTGCTTGAGAGCTTTAAAGAAAGGTATCCATTTTTCATCTGACCTAGATAGGAAGTGATTGAGTGCTTCCAATCATTCCCTAAGCTTTTGCATTTCTTTAGTAATGCTCAGGGGCTTCATGTTCATGATTGCTCCAATTTTTTCTGATAGCTTCGATTTCTCATCTAAGATAAGGTAACCAAGAAACTTTCCTGAGCTTACTCCTGGCACATTTTTTTTGGATTCAACTTCATTTGAAACTTTCAAAGTGTGTTGAAAGTTTCTCCTAGGTCTTTCAAGTGTCCTTCAACATGGAGACTCTTTACTAGCATGTTATCAACATATGCCTTCACATCCTTTTGAACTAAGGTTTGAAAACTTTATTCACCTTCCTTTGGTATGTTGCTCTTATGTTCTTTAGCCCAAAAGGCATTGCAATGTAATAGAAGGTGCCTTGATTACTGATAAAGGTAGTTTTCTTCATCATAGGGGTACATCTGAATTTGGTGATAACCCAAAAATGCATCTAGAAAACTCAATAGTTGATGGCTTGAAATAGAATCCACTAGTTGATCTATTGTAAAGGGTAACTCTAATTTGGATAGGCTTTTCTTAGGTTGGTGAAGTCAATATATATTCTCCATTTACCATTGGACTTCTTCACTATTACCACATTCGCTAGCCATTTAGGGTAGTCTACCTCTCTAATAAATCCTACATTGGGAACTTTACTTACCTCCTCAGTGATGGCCTTTTGATGCTTGGGGGCAAAGTATCTCCTTTTTTACTTGACCGGATTATAATTTTCCACTACCACAAGCTCATGTTGTGCCATAGAGGGGTCAATGCTGGGTAAGTCCTCAAAGGACCAGACAAAAATATATTGACTCTTTTGCAAAAATTCTCCTAGCTCAGTGCATAACAACTCCACAAGGTTTGTCTGAGTTTTAAGATTCTTCTATATTTCTTATCGGCAAAGGAAAGTTGATGAGTTGCTAGGGTGAACAAAATATTTACTGAGCTTTCCATATTTATCATGATACACTATATGACTTAGCCATCCAAGATTACCAAAATGACCAATGCATCATTGTGCGACATTAAAATTCCTTCTAAATCTTTTAATAAAAAAAATTATCCTAATGCTCAGGCTCACAATACTGTCTCTTCATTTCTTCCTTCACGTCCTCATACCATCCCCCCCCACCCCCCCCCCCCCCCCCCCCCCCCCCCCCCCCCCCCCCCGCGTTATGGTTTAGCATTTAGTGGTTGACACTGAGACTTCATTCTAAGCTTGCAAGCTTGTCAGGATCATGTTGAGGTTGCCTTTCAAAGGTGGATTATGCAATATAGGGCTATGGTTCCTCTAAGGAGAAGTTCACAAATGATGTTCCCATAGGCATGTTTCTTTAGCTCGTTCCTCTTAGCATACAAATTAACTAAGATGTTCCTCTTTGATGAGTCTTTCTATCTCATCCTTGAGGTGTCAACGCTCTTCAGTATCATGACTATACTCTTGATGAAAATGATAATACCTTTTCTTGTCGAGATTGTGTTGGGTAGTGCGAATCAATTAAGTCCTCCTCAAGAGGTCTCAGTGTTTAATTTGAGCAAGGACTTTGGACTTCAAGTTATTCAGTAGTGTATAAGCTTGAAACTTTAGTTGATACTCCTTTCATCTAGTTCTTTGCTTTTATGGCTTAGGGAATTTGGCTTCCCGAGACTCCTTCTTCAATTTGTCACTGCCCTATAACTCCTTCTTAGCTAAAATTACTTCTTTGGCATTGATGTGCTCTCTGACTAGCTACATAACCTTTGCTAGGTTTTTAGGAGGTTAGTGAGTTATCTCATAGGATACCCGAAGTTATCAAACTCTATTGATTGTAGTAGTGAGGATGATGAAATTATTCAGCTTGGTCACATCTAGCCAAGCTTTGTTGAAGCAACCCAAATGCTCCCTAGGCTCTCTCCCTCTTTCTGCTTCAGTGTGAGCAATGTGGAAGTGTCTTTTTACCAAGGAACTAATGAAATAAATTATTTTATGAATCTATCTACTAAATCATCGAAGCATGTGATAAAGTACCTTGAAAGCTTGGTATACTAGGCTCGAGCTAGGCCTTGTAGGATCATAGGAAACGCCTTGCACATGGTGAATCCCACACATCTTGTAAGATCACGACTTTCTTGAACATGTTGGAATGGTCCATCGAGTCCTTTGAGCCATCATATATCTCATAGAGAGGCTATTGAAACTTCTGTTGAATCAAAGAATAAGCAATATTGGGGGCCAAAGGAGTTTCAAACCCTATATGGCTCAGATGGCCTAGAGCTATGGATCTTTCCTAAGTTGCATATGCCATAGCCTCTTTTTGGGCATCATAGACATCCCTAGCTGAGTCCAGTTAGCATACGAGTAATATGTAGCTTCATCAGCCAGATCATAAGTGGGGTTGCATCCTCCGTAGTCCTTTGAGGGGCAATACTGAAGGGAAAAAATTACTTATGGCTCATTATAGCTTGGATATTATTGTGCACTAAAGTGAAATTGGCTCACAACATGGTCCTGCAGCTCACATGTTTAGCTTGACGTAACACCTTGGATTGGAGCCTGATTTTATAGCTACTAAGCTTGCAAATTCTATATAATCTATGCTTGAACCTTTAGTAGTTGTGTCATCTATTGTATGACGGTGGCCAAGGTTTGAAATTTCTATCAGCTTACTGGATTAGTGGGTTCTAGCAGTACTTCAAGTACCATTTGTAGGGGAGCCTCATGAGGATGTGGCAATAGTTTGGATGCTGAATTGGGTTATTGAACTGACTCTTCGAGTCCATTAGATTAATTATGATATTCTATTGGAGCCACCTACCCCCAGGAAATTTCTTAGATGACGAGGGTCACACTTGCCTTGGGTAGCATGGCTGGAAGATCGTTAAAGATTTCTTAGATCAACTAGGAAGAGAAGCAGAGAAAATCTCAATGAAAAAGCACCACTTTGTTGACAGAGTTTGGTTCTCCATCGATTTTGGTTTGAGAGACTCCTTGAGATTGATCCACTAGATCGCTCTTCTGCTAATCTGTAACAAAGAAAAAAGGTGAAGAAGATCACCAAGAGCTCTCTCGTGGTGGTCACTTTGACACTCAATTCAATAGCGAGTGTGTAAAGTATAATGGAGAAAGAAAAAAAGGTATTAGTCCTTATATTTTCAAAAGTAGTAGTACTTATAGGATACAGAGTGAATCCAAATTTTGTTATTTGGGAGTCATAGTCCCGCCGGATTACTTGTAATAGATTGCTAAGGATCTTGGATCTATCGATATTTCCTTCTGACTAAGAGTCCACAACAATCTAGACTTTGTCTTGTTTATGTTGGGGTATTTGAGCTTAATGGTGACTAGGTGCAATCTCTTTGCAAAGCCTTCCACTAAGGATACTAAGATTCTCACACTTTGGTGCCGAGATAGGTCAGGCCTCTCATGACTTGAGTGTTTAGAGCTCCCTACAGTTCAATCTCGAGGCTGTTCTTCACCTCTGATGTTTCAACTTTGTATTTGACCTAAGGTTCAGTTCCTGTTGACTATTTGACCTAATTGATTCATATTGATGTATCATCAAAACTATAATGATGAAAATATTAGAATGTAAGTCATCTCTAGAGATTGAAAATATTAAATAAGTGGGAAAAGGGTACAAATTTACGTTAAGTAGCTTCATCATCTACTTTCTATATTGTTCAAACACTAGTTAGATAGAAGTTTGGCAATTTGGTCGAATGAAGCTTGGAAAGGCACCATGGATCTCAAAACCTTAGGCAAAAAAATAAGAATGAACTCTTTTGCATGGTTTGATGCTAGTGAGGTGGATGATCAACAAGCTTGGCAAAAAAATGTGGAAAGTGATTGAGAAACCTTATATTTGGAAGAGAGAGTGAGAAGAAGGGGAATTTGTGTAGGAAACCAAAAAAAATTCTAAATCACAAAAAAAAATTTATAATTGAGAAGAGACTAATTTGATTTTTTTTGGCAATGAAACGGGTTTAATTTCTTCTCAATTCAGTTCAAAACTAGTTAAGGTTTCAAATCATGTGGAGTTCATGTGATTCTCCCTTTTACATGGTGGTGCTGGACTTGTCACATTTTGCTATCGATTGGCTTGGCAAACTTTGCTGAAAAAGAGGGACTAAGTTCACCAATCAATTGATGCTCCTAAAAATATACAAAAGCAATAAGAAAAATTGATAAAAAATTATTATATTTTGATTGTGGATTAGTTTTTTAACTTGTAACAAAAATATTTTTTTGACAAAAATGAATAATAGATAGTTACTATTTCCTTTCTCTTAATAAAAAAATATGGTAAACCTTTGTTGAATATAACCAAATGTTTATCTAAGTTCATGATTTAGAAAAAAGATATTTAAAAATTTAGAATGTTGATCTTACAGGCATAATCCAAAAGGACCTTATAATGTGTTAATAGCTATTGTTAGTAAAAATTGATTTGTCTCTAATATCTTATTTATCAATATTGATTCAAAGACTTCAAAATAAATCAAAAGGTAGTCTTCTTGATTACACCAAGTGATTTTTATCTCTGATGCTAGACTCATACTTCTCCATTAGAATGTATGCTTTGATATAAAATAACTATATTTTGTCTATCCTACACTTCAATGAGGAGTTTTTCAAATCAAAACATTATTTTATGAAGAAAAACTTCCATAAATAAAAATATTTGTGCTCTATTGATTGTTTATCAAGTCATTTTTAATTGTAGTTAAATCTTTTTTGTTATTAGATTGGCTTATGCATGTGATTTTCTACTTAATTACAAACTAAAAATATTAACTATAGTTTGCACCTTGGGTAATCTCATTACTCACCTACTCCACACATAGTTATCAAATAGCTATAAGAAATTGGATGGATGGAGAAGTCTATCATCAAAATCTCAAAATACCTAGCTTGGCAAGATGTACTATAACAACTTTGAATGTGAAATTTCATTTCAAGAAAAAAAAGAAAAATTTTACTATATTTTTATGCGAATAGAATGATGACAAACCATGATATATACACTATACTACTAAGTCAAGGAGTGAGAGAAATGAGATTGCTATGAAAATATTGTATAATTACATAATCATATGCAACTCACATGAGCGTTTCTTTTCTTTTCAAAACTCAAAAGAGTAGACCAAGTATGAGCATTGCATAAGGTTGGATGCTAATTATACTACTAAGTTGAGAGGAGAGAAAAAATCATTCTGAAATTCAATAAAAATCAAACAAAAATAGAGAAAAAGGAGTGGTTACTCATTTAATGGGTTATCACAATATTATGTAAGTGCACATACTAAATAAATTATAGGTATTGGGTTGTAACCATCCTATTATATATGATCAAATAAATATTGCTAGATTTAAACTTAATTCAATATGAAATGCTTCTATAGTGAGTTTTGGATTAGTGATTATTTGGTTGGATTAAAGTGGGTGAAAGTGTTTGGGATTGAAACCACTTTGACAATTATAATATTTGTTTGATCAAAAATGACTTCCGAAAGTGGTAACCTACTTTTAGGCATTGCCAGCCAGAAGAGTCCAAATGATGCATCGGGAGTGCACTCCATGCACTTCTATTTGAATGAAAAAGAGAATTGTATATCAAGTTGCAATAAGTTAAATGTTAGATTAAGAATTTAACAGCATATTTTTCAAATAGGAAGGTATTTGGGAATCAATATAAGCAGAGATCCTTCCTGAAAAAAAATGGTGTATAACACCATGAACAACTATAATAATAATAAATACATCAGAGACAGGATGTTGGAGTGGTGTGGCAGAATGTATTAAAGGTGGATGCACTAGCAATGAAGGTGAGCTACAATATAATGAGCAATGGATGATCAAAGAAATGGACACAACAGGAAAGGAGGATATAGGCCACTATTAGGCATTTCATAATTTAACACATTTTGATATTATTTTGCACTTCAATCTCTATGAAAGGTATTTTTCACATATAAAGGGTGCAGTGAAAGAATACACTTCATCCAAAGCAAGGTTGAGGAGGATCAGATGTAAAATCTAATCAAAATAAGTCATTTTTAAATAAACCAAGGTCTTTTTTTTTGCTTTGTTGATGATAAAACATAGCCTTTTAGGGTTGAACAAATGGAATATTCAAGATTAAAAGGAAGTTAGTAAGGTCCTTTCCTCACTATCTCAGCATGGTTTGCAAATTAAATCATGTGTGCATCTTATACCTTTAGTTGTCTCTTACAAGTTGAGCTAATATTCATCTTTGAGTTTTCTGACTATGTTCTTGCACAAAGAAATATTTTGGATGACAAGTTTTTTAGTTAAAAGCTTTAAAGGTTAGACTCTCTCTGACGTTTCATCATAGGGTGTCAACAAACCCAAAGAATATCCAACAAAAGCATTATTTCACACTTGTTGCATGTGTTTACATAATTATTCTCTGATTGTTCATTATCTAGCTTTGAAGCTTGTTGGCATTTTGGAACAATTTGAGCTTAAAATGTTCAAAAATAGTCCCACAAGTACTCTTCAAGTCCAAATGCAAGAACTCTCATAGGATAAGTGCATTTGCTTACATACAGTGAAGTCCATTTAATTAGAGATGCTTTAACCATCATGCCTAAAGGATGGATCCATGGAAACAAAGGAATCCACATAATGTCATCACTTGGTCATCTGTTCTGACTTTTATCCACCAAAAAATAAGTTGATCTAATTGAAATTATCCATGACTCATTTGCTTACTCATGCCTTTGTGATACCAACTCTTAACAAAAAGTTCCAAATAGCATAGATCCTTCTTGTTTTAATACAGAACTAGAAGTTACTTCCAAATTGCATGGACTTTCAAATAGATAATTAGTAACATAGGGAATCTATATACTGGCCATGTCCATAATGAAAATAGTGGTGGAGATGATGATTCTGGTATCTAATGTGAGTTACAAGTAATCAATGGCTACTAACATCCTGGGCCTCAATTTTGGGGAAAGATGATTGAGTTCTAGACAACTTGCATATAAATACAGCTTACACATCATGTGATGCCAAGTCCACTAGCATCCGTGGATGCAAAGAATGATGAAGGGGAAAATCTATGACAAAAAATTGGTTATGTCCAAATTGTAGTCTTATTTTATTCAATGGGGGTTATCACAAAAATAATATAGTGTCTCAACTTAGAAATACCCACACAAACTAACCATTGAAAAGCAAGCACATAATTATCCAACAATTGAGACTGGCAACCTGATTGACCAATCACTTATTTGGATTAGGCGAAAGATCAAATGCTATGCATTTTTGTGGTCTGAGCAAAACCATGAATTGGATATACACCAAAATATGCTCTATTGTATTTACAGGGATAAATTTTAAAACTTTCCTTTCAACTTCAAAAATATTATTGTTATGGCATGATGAGTCTATGGACAATATGACTATGATCAACACACTTGACTTTGGAGACAATAGACTCTTCCCATGGGTTTTCATATTATAAAGGGCAATTATTGAAAGCCACAGAGAGCTCATAAAAAAAAAGATTGAATTAACATATATATATTATTTTCTAGGGGCAAATATGTTGGTTTGATGAGCTTCACTACAATCGTTATTAGATCAAATTTCAGTCAATTTATAGAAAAATTTATTTTCAATTATGTCAATCAACAAATGCTATATTACTAAAGTTCTACTTCCACTTGACTAAAAACCCCAAAATAATTCACATTAAATCAGAAAGCACTTTTGATATATGTGAGAAATAAGGCATATCTTAGACAATTGTGTTGCATCAATGAGTCAATGAAGGATCAAATCTATTCTGATCAGAATAAACCGTTAATCCACCAAAATTTGATCCTATGAACTATATTGTAATCTAGTAATTCAAGCAATAAAAAATTGAACGTCTAACCCTCTTGACCAGAAAATGAGAGCCCCTTGATCCATACTATTATGTTCTAACCTGTAAACAACAACTTATATCTAGCTTAATTGGGGAGTTAGTCAGATTGCAGGTTCAATATGTTAGACTGGATCCTGAAATGCAAGATATGCTCTATAAGTTTATTATATGAATATTACTTGTAAGAGAGCAACAGCAAAGTTTTGAGTTATGCTGAAAATATGAGTGTTAAAATTTAACAGTTATAAAACTAGATGCCTTTCTTAACACTTGAAATTAGGTAGCTAAACCTAAAGTGGGTAATTATTTGCCGTCCACGTCAAAATGTTGGATCATTTCAAAACAGGGATAATTAGGTCCAAGGTATACCTCTGATCTATAGATCAGATTAGCCAGAATCCACCTTTATTTCCATTCCAAGAAAATAATTATAATTTTCATATTATTATCTTCTTTTTGGTGGATGACGTGATACTCTATGATATCATTATTGATCAACAGGAAAAGAGCTACACTACAATTGTTTGGTTCTGACAGCCAATGTTTGGGTTATGGACATCAAGGAGAACAAAAGTCCTTTCTGTTTTATTTTATTTGATGTGGCCACATTGCAGAAAATGGTTCACTCTAATTAGACATAGTGACAATCAATAGTCTTGCAAACCATGTAACGTTCTGCACATGCTACTGGATGCCAAAAAAGCTATATTGGCTTAATTGACTTGAATGAGCTACCATCCATGACATGGGTGAAGCTAGACATATAGGGTAAGAGCAACAACAACAACAAGAATAATAAATTTGACCTGTATGGACAATTGGATGGTTCAAATGCAAAGGAAAAGGCACATCACATGGAAGGGATGATTAGTGATCTCTTTATAAGCATATCAACCATCCAGTTGACCTGATGTAGGACAATTTTTGGCGCTTGTCATCATAGCTAACGATCACATGAAGTTCTAATTACGGTTGAGATGGACAGCTATGATTTTCTGTTCTTTTTTCCTTCTTCTCTTTTATGCTTTTGCAAGCATAATTTATGTCTTACCCTCCTTTCTTTATTAATATTATCAAAAGAATCCATTGTGAGGGAAAGAAATGCCTTGCTTCTTGCCATGGAGGGCTCACAAGATCACAGTAGTGAACTAAATCTTAAAAACACTTGCAGCATTGACTGTGGAGAAAAAAAGGCATAATTTGGAGTTTAGACCAATTAAAATATCAACAGGGCGCTAAGTCCAGATCCTAACAACCTAAAAAGAAATTTTAGAACTAAACTAGTTATCTAAAAAGTAAAAAAAGGGATCCAAATGAACAAATTGAGAAAAATAAAAAAATATTGATAATAGGTATAAAATGTTGACAGAATCTAGTTTTTCACCAATTTTGATCAGGGAAACTCCTTGAGATTAAATATGCTAGATTGCCTTCTACTAATTTGCATGGAGAAAAAATCGTAAAGAAGATCACTGAGAGCTCTCCAGCAGTGGTCACTTCAACACTCAATTTAGATCTTTATTTTGTAATTTGAATGGAGAAAATAATTATGCATTAATCCTTACCTCTTCATTTGCTCTACCTTTTATAATGTGTCTGCAGATTTGCAATATGATTATCCCATGATTTTAGATAACCGCCATGTCGGAACTTTGTAATAGATAGTTGCTAATCCTGAATCCTTCGGAATTGTCTTGAGGCAATCTGTGGATTAGGTACCATAAGTGCCCAATGATTGACTGTGAATCAATGGGGACATTCGAGCCCATTTAACCCTATAGAGTCATGGGTCTATGTATGGGTCTGTTATAGAACGAAGATTGTTTAGCTTAACGAGCTGAGATTATTGGGCTTACGGAGCCGAGACTGCCAAACTCGATAGGATTTCTTTTACCTTAGAGATGCTATTCCACCTCGAAGGTTGGCCATTTATCACTACAATTGTGGTTCAGATTTTGGTTCATACTTATTTGATCTTACCAAGCTTGTTTTTTGTGATTTTGAGGTATCATCAATACTCCCCAATTCTAGGCCCCATCTTGCAACCACGAGGGCTTGAGTTTTCCTTCTTGGTGACTTGGTGAGAAAATCTATCCTCGGGGATTTTGACCATACATTGCCATACTTCCTGGAAAGTTATGTTTTTACATTTTGCAAAGTCTCATAATGTGGTGTATTGACTGCCATGATGTTTGGGGAAGAAAGAAGTTGTTTGGTCAAATCATGTGCAATGATCAAACTTCCCTATCTTTGAAGTGATGACTTTTCCATTGCCCAAGACAGCCTTTCGTATTTCTTTTGATTGCCCTATTCATTGGTAGGTGGAGGCATATCTCCTAGATGAAGGGAAGCTTTTGGAATTCTTGTCTTTTGAACTTCAACAATAGAGATTATGTCATGCAACAATGATTGGAAAATTTGTAGAATCTTATATAAGGGTCTCAAATCTTTCTCCTTCACCCAAAAAAATTCTTTTGGTCCTCCTGCAAACTAGTCCACTTTCACATGATATTTCCTTTGGTTCGAGGGAGACCTTCCTTATTGAGGGAAGAGTTTTAAGTACCCAAGTTAGTGTTATCACCTGTGAGAGAGATTTCTCCTCCTCGTGCTAGCTTGGCACCATCTCCCATGAGTGTCCCTTGTGCATTGAAGGTTCCTACTCGTCGCCATCCGGTATCTCCAAGCTAGAGAAAGAGAAAGAGTGAGGAGGAAGAGGAGAGCTAGTGTGTCAGGAAAGAAAGGGCAAGGAAAGAGTAGACAATACCTCATGCTTCTTCGCCTTATTGCCTATTTAGAGATGCTGAGGTCGGTGCTTAAATTCACCTAATAATGAAGAAGGTTAATTGCAGAGAGGGAGTGCCACTTCCACTCCTTTTGCTCCCTATATCAGAGCAAGAGCAGGTTTTGTCAAGTCTACAAAACTCGACAAAGTGCTACATGATCATATTTTCTGCATTAGTCCTTAGTGCCCACTCGAGGGTACCCCGAATGGGAGTATGAATATCTTACCTAGAAGGAGATTGAGGTGACGAAGGCCAAAAGAATCAAGAAGAGATATTCTGGAGCCAAATTGGCCTTTTAAGCCTTTGCACACTTCCAATTAGTTGTATTTTTCTTTCTTTTTTTTTGAAAGAAATCTTGTACTAACCTTGCTTTGGAGTTTAATGGAATTTTGATCCTCCCAAATCCTTTGCTCACAAAGTCCTTCTCTTGATTTCTTCTTTTTAAAAGTTTCTCTCAAGATACTCCATTCTAATGCTTGGTTATACCTTCATGGGTGGATCCTTCCCATGTAGTGATCAGGATCCTCCCAAAGTGGGATCCTCCATTCCAAACAGACAAAGGTCTTTCACCTAATGCAGTCTTTTTGCTTTGTGTAGTCTAAGATCTTTGCACATCAGGTGAATTGAGGTCTTTTTGTATCGAGTGAACTGAGCTCTTTGTGTCTCAAGCAAACCGAGGTCTTTGCGCCTAGGGTGGACTGAGGTCTATGCTCCTCGGGTGAACTGAGGTCTATGCTCCTCGGGTGAACTGAGGTCTTTGTACCTAGGCTGAGGTTTTTACATCTCAGGTGAATGGAGATCTTTGTGTCTTGGGTATACTGAGGTCTTTATGCCTCTAGTGGAGTGAGGTTTTTTACCTTGGGTAGACCAAGGTCTTTACGTCATAAATGAACTAAGGTATTTATGTTTCAGGTGGATTGAGCTCTTTATACCTCAAGTGAACCAAGTTCTTTGTGCATCGGGTGGACTGAGGTCTTTGTACCTCGGGTGAACTAAAGCCTTTTATACCTTAGGTGAAGCGAGATCTTTGTGCCCTAGGGGAACCAAGGTTTTTGTGACTCAGGTAAACAAAGGTCTTTGTATCTCAAGTGGTCTGAGGTCTTTGTGCCTCGAGTGGTCCGAGATCTTTGTGACTCAAGTGGATCGAGGTCTTTGTGTCTTAGGTGAACAGAGGTCTTTGTACCTCAGGTGGACCGAGATCTTTGTGGCTTAAGTGAACTAAGGCCTTTAAGAACTAGCACTTGCAACATAACTCTAATTTTTATTAGAAAATAATTAGGAGACATTTTGTTCTAGAAATAAAATATTTTGAGGTTGTTGACATGCCATATCCTTGGAAATGCTTCACTATCTAGTTGTTCAATCTTGAAGACTCCTTATGCTATGGCATGGGTGATCTTTGAAGGGCCAACCTAGTTCAGTGACAACTTTCTTGATTCCCAATTGATGAGTTCAACTCTACAGAATACCCAATCTTCTGGTTACAGCTCCGTGCTATGTGCTTGAGCCTTGTAGTACCGAGTCACCCTTTGTTGGTACTCAATGATCTTAGTGTGCCCTTTCTTGAACCTCCAGGGCAAAGGTCTTTCTCTGTCTAGATATTTGCTTCATTTACCTTAAGGAGGTAGCTTTTGAATCTTGGTGAGGTGAGGTCAACTTCCATGGGATAGTAATCATATCACCAAAAAAATTTTCTCATATGAGGATGGTGGGAAAGGACCTAGGATATTCATTTCTCATTGGTTAAAGGGCCAAGGAATCATTTGTTTTTGTTGTTAGGAAGTAACTACTAAGTTGGCATGTTTTTGGTATTGCTAACAACATCAGACTAACTCTTGAGCTTTGGTATTCATGGTCAACCAGTAGTGATCTTGCTGAAGGCGTTTGTGGGACAAAGTTTACACCCCTCCCACCCCTGTCCCTTCTAATTGCCACAAATTTTGAGGCTCATCTCTATATGCACGGAGTTTACTTTGTGTCGGCTGACAACATGCCTTCTTTCAAGTAAGTTAGTTTGAGTCCTTCCAACTAGGCTTTGCTTTTGCTACATGCACCATTGTTTTTGGTTCTTTAATACCAATCAATTCTAGTGTCTTTATAAACACTATAGGTGGGACTTATATTAGCCCAAATGGCAAACTTGGCTAGACTGTCAACTTCTATTTTACTTTTGTGGTGCTTATTCAAAGTTGATGGTTTTGAACTACTAAGCTAGCACTTGAACTCTTTGGAGGTACCAAGTCATGGTATTGTCTCTTATCTTATATTTGTCAATGACCTAGCCGACCATGAGCTATGAATTGCTACAAACCCAAAATGGTTGAGCCCCTATTTAATAAGCTACTTTGAGGCTGACATCCAAGGCCACACTTAGCTATCTTTTTGTCCAAGTTGGCGAGTATCACGCCAACCCAACTCCCCATATTACACATTGATCCATCAATCTACAAGAGCCATGGTCTTATACAATAAAAATTTTCTATGGTTAGCTTGAGAGCCTTGACTATGAAGTTAGTAAGGGCTTGAGCTTTGATGGCAGTGCATGACTTGTATTGAATATCAAAATGGCTCAGTTTCCCCATCCACTTAACAATCAACTCGATATCTCCAACTTTTGCAAGCTTGCTTGAGACAGAGGTTGGTCATCACTTGGATAATGTGAGCTTGAAAGTAAGGTCAAAGCTTATTGGAGGAGAGCACCATGGCATAGGCCAACTTCTCCATAATGGGGTACCTAAACAAGGCACCTCACAACACATAGCTCACACAGTAAAAAAGAGATTGTATATTTCCTTGGTTGGCTACAAGTACAACACTCACAACTTAGGAACTAGAGGGAACATACAAGAAGAGGGTTTCTCTTGGGTAGGCTTTATAAGAAAGGGAGGTGATGAGACTTGGCCTTCAGCTCTTGGAATGCCAAATCACACTTCACATCTTAGGTGAAGTCCTTTTTCTGCTTCAAGGCATTAAAGAAAGGGAGGCGACATTCACCTAACTTGTAGAGGAAGAGGCTGAAGGTAGCCACACATCAAGTGAGATGCTAAACCCCTTCAACAAATATGGGAGTCTCCATGTCAAGTATTTCCTTGATCTTCTCGAGGTTTGCCTTAATCCCCCTTTTTGACACCAAGAACTTGGCAAACTTGCCTAATGCAACCCCAAAGGTACACCCTTTTAGGTTGAGATTGATACTAAATTAGCAAAAGGTATCAAAGATTTCTCCACATTTCCTAGATGTTCCTCAAGCTAGAGGCTTTTGATGGGCAAAAGATTTTGACTAACATGTGATTGACATAGGCCTTCATGTTTCTCCCCAATTGAGGGTGGAAAACTTTATCCACCATCCTATGATAGGTTTCTTCCACATATTTGAGGTTGAATGGTATTATGGTGTAACAAAAAATGTCAACATTGGTGATGAATGCTATCTTCTCTTCATCCCTTGAACTCATCCTAATCTAGTAGTACTTGGTGAATGCTTTGAGGAAGTTAAGGAGTTGGTGCCTTGTGATGGAGTTGATGAGTTGGTTGATCTTAGGGAGGGGGTAGCTATCTTTGCAGAAGGCACTATTTAAGTTGGTGAAGTCAATGCAAAAATTGATCTTTTTCACCAAGGTCATGTGGGCCAACCACTTTAGGTAGTAGATTTCACATGAAGCTAGCCTTTAACAACTTTGAGACCTCCTTTGATGTCATCTTTTATTTCTCTAGGGACACAGGTCTCTTCTTTTTCTTAACTGGTTGAGCATCATGTAGAATGCTCAACTCATGCTCATTGATCTATGTCAAGTAGGCCTTCAAATTCCTAGGTAAACACATCTTTGTTCTTCTTAAGGAAGGTGATTAGTTTCTCTCATAGCGTCTCAACAAGAGCACCTTCTACTATAAGGGTTTTCTCTCTCAAATCATCAAAATTGATTATCATTAGTAGCTTAACTAGGGTTGCATAGCCTTTTATCTCCCAACTTCAACCAACCATTCCCAAGAACGCAACTCCCCAAGTTTAGGACAATTGTTAGTGTTGCAACTGACTTTTTGTACAAGGCCTCATAACAACACATGTTGGTGAGATGATTGCCTCTAACTTCTATGGTTTCTCCTCAATTGGCAAGAAACCTCACCAACAAATGGAAAGTAGAGATTATTGCCTCCAACTGGTTCAAGTTTGGTTGGCCAAAATGGAATTGTATGTTGATGGTCTTGGGACCATGGTGAACTCAAACATAAAAGAGACATTGTTGCCTCCATCTCTAATGGTGATTGGGAGATCTGTAGTGTCAAGTAGCTTGACTAAAATATCCCTATGAAGCTTATTAATGATCCATGAAAAGGCTTCATATGTCAACTACCAACATGCATTTTTTTTAAGGCATTGCTAAAGAGTATGTCTACCGAGCTACTCATATCAATTAGGATTCTATTAACCCCCTAGTTTGAGATGACTGCTCTTACAACCAAGGCATCATCATGTGGCATTAACACTTCTTGTAAGCCTTTCATTGAGAACATTATACTATTTGGCTTCACCACTAATGAGTTGAAGTCAACCTCATTTGTTTTTCTTCTTGTGTACAAAGATATCCTCAATCATCGTAGCTTAGTAGATGTGCTTACATTAAGCTGTGTGCATGTTCCTCGATAAGTCCAGCCTCTTTGGTATAATACCAATGTGATGTATGGTAGGCTTGTTATTGATCTGGAATGATTATGTCATAGTTGTCATTATGCTGGGATAAATCGACATGCTCAAGGGGTTGGTGCATTTGGGACCAGCTCTCTCGTGCTTCTCCTCTCTAATAAAATAGTGTTGTTGCCTATATTGGATGAGCTCTTGATCTCTATTTTGAGGTTGTAGACTCCTCTATCTAGTGGCCACATTCCATGTGGAAATGACAATATTTGTTTTTTTATGGGGCCCCATGGGCATGTCTGTTGAGATTGATGCAGGTACTCCTAGTTATGTATTTGGGCTAGGATCTCCATTTGAGGCCTATTCATGGCTTGTAGATTATCTTAGGTCAATAGGGCTCCACCCTTAGATGATTAAGCTTTGACCACTTAGATTTTTGCTTCCCACATTGAGGTTTGGAGATTGGCTTGGCATCTTTCTAAGCTGAGAAGACATTTTTGGCATTAATATACTTTTGAACTATTGTCATGAAGTCATGGAGGTTGACAGCTAAAGACTTGGCCAAAGAGTAGAAGGGGTAGTTAGCATGGAGTCTACTAGCCACTGCTACCAAAGCCGCAATGTTGTCTGCATCTCAAATCTAAAGCCTCACTACATTGAACTAGTTAATGTAGGATCAAAGAGATCCTCCCTCTTGTTGCCGCATCGCTATGAGAGAGGTGAAATTCTTTAGATGGAGGATAAGGGAGATGAATTGGGTAACAAATGTCTGCTAGAGGTAGGCAAAACTCATCACTGAAGTTGGAGGGAGGGAACGGGTATGATGTAGTGGCAATATTGCACAGTGATAAATTGAAGTCCCAAATATTAGGATCTCATCCTCCATTATGGAGCAATAGTAAGGGATGCACTCCACTATATTAGCAGTATTTTATAGAGTTCAAAGTTGGATAAGTTGAACTTTTATGGTGGTAGCTAGTCAATCAGGGGCTAGACCAAGGGATTAGCTAGGTTTATGCTAAGGTCCAGGTAAGCATAGCATGGAGCTTGATGAACCTCACAAAGTTGTTGTACTAGGAAGAGGCAGTTTGTCAATTTGTCAGGGACTGGGGTAGGTGGGGGACAACAAGCTCAATGGGTGGTCCTCCTTGAGCAATGAGAGGTTGTTGTATAGGGAGGATATGTGGTCCTAGTGCTCTAGGGGTTAATTACTTGAGATGGTTGACTATATTGTTAGTGTTGGTTTTGGACATTCAAAGCTTAAAACTAGGCCAAGAGGTTGTTGAGTTCTTCTTGATAACTACGATAAAGGTTTGATAGTGGGTATGGATGATTGGTGTTGGATAGAGATGATTAGGCTTGACTTTGGACTTGTTGAGCAGGATCAGCAGCCCAGAGTTATGGTTAGTGGAGAGAGAAGCAACCTCATAGGGATGCTACTAAGCCTTAGTGGCATTGGTGATGGAAGCTCCAACAACTGCTTATTGAGAGGTTATCCCTAGCCAATAGTGGCTTCACTAACTACCTACTAGGAGGCCATAAGGTCAATTGTCTTTGAACTAGGTAGCATGATGGAGGAGGGTTCACAACCCTTCCTCTAGTGCTAAATGATGTAACTAAAAACATGGCGAAGTCAGCTTGGTTCTAATCTAGCCTTTGAACCAATGTGACCTATGCTCCTCAAATACAGAAACACCAAAGCAATCTTCAACAAGGACCACCCAATGCCAAGTTGGTGCAATAAAAGAAGATGAATAATAGAGTAGAGAAAGAAGTCATAATCCTCTATCTATTACTTATCTAGGATATATATAGATGTGGAGGTATGTGAGGTTGATGTGATAGATGGACATAGAGTAAGAGAGAATCTTGTGAGATTTGATACATTAAATGCACTCCTTTTCCTTATTAATAATGGTCAAAGGCTATCATGGAGAATATTTCTTTACATTGCATTCAAAATTTTGAAATGTTATGATTGATTCGTCTTAGATTTAATGATCATCTAGAAAAGAATTCCTTAGCTTGTTAAAGGTCATTTGATGATTGAAGATGACTGACTTGATATTGGGTACACCAAGAGATCCTCTAGGACTGGGGTTGCCAAAAATGAATAGAGGTTTAGAAAACTGTGTGCCAAGTTGGGGTTCAGGTGCTTGATGGTGCTCTAAAGCTTGAGTCCATGACATTGACTTTAAGTTGGAGTACTTGGTGCTAACCTACAAAGGTGTGCTAGGTACTGCTCTAGGTGGGAGATGATTAGTGCTCACCTAGGGTTAAGATTTTCTAGAGTCCTTCGGCTTACTTCAACTTAGTGGGCTTTTTGGTTCAAGAATTGATAAGTGGGCTGCCTTCTTGTTAATGTAAAAATAGATTAATTATGCATAAACTCACCATGATGGTCAGGTTGTATGTGCAGAATTAACTTTGTCGTGGTACAGAGGTAATTACAACTAGAGATGTCAAATGGGCCATAGTGGACCAACACAACCATTTCACCATGCCATAGTTACTATTGCAGATTGATCTAACATGATTCACAATGTTTGAGAGCACCAGGAACAACCCACAATTCATGTGCTTGTGGTTCATGCTATGTCGGCCCACCTAACCTGTGCCTTATTTTTATTAATAAAAAGTTTAAAAATATCAAAAAAGCATAAAAAAAATTGTTAAAAATATTAAAAAATCAGCAAAAAAATCTTGAGGTATAAAAATAAAAAATAATAAAGATATAAAAATATAATGTTAATATTTATAAACTAATTTATTTGATCATATCTATCATAATTGATTTTTGATTAATTACTTTTCAATTTTATATTTTTACAAATTTTAAATAATTTTTTATGTTTTTTTAACTTAAAACTTAACTATAAAGTGATTCAATAGCTCCTTGCTACTTGTCAGAGAGCAGTTGAATCACTAGGTATATGTCATAGGGAGCACCTCTTTTAGAGGAAGGAGAGGGAAATTAAAAGGAATTTAAAATTTTTATGGGTCGGATTGTGTTCAACCCATTTTTGCTGTGGTTAATGAGGGGGGGCCCAAGCATGAGACATGTATATGGGCCATGCTTACGCAACATGATTATTGCAACAAGCATGTTCTGGTTGGCATGGTCCATTGCAACCTATGTTAAACTGGCCTATATGTTGTCGGCCTAATTTGACACCCCAAATTATAATTAGTATAGCCAAAGGTAGACAACTAGGCATCTAGATGGTTTGATTCGACACCTATTAATTAATAGTCTTATTTTAGACATAAATGCTTGATGATTTGGTCTTTCTTCTTTGGAAAACTACCTAGAATCCTATATACATCTATCTAGGTATTTGTCCATGCAAAGGTGATATTGAGAGTTGCAGGTTAGACATTGTAACTTCCTTAAGAATAATATTATTATTGTATATATGAAATTTTTAGATTTTGAATAGAACATATTGAAAAGCTTCTCTAAAATTTTGAGATGCCATGATTGGTTTCCCCTTGCATTTAATGATCATCTAGCAATAAATTTCTTCAACCTATCAAAGGTCATTTCACAATTGAAGATAGTAGACCTCATATTAGGTGCACTAAGAGGTCTTATGTAGGATTGAGGGTGCCAAGTACTAAATAGAGGTTCATGAAACTATGCACTAACTTAGGGTCTGGGTGCTTGATGCTACCGTAAACTATATAGTCTATGAAACTAACCTTAGGTTGGTGTACTAGGCATCGAACTATAAGGGGAAGAACTATAGTCCATGAAACTAACCTTTGGTCAAAAAGATTGATTAACTAGTTCTTCCCCAAAGTGACACTATAATAATTTCTACCTTTATTTACAATTTACTTACGACGGTCGAAGAAACACGAAAAAATTCTGCATTTTTAAATTAGAAACACTAGATTTGTTCCTCTTAAAACCCTACCTTTCTCCCTCTCCTATGCTCCCATTCTCGATCTGTGATGAGATCGACCTGCCCCCATCAATCTGCACTCTCACAACTACCATTGCCCACACCTGAGGTACTTCGCTCCCACCCCCTCCCTTGTTGTTGCCTAGCTACTACTACTTCTTCCATTTAAGGTATGATTTAGTTAAATATTAGAGCTTGGATTAGGGTTTTATAGATTGGATTAGGATTTAGGGTTTTTGATTTTGGATTAGGGTTTTGTAGCTTGGATTAGAGTTAGGGTTTTATAGTTTGGATTAGGGTTTTGTAGGTTGGATTAGTGTTAAGGGTAGATGAAGAGGGTTGATCATGATGATCAAATGATTATAGTTTTAGATTTTGTTATTTTGGTTTTGATTAAGTTTTTTGTAACTAAATGAGCTTTTGTCCAAATTTGAGGATTTACAAGTAGCTCAGATTGAAGAGTTGGTTTAGAGAAAGGTTAAAGCATTTGTAGAAGAAAGAATAGATAGCATCTTGGAGGAGAAGGTGGCTCTCCTTTTTGATCATGTGTTGCAAAAAGTGAATGGAGAAATGGGTGAAATGGTGTTTTGCTTTAGGTTGATGAATGTAGTTTTTTTAATTGCCTATACGGGTGTTAGAGGTATTACGTGATGCATTTTTAGACATATGATGAATGTACTAGATTTGTAATGCAAATGCTTAAACAATCATTAGCTAATTGCCTTTGAAATTCAGATCTAATTGTCGCATGTAATTCCTGTTGTAATAGCAAATAGAATTTTTCATAGCCAACTAAGGCATGCAATTTCTATAGAATTCAATTACAATGAACTTATAGAATTTAATTACAATGAACTTGTAGAGTTGAAATGGTGTATAATGAACCTATAGGAATTGTAGTAACAACAAATAGAACCTATTTACAATGTATCTATAGAACATGTAGAATTTAATTAGAATTTATTGAACCTGTAGAGCCCTAAAATCTGTATAATCCAATGGACATATAAGTTGAACATTTGTGATATGTTTTGCTAGTGTAGTGTTGCCAAACTTGACTCTAAACTTCTATTTTCCACACTCATACTTGCACCTATTTGTCTTAGATATTTTTCTCCAATAACCAGCATTTTTGTTCTCTCCTCGCTTGCTTTTTTTTTTTTGCTTGCTTTTTTTTTTGCTTTCTTTTTTTGTAGGATTCTTGACCCTCTTTTTATAGCCATTAGTGGATATTGGATCGCCTTCAAATTCTCAATTGATGATAATAAGATTACGATCTTTCTTTTGAAATTTGAGATATTGTATTGGATGAGGAGATGCTTGGATTGGATGAGGATGATTTGATTGCTATGGATGAGAATTATAACTACTTGTGATATCAAATTTACAAGGGAGTTATTTATAAATTTTCAAAAAATTTAGATGAAATTATGATTTTTAAAATTTGGCATCTTTTTGTAAAAAGAATTTTGTAATTGGTTCATTGGATGACCAGTTTTTTTCAACCCTAAGTGGAACCTAACGCTCAGTTGAGGAATTGGTCAACTCGATCGAGAGCTTCTGCTGGTAGTAGTTTATCAGAACTGGATGACCAGTTGAGAAACTAGACAACTGTAGAGAGCTTTCGCCAGTCCTAGTTCATCATAATCGGATGACCTATAGACCAAAACTAGACATCCGGTTCAGCGCATTTGAGCTGTATTTTAATGGCATTCAAGTCTCTCTTCTAGATAAATTTTATTTATACTTAATTTTAGTCAAAATTGACCCAAATACTCATGAAGTATAAATTCAAAACCCCTAATAAAATGCAACACACAAAAAATAAGTGACATTTTTTACCAGTAGTATACGAAGAAATTTTTTAGTTATGCAATCATGTTGACTTTTAGGCGAGTCCTCGGGCTAACCAGTAGGATGGGTCTTCATTGGAATGACTTCGGGTAAGCCAACAAGCTAACTCTTGATTAAAGTAATTTTCGGATGAGCCCGTGGGCTAATCCTAAATCAGTTTGATGGGAGAATGAGGATTAGGAGAAATATTTCTTTCTTGTTTTTTCAATAGGTTTTTTTTTGGCAACTTTCAATTTTGTTTTCTTTTATAGCTGGTCATAACCTCACTTTTTTACCTTTTTTTGGCTTGCACAACTTTCTCTCTATTTTAATTTTTTTTGTTTTCCCCCTTCCTTCTTCCATAGCCTGTGTTTCTCTCCTCTATTTTCCCCTTTCACCCATGGCTTTCTCTCCGACCATGTTCTTCTCCTTCTGAACCACTGAAGCTCTCTTCATCATCTCTCCTGAACTCTTCTTCATTTGAAGCCATGGCCACCTTCATCTCTTCCTCGAATCATGGTCAGAGATCTAGCCCTAATTGGTAGTGGGCAACTACAGAGGGAGGCTAGGATGGACTGAGGTCAAGCTCTTGGTATTGGTTTGCAGCTGGAATTCACCATTGGTGTGGACTCGAGATCTAAATTCTCCAATCTTTTGTTGGGGAGGTGGCACCAATGATATTTTGATTGATTTCTTCAAGGAGAAATCACCAAGCGGGGCTTGAAGGGGATGGAGAAGCCATGGATGGTGGGGGGGGGAGTAGGCTAGAGCAGGTGCAGTGGTGGAGCAGGCGGTGATGGTCGTGTCCCTAGAACTCGGGTAGCTAGGCTATGCAGCAGGGTGACAACTAGCAGACGATAGCAAGGTCAGGGTAGCAACTGACATGGAAGAATCACTTGCAAGGAGCAAATAAGAGAACTGAGCAAGAAAGGGAAAGGAAAAAGAACAATGATAGAGAAGAAAGAAAAAAACAAGGTAAATGAATCACCTTAGTCTCCACTTATCTGCTTCATTCTTATCTATATGCTTTTTGCTCATTGATTGATTAAGAGTAAGCTATGGGTCCACCCGAAAGTTAAATTTGAATGATTGCTAGTATGTGGGTTCAACCAAAATTTAATTTTGACCAAGGGTGAGCTTACGAGCTCACTCAAAAATCAATTGGTTCAAGGTCAACCTGTAGGTTTGCCTAAGAGCCAATTTAAATTTAAGGCTAGTTTATGGGTTTACCTAAAAGTTTAATTGATTAAAGGCCATTATGTAGCCTCATCTCAAACTCAAATTGACTCAAGGTCAGCTCACGGGTCCACCCAAAATCATTATGATAGCTTGAGGGCTATCAAATCAAAATAAATTGATTAAATCAAATGATTTAATTAGATTAAAATCAAGCCGATTTGGTTAAATCAAATAACCAAATTAAGTTAGCCTGAATTGAATACCAAATGGGTTTAAATTGATAAAATAAATCAACTAGAATTGGCTATTAGTTGTGTAGAGAACCAAAATTGGTCGATCACTTGGTCAACTAGTTGATTGATTTTAGTCTACCATAATTGGCAACCTCTTTGTTGGTTGATCGATATCCTAATTGGTAGTCTGATTATGATAAACTAATATTGGTAACCTTTCAATCAGTCAGTCGATTCCTCAATCGGTTATTCAATTCTATTAAAAAAAAGAGGGACTTGGGTTTAGACTCAACCCTAATTAGGTTCAAATTGGGTCAAACCATGATTGGTTCAAATCGGGTCAACCCGAAATCAAAATAAGTTTGAGTTGAACACTAATTGAGTCAAACCATATTCAAACTAAACTTAATCCAAGTTCAATGCCAACTCTAATTGGGTTAAATCAAGTTTAAATATAACCCTAATTAGGTCAAACCAAGTTCGAATTAAACTCTAATCAGTTTGAACCAAGTTCAAACTGAACCCTAATCGGGTTGAATAAATCTTAAACTGAACCCTAATTGAGTCGAACCAAATTCGAATTGACCCTAATTAAGTTATATCGAATTTGAACTAAATCCTAATTGGATTAAACCAAGTCTGAACTGAATCATATTTAGGTCAAACCAAGTTTAAATTGAACCTTAATTAGGTCAAACCAAACTCAAATTGAATCCTAATCATGTCTAGTCAAGCTCAAACCAATCCTGATTGGGTAAAACTAGGTCAAATCTGAACCAAAACTAGGTCGAACATGAACCAAAATCATGTCACACTTGAACCAAAATCAGGTCAAACCTAAACCATAACCAAGTTGGACCTAAGCCAAAACCAACTTGAACTTGAACTCAAGTCCATTAAGGTTCAAACTCAAACCCAATAATGGTGCAGTATAGGTTAATCCCAAACCCATTAACATATTGAGCCTAGATCCAATAAAGAACCCAACAAGGGGTTGGATCCAAGATCCATTAATGATCCAATAAGAACCCAATCAGGGTTAAATCCAAGGCCATTAAGGATCCAATAAGAATCCAATAAGGGATGGATTCAAGATCCATTAAGGATCCCATTAATGGTTGGATTCGTGATTCATTAAAGATCCAATAAGAACCCAATTAAGGTTAGATCCAAGATCCATTAATGATCCATCAAAAAACCCAGTAAGGGCCCAATATAGGTTCAAACTCGACCTGAATAAAATCAAATCATACTTGATCAAAATTAAGTTTTAAACATCAAATTGAATCAAATCAGGCTTGATCAAAATTAATTTCTGAATATTGAACTAAATTATATTAGATTTGACTCAAAATTGAGTTTTGAATATTGAACTAAATCAAATGAAGTTCTAAATATCAAACTGAACAAAATTAGATTCAAATCAAAATAAAGTATTGAACATTGAACTAAATTAAATTAAACTTAAACCAAAATAAGTTTGAACTTCAAATCAAACTGAATCAGACTCAAACCAAAATCAAGTTTGGGTCGAGTCAATTTCAAATTAAGTAGGGTTAGTCAACAACAAGCTCAAAGCCATCAACAACACCTTAAATCCTAATCAACACAAGCCAATAAAGGCTATTAGTTATCAAGGATGATCAATATAAGCTAAGGCCACTAATTATTTCTTTAAATTAAATCAAGCTAAAGGCAAGCTTGAACTCACTTAGTTAGTTAAGCAAATTATTCGAAGGAAGTCAACCAACAATAAGTGTAAAGTTGTCAGTAATACTTCAAGCTCAGCCAACATAAGCTCAAAAGTTCTTGGTGACACTTTAAATTTAATCAATAACACACCAAGTATGTAGTCAATTATCAAATTAAAAATGGTTAGCATAAGCCAAGATCATTAACAATTCAAACTGAACTGAAGGTAAGCTTAAACTCGCTTAGTCAATCATCTAAATGGCTTATTCAAAGAAAGCCAATGAACAACACGTTTAAAGTCGTTGGCCACATTTCAAGCTAAGACAACACATGCTCAAAAGTTATTGGTGACGCTTCAAAATTTAATCTACAACAAGTCAAAAAGGGTATCAATTATCAAATCAAAAATGGTTATCATAAGCCAAGGTAGCTAACTATTTCAAACCAAACTAAGGCAGGCTTGATTTTACTTAGTTAGTTAGCCAGATATTGTGTTTGAATGAAGTCAATGAATAATATACTTAAAGTCATTGGTCACACTTCAAGCTCAGCCAACACAAGCTTAAAAGCCATTGGTAACACTTCAAATTTAATTGACAACATACTAAAGAGGCCATCAATTATCAAATTAGAAATAATTAGCATAAGCTAAGGTTGCTAACCATTCTCTCAAACCAAAAATCAAAAGGAGTCAACTAACAACAAGTAGAAAATTATTAGTGATCCTCTAGATCTTAACAAGGTCAACTAACATAAACCAAGATAGTCAGCCACACCCTAAAATATAGCAAAATTATTAGCATTCACTAAGAATCAATCTAGCATCCATCCGAGTCGAGTTCTGCTAGGTCAAGTACATGGGAGCAGGGTAGTGGTGAGCATCAAGCTTTTCCCATTCCATTTTCCATTTCATATCATTCATGATTATGAATTTAAATTTATTAAATTGTAAAGTGAGAGTATGTCATTGCTGAAGGCATGTATCTCTTTCTTGAAGTTAACCAATTATTCTTTCTCTTCCTCGTGTCTCTATTTTATCAGCTAGATTTCTTATTTTAGGAGATTTTTAACAATTGTTAGGGTAATTAACAATAGAGGCTTACACTTGTTTGAAGTTATATTCTCACAATTCTTGATTGTGCATTCAAACTGCCTTAAATATTTATTTGTTAATTCGAGATTGCTCCTTGGGATTTCTAGTTATCCTGGGTGGTCAATTTTGGCTCCATAAATTCTAGCACATATAGTAGAACCAGACTTTGCCTCATCTAAGTAGGCACAAGTGACACTTTTGTAGGATTTACTCCCTCAGATTTCACAATATGCTTTTTGCTTTTTATGGGATCTTCACATTTTTACACAACTCCATGCCTTAGCCTTGACCTTTCTTGCAATTTAATGTCGGGATTGTAGATCTACAGATCTGCCTTGTTACCACCGAGCATGATTTGAATGACCGTTGTACTCGTCTTGACTAGAGCTAGTCCATGTTTGACTTTCTTTGGTTAAGTTAGCATGGTTCCCATTCATCATATTCTTAGTCTACTTGTTGTCATTCCCATGTCATGTTTGAGTTAGGTCCTCCATAGCTATCGCAACTGATGCACATTTTTACCTGCAACATGCATTCATAAGCAGTTGGTCAAATAGCACTTTTTTGTATGTGAAGGCCTTGACATGTATTCATAAAGGACTCAATTTCCAATGGCTAAGGAAACTCTTTTTTGTTTTATATTCTTTAACATTTGTCTCTTCAATTTTGTGATATCATTCGCTCTTTTAGATGCCCAAGTTTTGGGGGCTTGCAAATGCCAATTGATAGTTATTCTTTAAGCTCATCTCTCTTGTATTCATTTTCCAAATGAGTTTTTCTCTCATAGGACTTCACATTTCATTACTTTTGAGGGGTGATCTTTTGCCTCTAAGATAGACTTCTTGAGGGACTTTCCTTTGATCTTTGCATTTAGCTTGAAAAGTGACTTCCCCAACAAGCTTTCATGTGACTCACAGTTTCACTGCCCTACTTTGTGTGTTTTATTCTCAAGGTCGACTTAGAACTCAAGTATAGAAGAGAGATACAAGATTTTTCAAATTTACTTCGCATCATTATTGACCATTTCATCACCTCTGGCATTGCTTTTTTTCAAAGACTATGCCCCTAGCAGAGAGGGTAGCTCGCTTGGCCTCTGACATGTTTTGAAAGCTCTTTTTTCTAGAAAAGAAGGAAGGTAAGAAGAACAAGATCACAAAAGAAATGGAGAAGTTTTTCTTTTCCTCAAAAGAAAGCAAAATGCAATGAAGATGAAAAATTTTTACTGATTACAAAATAGATTTTTTTTCATGCAAGAAAGATGGCGAATGCATACAAGAAAATAATCTAGATAAGAATAATCTCAACTTGAGAGATGAGTGTTGTCTCACCTCTTCTACTTACAAAGGATCTTTCTTAACTCTTGCAGCTATGCCCCTTTTGTTTCCATCAAGTTTCTTGATTTCAATTATTAGTATCTCTTTTGATTCTCCACCTTTGTCATATGTCCATTGTGAGCATGTGTTGTGGACGATTGGTCCAAGGTGTAGTATTTCAAAGAGAGAAGCTAGATGATGATGGGTTGAGCTCAAAGGAGGAGGGAAATTTATGTAGGAATAGTTTTGATAGGAAGGCTAAAAGGGATTTGTCATGCCTTAAACTCGAAATTAAAAAAGCAACATATGACAATGCCTTACGCTTATGAGGCTAATACTGCATATAAGGCTACATGACACATCTATACAAAAATAATAACTTCTGAACTAATATTATTAATTTCTTAAAAATAAATGAGAGAAAATTTTAAATCTATACTTAAAAATTTACATAAATAATTTTAATTGTACTAATATACAATACCTCTAATTAGGTAGCAAAATACACTTTAATAGTTCTATTGTAGGTTACTAAACTCCAATATGCCGCACATAAATCAGTCATCCTTATTAAAATATTCATATAATTTAAATTTCAAAACTAAATTACATACATAATTTAAAATCATAGGATTATAAAACATAATAAATTAAAACATAATATATAGAACCAAGTAGAAGAATTATTTTATTGCATTCAAAAGTTCACAAACAAATTCACTTTTTTTATTTAAAAACACGTTTTAGTCTCCAATATCAACTACATACTTAGTCCAATGATATGAATCACATATATAGTACTTGAAATCATGTTAGAACATATAGTGCCATACTTAACAAATATGTATCGATATGGTCTAGATTTTCGCTCACTCATAGGGTCATATCGCAAATCAGAGTATAGATGTATTTAAAGACATTTAATAAAATCCTTCTCTAGTCATTATACAATTTGATAAGAAAAATAAATAACTATAACTTATTTTCACAAGTTTTTGAAAATAGAGTTTTCATTTTGATTTCAAAATACACATAATATCAATCATGTATTGAAAAATATCAATACCACATAATATAGTAATATCAAAAATCATAAACATCTAAAATAATCGATATACATTAACATAAGATGGTGTGACTTTGTTTTATTCTCCAAATTATTTTTCAAGATCTTTATCTTTATATTTTTTTTTCTTTCTCTTGTATAATTTCTCTCTCTCTTTTTTTCTACCAGGCCTAATGCTCTCCTCTAAATTAAGAACACTATTTTATATAAGAAGATTTCAATTTTACATAAAATTCTAAAAAATATATATAATTTTTTTAAAAAATTTTAGTTAAAATGAAACTCTAGCTTGGACCAAGTATTATATACTCCCCACCTTTTAAAATTTTGATTCCCAAATTTTAAATATCTAAGTTTATAATTAAATATTAAATACAATTCTAAATCTCAAGTATGAATCCATCACAATTTTGTTGTTCTACTCTTATATCACACTAATGATAATTCTAAATTGCTCCAATATCACATCATTTGGATTCCAAATATATTTTAACAACTTAGTATTATTAGAACATGCACCCTCTTAATAATTTTCATATAAATCAAGCTAATACATTAAGTTGACAATACCAATAACATGGTAAGTTGAAACTAATTAGAGTTCAGTTCGAATTTGGCTTGACCTAGTTATGGTTGGGTTGGAGCTTGACTAAACCCAATTAGGGTTTGATTTGAACTTGGTTTGACCCAACTAAGGTTAGGCTTAATCTTGGTTCAACCTAATTAGGGTTTAGTTTGAATTCGATTTAACCCAATTAAGATTTAGTTTGGGCTTCATTTGAGATCCCTCAGGCTATCACAATAATATTATGATGAGCTCGCAAGCCAGATGTAAGTTCAAATTAGTTGTTGAACAAGACCATAGGCTAGCCTTAAATCGTTTTGACTTTCGAGTGATATCTTAGGCTGATACTAAGTTGATTAGTTGTTAGTCAAAACCATAGGTTGATCATAAACTATTTTGACTTTCAAACGAGACCGCAGGCTAGCTCTGAGTAGATCGGTTGTCGAGGAGATGGCAAGCTGGCCTTAGATCATTTTGACTTTCAAGTGACACAACAGACTGACTCTAAGTTGATTAGTTGTCAAGCGAGATTGTAGGCTAGCCCTAAACCATTTTGATTCTGGAGTGAGACTGTAGGCTAGCCCTAAGTTGATTGGTTATTATTAGAAACTGCAAGCTAGCCCTAAACCATTTTGACTTTCAAGCAAGATGACTTGTTGGCTCTAAGTCAATTGGTTGTTGAGTGAGACTGGTGGCTAGTCCTAAATCATTTTGACTCTCAAGATAGACCATAGGTTGGCTCTAGGTCAATTAGTTGTCGAGTGAGACTGTAGATGACCCTAAATCATCTTGACTTTCGAGTGAGATCGTAGGTTGGCTCCAAGTACATTGGTTATCGAATGAGACCACAAACTAACCCTAAACTATTTTGACTTTTGAGTGACACTGTAGGTTATCTCTAAGTTGGTTGGTTGTTTGGTGAGGCCATAAGCTAGCCCTAAACCATTATTAGAATATTTTGTTCTATTTTATTTGGTTTGGTTCTTGTGTTCATGTCCTCATTCTTGTTCTTGTTCTTGTTCTTGTTCTTATTCTCATTCTTGTTATTGTTTCAAGAGATTTTCCTAATCGATGATGAGGCCTCGGGTGGTTGCTGTGTTGATGGAGATTCACTGATATTCAAGAGACCATGGGTGGCTACGGTGTTGACAGAGATCCATCATCAAAGGGAGAGCCACGGGTGGCTGCAGTGCTAGTGGAGATTTGCTATCATAGGGAGAGCCACGGGTGGCCGTGGCATTAGTGGAGATCGACTGTCGTGCAAAGCTTGGATGGCTACAGTATTGGTGGAGGTTCACTATTGTTCATAGAGCTGCAGGTGGCCACAGTTGTTGGTGAAGATCCATCATTGTGCAAAGCTGGGGATGGCTGCAATATTGGTTGAGATCTGTTGTCATTCACAAGGTCATAGGTGGCCACAATATTGGTGGAGACCTGTGATTGTACAAAGCTATGAATGGCTGTAGTATTGGCAAACAAAAGGAATGCCCATGATGGGATCTAGACACCTAATTCATTCATGTTTGGTCATTCAAATCCAGGCTGCTAGGAACGTATAGCGGTTGGCAAGGAGTGAGGCCGCAGGTGGCTGCAAGCCTTGAGTGATAGGAGAGGAGCAACAGCTGCAACAAGTGTGGAAAAATAAAGACCTTGAAGGAAACAAAAGAGGAGAGGAGGGAGAAGGGAAGAAAAGATGAAGACAAGGGGGTAAAAGCTTACATCTTTTTGATTCTTTGTTGACACCTTCTTGCTCTCCTCCTAGATGATGAGATCTTCATCAGAAATTCTCCTTAAATTTGTGTAGAATTTGCTCACCTTTGTTCCCTTTTTAAAATTCATGAGCCCTAGCCCCCTTTTTATAGGGTTTTGAGAGCATCTCTAATTTTAGTTATTGGGATTTTGTCGAGAGATTTGATGGGTATTCTTTTGCCATAAACTTCATATTTGAATCCCAGAATGATATTCTATGAGATTATACTTTCCTTGTTGAAAAATTGGATTGATTTTGATGGATTTCAAGAAGAATTTTGTTTCCTTTTTTTATAGATTGTGACTAAACTGGGTGTCTAGTTGGGAATTGAACATCTAATAGCAAGCATTGTTCAGACAGTTGGATAATATTAGACATCTAATTAAAACCAGACATCCAACTATGAATAGGGGTTCATGAAGTCGGGTAGTACCGGACGTTCGGTTAGAAACTAGACAACTGATTATGACTTAGTTTAGGTTCTGCTTATGACTCAATTTAGGTTTTGGGCCCATTTTTTCATCCCTTTTCTATTTCAAATTGACCGTAATCATTCTAAATCAAGATCAAAGTCCAACTCTAACTCAAAATTGGGGTCAAGTTATAAAATCTACCTAAACAAAATGCCCCTTAACATCCACCTTGTGAGGTTCCTTGGTGAGGGGAGTGGATCCAAACCATTGTGAGTTCTTGACTTCTTTTTTGTTGCTTTTGCAAGTGTTTAATAGGTGTGTTTCCCTATTTTCTTTCTTGTCATCTTGTGATAAGTCCTTCCCACACCCTCTTCCTTTTTTTTATAGGGCTTCGAAAGGATTTCTAATTTTAGTTATTGGGATTTGATTGAGAGGTTTGATGGATATTCTTTTGCCATAAACTTTTTATTTGAATTCCAGAATGATATTCTTTGAGATTATACTTTTCTTGTTGAAAAATTGGATTGATTTTGATGGATTTCAAGAAGAATTTTGTTTCCTTTTTTTTATAGATCATGACTAAACTGGGTGTCTAGTTGGGAATTGAAAATCTGATAGCAAGCAATGTTAACACAGCTGGATAACATTAGACATCCAATTAAAACCAGACATCAGACTATGAATAGGGGTTCATGCAGTCAGGTAGTACTGGACGTTCAGTTAGAAACTAGACAACTGATTATGACTTAGTTTAGGTTCTAGTTATGACTCAATTTAGGTTTTGGGCCCATTCTTTCAACCCTTTTCTATTTCAAGTTGACCTTAATCATTATAAATCAAGATCAAAGTCCAACTCTAACTCAAAGTTGGGGTCAAGTTATAAAATCTACCTAAACAAAATGCCCCTTCACTTCCACTTCGCGAGGTTCTTTGGTGAGGGGAGTGGATCCAAAACCATAGTGAGTTCTTGACTTTTTTTTTTGTTGCTTTTGCAAATGTCTAATAGGTGAGGTTCCCTATTTTCTTTCTTGTCATATTGTGATAAGTCCTTCCCACCTCCCCCGCCTCCCCCCATTCTTTTTATTCATTTATCTTTCTTTCCTTTAAAGCTGTCATGGAGCCTCTTATGGTTGAGAGAGTCTAATGTGAGAAAGAAGATAGTTTAGCCTTGCGTTGCATCCTTCCTATCTTGGGGACTAATGTCAAAGTCGTTATCATGTACAAATCTCAAGAGCACCGAAAGTGAGTGTAGTTCAATAATTATCATCTTTTTGCTTGCTTCTCCAAAGAAGGGGCTTCATGTGCTAATAGGGCAGTTGAGTCTTTCATGTTGTAACTTGTTGGGCATTTTAGGCAGTGAGAATCTTCAAAAACCTTGGGAGCCCATATCCTAAAAGGCCTTTCACCTCCTTCGTGATGATCCTTCTCACTTGTCAAAACTGTGCCAGTCTTTTCAAATTACTTAGAGTGGGTGACGATGTGATATCTCAATTTTCAATCTTGCAAGCTTTGGCATCTTTGGGGGGAGTGGGGTGGGGGGTTGTTTTGGGGGGGTGGTGGTGGTTTTTGGGGGGGGGGGGGGGGGGGGGGGTGGTGTGGTGTGGGGGGTGGGATGGGGGGTGCTGTCAAGGGGTGGGGAGGGAGAGGGGGGAGTGGAGGGTCATAGCATCCAAAGGTTATTATGCACAAAAATCAAAGATTTTACGTAGCATGGTCAAGATGTGGAATGATGCCACAAAAACTTTTCATACTCCATACGACCAGGTTGGTATCTCCTTATGGGATATAAAATAGCTAGCCAAGATCCCTATTCTTGGGAGGTTTTATGATGAGTATGTCCCTACTAACCATCATGTGTCCCTCGATTTTAGTTACACCCTTCATGACTTTCTTAGGATTTATAATTGGATTGTGATGCATTTACTGAATGATTAGAAGCAGGCATACTTTAATCATTGGGTTGACATTTCTGTGAAAGATCTCAAATGAGTGAGCCGACTCAGTTTGATTGGATCATGCACAACACAGGAGTTGTCCTTCCAGAGTTTGGCCCTGAGATATATTTTGCCACTTTCATCTATTTGTGGCTTTCCTATTTCATCATGCCACGCCGTGGGTAATACATTAATCCAAAGAATTTTGTGATGGCTTGCAAGATGGCATTACACAAAAGTTTGCTCTAGCTTATGTAGTGCTAGGATCCATATATGCGGGTTTCAAAGCAATGGTGGATAGCTCTAGAGGACCAAGTGATTCCTCAACTTCGTTTCCCATCCAATTTCTTTATGCCAGATTTGTGCACATTTTCAGAGGACATATACTGAGTTGGAGTCTTGTGATGCAATTAAGGGGCTAAGTCACTCATGCTTAATCCTTGTTCATGGGATGATTCAAATCATGAATATGGTGGCTTCTACTTTCACTCCCAAGGAAGCCAGGATGCATGTGCAAGATCCTTGAGACTTCAAACGACAAGCTTTCCCTTACACTCTTTCAGATTCTAAGATGCTAGCCGATGTGGCTTATCTTCTACTATCTCTAGAGGCTTATGAATACATCATCTCTTTTGTAGCAGGAGTATTTTTGCTCAGCTCAGGAGAGTACTTTACTACAAAGTCTTATAATCCACACTGATTCTCTCAATAATTTAGGTATGATTAGGGCTTTCTTGAGAATTTTCATGCCCCCTCACTGCCATCATCTCTAGGATAGTTAGTGGGATATTGGTTGCATCTTACTTGCCTTCAAGATAATTCAAAGTATTATATTCCTGATATTGAGCAAGAGGCCAAGGTTCTCCATCTATATGTCACAAGGTTTAACAATATTAGATGATACTTTTGCATTGATCCAAAGTTTCTATTCAGGAGTGAGTCTAGTGTAGCGAGTAGCAGAGAAAAACATGCAATAAATAGCAAAGGGTCAAAGTGGCAGAGGGTCTAGGTGACATAGAATACCTTGGAGAGTAAGTTTGCTCATCTTGGACCAAATAATGTGAGGCCCATCCCCCCTTATAAGGTCAATGATGGCCTTTTTGAGGTAATGTCCGTACCAGATTGAGTCTAAGGTGAAAGGCACCTCAATCTGCTCATGACCCTTGTATTCCTCATGCATCAGGGTTGACTTTACCCATACACCATCTCTAGCTCTCATTTCCTCATTTTGCATGATTGATATGAAAATAGGGCCTGGGGTGACCCTTCCTTCACTAACACTAGTGCACCAATTTTTTGACATGGGTTTGGATGGAATAGTCCTATTGGACTTGCCATCATTAAATGTGAGCACGTAGAGGAGGATAGAGTTTCCAGATATTGGTTATTCCTTTATCCCATGTTTGCTTTTTCTTTCTTCTTTTCTCTAACTAAAATCATGTTCTAGTTTAGGTGAATTGGATGAAGATTTTAGAGGCCCACCCGATGATATTTTAGACTCAGATGGTAAGAGATATCTAAACTTTTTCTAGGTTTTGCATCATGTGCATATTGATTTAAGCCCTTGCTACAAATGTGGTCTCCGGATCATGCTTTAGTCAATGGATGTTTGCGCTCATGGGTATTTGCCAATTGTCACCAGCATTAGGTAATGGTCTTCCATCTTCTCCTTACTTCAAAAATTTTCTATCTCCTAATGTATCACTTGTCCTTTTAGGTGATGATAGAGAAGCATGAGTGAGTGACCATTGAGCTACCATGATCGTCAAGGGCATCATTAGGCTTTATGCATCTTAGGACTATTCTTGTCCTCTTTATCTAGAGCCTCTATTTTTAAGATCCTCTTTATTTATGAATATTATCATTGTTTTATGGAACTTCTTTGCTTCACATTAGGTTTTACTTGCAACTTTGTATTTTTTTTCCTTTGCATCTCAATCCCACAAAATGAGTTTTGATTTGCAACATGAGGGTAAGCTAGAGTTGCCACAATAAGTGGGCTTGATTTGCCACAGAAAGTGGACTTGAGTTGTGAGGAGTGGACTTCAGGTTGTCCCAAGGAGTGGGATTGATTTACTACAATGAGTGGACTTGAGTTGCCATGAAGAGTGGACTTGATTTGCTATGAGGAGTGGACTTCAAGTTACCACAAGGAATGAGCTTGATTTACCAAAATGACTGGACTTGAGTTGCCACAAAGAGTGGGCTTGATTTGCCACAATGAGTGGACTTTTATGGGGGTGTGGACTTGACCATCGCACAATTTGGGTGGGGTTTTGTGTTTATGTTTTGCCTTGAGAAACATGGAGTGCATATTTGACTAAATGTTTTGAGGAAGTTAGACATTCTATTATAGGCAAAACAAAGACACTTTTTTTATATCTTTGGTGCCCTAGTGGCTTAAGAATAGTACCTTTTTATATCTTTGACCATGATATAGCGAGGCATGCCTCTAGCACTATTCACACTTAGACAATAGAGGAGTGGTTGCATGAGAGACCTCTTATGCAAGACTCCTTCGATCAAGATGAAGTTTAGGGCTAGCTTCTTAATCTCCTAAGCTTCTTTTGGGTCCTTGAGAAGTTGTCCATCTTTAAGGTAGGAGATAATGGGATTCATCTAGTTAGGCTTTGAGTCCATTGCATTTACCTTGGTGGTCTTAGAGTAGCTAGGCTGCTAAAGATTCTCCATGAAAATTTATCTTGGTACTAAAATTAAGGAAGCTAAGGCCAACTGAGTGAGGGCATCTACCTCTGTATTACTATTTTGAGGCACTCACTAGATTTCTACTTGATTCTTTTTGGCCATAAGCTTCTGTGCCACAGCCAGATACATGGCCATGGTTGTGTCTTTCACCTTATACTCCCTAGTGACCTACAAAAACACAAGCTAGGAATCACTAAATACCTTTAATTGTTTAGCTCCTGCTGCTATCGCCATATGTAGTCCAAGGAAAAATGTTTTGTATTTAGTAATGTTGTTTGAGGCCACGAATTCCAACTGAGCTGAATTCTTAGCTACCCTTCCATACAAGCTCTGGAGGACTATGCTGACCTTGCAACCTAACTCACAAGATGAGCCATCTACTCAAACCTCCTATGGTTTGGATTCGGGTCCTGTTGGGGATGACGTAGTCTCCACCAAGAAGTTTGCTAAAGCTTGGGCTTTGAAAGTTCTCCAAGCTTCGAAGGTTACGTCAAATTTTCTTAACTCAATGAACCACTTGAATAGTCTCCCTGAGGTTTTCAGCTTTTATAGTGTCTACCAAAGTGGCGGATTGGTGAGCACTATGGTTGGATGTGACTGAAAGTAGGATAGAGTTTCCAAGTCGCCAACACTACAACATACACTAGTTTTTCTAATGGAGGGTGCCAAACCTCTACACTTGTGAGTAGATAACTCACTTAGTATATTGGGTGTTTCTTTTCACCCTAGTCACTTACCAACATCGAATTGACTACTTAGTCTGAGCTAGCTATATAGAGGAAGAGTATCTTGTTTGATCCATATCTTAATAGTAAAGGTGGTTCAGATAATTGCTTTTTGAGGTGTTTAAAGGCTTGGTCACATTCCTCTATCCATTCAAATCTAGAGCTTTGCTTGAGTGCCTTAAAAAAGGGTAGACACCTCTCTCAAAAGCAAGACAGAAAGTGATTGAGTGTCACTAGATATCCTGTGAGCCTTTGCTTTTTCTTGATAGAGCTCAGAGGCTTCATTCCTATAATTTCTTCAATCTTTTAGGATTGACTTCTATTCCTTATTCCAAGACAAGGTAGTCAAGGAACTTTCCTAAGCCTACCTCAAAAGCACACTTCTTTGGGTTTAACTTCATCTTGAGCTTCCACAGTGTATCAAAAGTATCTTCCAGATCCTTCAAATATTCATCGACCTAGAGGCTTTCTACTAGCTATTATCAACATACACTTCCATGATCCTTCCAAGCTGAGGCTCAAAAACATTATTCATCATTTTTTGTTATATTACCTCTACATTCTTTAGTCCAAAAGGCATTGCAACATAGCATAAGGTACCTTGATCCATGATGAAAGTGGTCTTCTCCTCATCCTTGAGGTGCATCTGAATCTGATGGTAGCTGAAGGACACATCCAAGAAGCTCAGGAGTTGGTAACCAGATGTAGAGTCAATGAGCTAGTCAATCTTAGGTAGAGAATAACTATCCTTCAAGCAAGATTTATTCAAATCAATGAAGTTGACATATATTCTCCATTTATCATTGACCATCACCATGTTTTCCAACTACTCAAGATAGTGAACTTTCCTTATAAATGTTACATTAAGAAGTTTGCTTACCTCTACACTGAAAGCTTTGTAGCATTCAAGGGCGAGGTGCCTCTTCTTCTACTTGACGAACTTATGATTTTCTACAACTTTGAGTATATGCTATGTCACTGAAAGGTTGATACCTAGGGGTCCTTGGGAGTCCATGCAAAGACATCCTGGCTCCTTCTTAGGAACTCTTGTAACTTAGTGCATAAGGGCTTTATGAGATTTGCTCCAAGCTTTAGTCCTCCCTGAGCCTTCATCAACAACCAGGCTAACAAGGTATTTCATAGATTTAGAATGTCCCTTTCTTGGCTTGGTGATGGATTCATTGATCTCCACCATTGTTGTCCCTTTCTTTTTTGGCTAGAGCTTCTTAGCAAGGCTTTGATCATCCCCCACTTTACCTTGCCATGTTTAGTGGAAAATCTCATGATTAAATGGAAGGTTGAGATTATCGCTTGGAGCTTATTAAGCGCTGGTCATCAAAATATAATATTGTAGGTAGAACGTCTCTAAACTACCACAAAATTTGACTCAATTGTGTTGTTCCTAAGAGCTTTTCCAATGGTGAGGAGTAAGTCGATCATGCCAAGTAGGGTGACCAAGTTCCCCCGTGAATTTGGTGAGTGTCCCAACATACAACTTTAGCTTTGGCTCTATCTTTATTTGGTCATAGGCTTAGGTGAATAAGATATTCACCAAACTTCCCCTATCTATCATGATGTGATGAGTGGTGTAGCCATATACGACCATTGAGATCACTAATGTATCATTGTGGAATGTAAAAACTTCTTCTAACTTATTGGCAGAGAATACTATGTCTCCATAGTCAAGCTCGCAATGGTGCCTCTTCATCACCTCCTCCTCTGAGACCTCCTGCCCCCAATAGGGGTTTAGTATTTTCTAGTCAACACCAAAGCATCACTTTGAATCAGTGGGCTTGTCAAGATCATATTGAGGTTACTCTTGACTAGAGGGTTTTGCAACTTGGGAGCAGGGTCCCTTTAGGGCGAAGTTTGTTGATGATTCTCTTGCATTCAAGCTTCTTCAACTCACTCACCTCAGTGGATAAACTACCTGAGGTGGCCTTCTTTGATTAGCCACTCAATTTCATTCTTGAAGTGCCTAGATTCTTTTGTGTCATAACCATAATCACAATGGAAATGATAGTAGTTTGATTTGTTGAGTTTTTGCTTAGTAATGCGCATGGGTTGGGCCTTCATAAGGTCTCAGTATTTGATCTACACTAAGACTTTGGATCTTGAGTTGTTAAATGAGGTATAAGTCTAAAATTTAGGCTTCTTCTTTCTCTATTTGGTTTTCTACTTCTTTAGCCTATGGTCTTGCCATCCCGAGGTTCTCTTATCTTGCTGCCACCTTTAGATTCTTTCTTTGCCAGTATCACTTATTTAGCATCTATGTGCTAGCAGGCTAGTTGGATGAATTCTACCAACTGCAAGGGGGCTAACAAGCCATCTCATAGGCTACCTGAGCTTGTTCAATTCTATTGATTGCAATGGTGGGGATGATGTAGTTGTCCAACTTGGTAACCCCTAGTTGGACTTTGTTAAATCGGTTAGATATTCCCTTAGGCTTTCTCCCTCTTTCTACTTCAACATGAGAAGTGTAAAGGGGTCCTCTTTCACCAAGGGACCAATAAGATCAATTTATTTTAGGAACATATCTGCCAAGTCATCAAAATAAGTTGTTATATATCTCAGAAATCCAGAGTACCATGCTCTAGCTAGGTCTTGCGACATCATCAAGAATGCTTTACATATGGTAGAGTCTCATACCCCTTGTAAAATCATGGTATTCTTGAAGGTACTGACATGATGGATTAGATCCTTTGAATCATCATACGCCTCTTAGGGAGGTTGGTAGAACTTTGGCTATACTAGGGAGTAAGCAATTTTAGGAATTAGAGGAGTATCATATCTCACTTGATTAGGATGATAGTATCATATCCCTGACATCACTCTATCTGGTTCTTGGTTGGCAGCCTCATCGGCCAAATCATATGTATATCCATCATAATCCCTTGAAGCTTGAAGCCAAAGAGAGATTGCCATCAAGGGGTCACAATGGCTTTATTGATGGTGTCCATTAGGGGGTACCTAGCTCATCTCGGATCCCAATTCATTTTTGGTTTGACTATTTTTAGCTTAGTATATCATTGTTATTGATGTTCAAACATCTTACTCACCATGTCCAATCACAACCATCATCATCAATGTCAACATTGGCTCATTCTTCTCATCTATTGCTCCCGCCCTCAAGAAATCCAAATCCTAAAAGATATAGGATTTCACACATCCTATTTAAATAGTAATGAATCTATGATATTGGGCGGATCCACAAATCTAATCTAACAATTAAATCAATCAAATCAAAATCAACTACTAGATTAAATTAAATCCTAACTATTTGGATAACAATCAGATTATAACATAGTTAGCTTAATTAACCTTTATGAGGTTTTTAATGACAAAATGTTGTTTCAAGTTTAGGAAAGGCAAACAAACTTCTTTGTTGCGAGAATCAAAAACTAAATTCGTTAATGCATTTTGATAACTACAATAAGTTCTGCAATAAAAAAAGAGAAAATATTGGGATAAGCATGTTCATATCTTTTATTATATGTCAATCACATGATTTTCAAACATAAAATTGCTAGTTTAGTTAAAACATTTTCTTAGAATGGAAATAAAGTTCAGTATACATGTAGAAACTAGAACTAAGATAACCTTTAAATTACATCTTATTCCATTTTGGTCATCTTAATGAACATTGGATGTTGCAAATCATTTCCTATTAAGCTCATTCTTGGTCAAAGGGCTCCAGAAGAATTGGTTCATGTAAATGCATACACTTGTTTACTTAGTGTTGCAAGACAATATCTAACTTAAATCTTTGCCCTAATAATTGGTCTTCTCTACACTACAATCTGAAGTTTTGAATTTGCAGATCCATCTTCTTTGATAGTATATTTTATTATTTGTCTAACAATAGTAATGATCTTAACCCTAAATAAAAATTCCCTCAAACTTGAATTTGATGCTTTCAATATACGATTAGAAACTTGGATCTATTCTACAATGAAAAAAAAAAGTAGCTTTTACACAATGACACAAGCTTGAAATATTATCTTTGGCATAATAACATGGGCATAGAAGAACCTTGTACTGACACTAGTCACTCATCAAGAGGTAATGTATTTAGAAGTTTCATGGAGATAAAATGCAACACTTTCAGTTTCACAGAGAAAATTTTGCACATGTAGCAAGAGTAAAAAATCATATCTAGACTAGAGTAAATAGAAGCTATCCTAATATTCTAAAAGTGCTCTCATGTTTTCCTAGTTATTATTCGTGTGTAAAGCATGTCAAGTCTATATTCATGAGAGAATATGTGATGCAATTTCTGACTTTATAGTTGGGCATTGACTTATTCTTTGATTGGGTAAAAGTATCACATTAAATACAATTAGATTTATCATTATTAATATCTTTTACTTTTAAGTAATTATAAATTTTTATATTTGATGATACACAAAAGTAAATTGGTCGAGTTAAAGTATCAAACCAAAGCCAAACTCAAAAATGAGTCTCAGGACAATGCACCGGAGGTAAAAAATTTTCTTGGAACCGAGCTCCCAGTGGGTAATCTGACTTACCCTAACATTGAGCTATGAGAAGCTTGGTGACCATAGCTGACAATGAATCATCATATGGTTCAGTAGCACTGAAAGAGATCACACTGAATTGCAATATCTCGATATAAGTAGAATAGGAATCAGATTAGACATGGGATCTTATGCACATTTATCTTGAAAATAAATCCCTAAGAATCTAGATTCTGCAACAATCTATTATGAGTAATCCAATGGAATTGTGGCCCCAAGATGATGAGATTCAGATATTCTTCACACTCCATAAATAATATCATCTCCAGAAAGGTACGAACTAGTACCATTTCCTTTCTTCCAATAAATAATTTATGCTCTCTATTGACTTGAGTGTCGGAGCAACTACTGTTAGAGAGTTTCTGGCAATCCTCTTCATAGGTTTTACTTGTTGTAGATTAGTAGAGGAGTGGCTTGGCTGATCAATCTCGAGGAGCCTCTCAAACCAAAGCTGATGGTGAACTAGGCTCCATCAACAAATTGGTGCTTTCATTAATATCTGCACTGCTTCTCTTTCTAGCTAATCTAAAAGATCTTTGATGATCATCTAGCCATGCCACCTACATCATCACAGTCCTTATCATCCAAGAATTCACTTGGGGGACAACTGGCTTTGGCATTAGCTAAATCCATAATTCATCTAATGAATTCGATGTGCTAGTTCAACGAGCCAATTTGACATCCACTCCACCACCACATCCTCGTGGAGCCCCCCTACAAGTGGTACACAAGGTACCTCCTGGACCATCCAATTTGGTGAGCTACCATAAATTTCAAACCTTGGAGATTGTTGTACAATAGGGGAGCAACTACTGGAGGTTCAACTACAAGCTATGCAAAACCTACAAGTCTAGCAGGCAGAAAATCATGCTCAAGTGATGCAGAATTGCCAGATGGATAGCACTCAGTGGCCAGCCCAACCTCAAGATCAAGTTTCTATCCAAGGTGCTACACTATACTAGATCCATGAGCAGCACTGTCACCTTGCAAGCCAAATGCATTTTGGTGCATAATAGTATCCAAGCTACCATGAACCATGATCAGCATTTTCCCTTTGGTATCAAGCCTCGAGGGATTATGGTGGGTGCGATCCCACCTATTACCTGACTAATGAAGCCAAATATCACCCACATGCCAGTCCAACTTTAGCTATAGATGCACAAAATACCTAGAGGGAAATAATGACATATGCAATGCAGGAAAGATTTGGAGCACCAGGCTATCTAAGCCAGATGGGGTATGAAACTCGTCTAATCCCTGAGATTTCATATTCTCCTATTCAACCAAAATTCTTATAGTCTCCCTATGAGGTGTATGATAACTCGAAGGACATAGTTGATCATGTTAATATATTAAAGAATGTCATGATTCTATAAGGCATGTGGGATTCCACCATGTATAAGGTATTTCCCATGACACTACAGAGCCTATCTTGAGCTTGGTACACCGCACTTCCGAGACACTCCATCACCTATTTTAGTGACTTGATAGACAAGTTTGTAGAATAGTTTATTTTGCTAGTACCTTAGCAAAAAGACCCCTCAACACTTCTAACACTGAAGAAGAAGGAAGGAGAAAGCCTCAGAGACTATTTGGCTCGATTTAATAAAGCTCAACTAGAAGTTATCAAATTGGATAGCTTTATCATCCTTATTACTACTATCAATGGTTTCCAATAGCCTCAAGTTGCCTATGAGATGGCTCATTGACCTCCTAAAAGCTTGATAGAATTTATCCAACTAGTCAAAAAAGAGTACATCAATGTTGAAGAAGTTATTTTGGCTAAAAGGGAATATGAGGGTAGTAGCAAACCAAAGAAAGAGCCTTCAGAAGCCATACTCTCTAAGACAAAAAAGCAAAGAACTAGACGGAAGGAATGTTAACCCAAGTTTCAAGCTTATACATCATTGAACAACTTGAGGTTTGAAGTCCTTACTCAAACTAAACATTGAGACTTCCTACAGAGGCCTTACTTGATCTACACTACTCGGTAAAATGTTGATAAGACAAGATATTATTATTTCCACTAAGAGAATGATCATGACACTGTTCAGAGTTTCAACACCTCAAGGATAAGATAGAAAGACTCATAAGAGAGGAACACCTTGAGTAGTTCATATGCCAAGGTGAATGAGCGAAAGAAGCCCACCTGTGGGAACATCATCAACAAACCTTTCCTTAGAGGAACTATGCTCTCGAGTTGCATAATCCACCTCAGAAGGGCAACCTCAACATGATCTTGACAATCTTGCTAGCTCAGAGTGAAGCCTCAGCATTGGCCTCTAAATGCCAAACCATCATTGAGGGGAATGAAGAGGTGAAGGCACATTATGAGTTTTGACAACGAGACATCGTCTTTTCAGTGAAGGATTTAGAGGAAATTTTAATGCTGCACAATAATGCATTGGTCATTTTGGCAATCTTGGATGGCTATGTCACATAACATATCATGACAGACATGGGTAGAGGTATGCATTATTTGGTTTAAACTGAATAAACCAACTGAACTGAAATCAAATAACCAATTCAGTTTAGTTTATTCAATTTTCAATTTGGTTCAGTTTTTAAAATAAAAAATTTTGTGTTTGGTTTTAGTTTCCATTTTTGATTTTTAAAAATCATAAAAATGGAACCAAACTGAATTACATGTGTATATATATATACATAATATCAGTTTCGGTTTTGGTTTCTGATTTCGATTTGAATATGATTGAATTCAAACCAAAAAAATAAAATCAATTTAAAATTTTGGTATTCGGTTTAAATCAAACCGAACCAAAATATTTCGGTTCAGCTTTAGTTCGATTTTTGTAGCCTTTTGTTTCAGTTTGGTTTTTGAATTTTGAAAACCAAAATTTTTAGTTTAGTCTATTCGATTCAGTTTTGAACTGAATGCACAGCCTTAGACATGGGAAGCTTAACTAATATTTTATTCACCCGGGCATATGATCAAATGAAAATTGAGCAAAAATTGGAACCATATGTCAAAATGCTCACCAGATTTATGGAGAATTTGGTAAATCCAATTGGCATGGTTGATCTACTCCTCACAATTGAAGAGAATCCTAGGAGCACCATAATCAAATCAAAATCCATAGTGTTTCAAACACGCTCCACCTACAATGTGATATTGGGCCGACCAATGCTCAATCAACTCTGTGGTAATCTTTATGTTTCATTTAGTTATGAGATTTCCAACTAAACATTGTATAGGTGAGGCATGTAGAGATCAAAGCCTAGCTAAAAGTGCAAGGCATCCTATTGGCACAATAGCTCAAACAAGAAGGGCAAAACCCCAATGGTAGCAAAAGTTGATAAGCCCACTATGGGGCTAAAAATTGCCAACGTTGAACCTGAGGAGTAGCTCATTGAAATCAAAGAGTCCACTAACAAACCAAAAAGGGTCTACACTAAACCAATGGAGTAGCTTTTCAATCTCATCATTAACAAAAGCTCCATAGGAACCCTGAAGCTCGAGGCAAAACTCATGAAGGCATTATGCACTGAACTAGGAGACTTCTTGTGAAAATGACAAGATGTTTTTGCTGGGTCCACCGAGGACCTACTTGGCATTGACCCTTCTATGTCACAATATGAATTTGTGGTGGATAATGGTTACAAGTCATTCAAGCAAAAGAAGAGGCATTTCACCTCCAAACATCTAAATGTCATCGCCAAAAATGTAAGCAAACTTCTCAATGAAAGGTTCATTAGAGAAGTTCATTACCTCGAGTGGCTTGCAAATATGGTAATGGTGAAGAAGCTTAATGGCAAATGAAGAATGTGTGTTGATTTAACCAACCTGAACAAGACATGTCCAAAGGATAGTTACCCTTTTTCTAAGATAGATTAACTAGTGGACTCTACCTCAAGCCACCAACTCTTCAGCTTTCTAGATGCATTCTCGAGTTACCATTAGATTTGAATGCACCCTGAGGATGAAGGAGGTCCTTCTTAGTGGCACACCCCAATCTAACAACTTAGCCAAGGTGAAAAACTGAACCCTACTCTCAAGTATAAAGAAATGTCTTGAGAGGGCAAAAGGTTCTTGGGTCAAAAAATTACCACATGTCTTGTGGTCTTACTAAACCATGCCCTAGGTGACTACTAGAGAGTCACCATGCATTATGTCTTATGGGATTGAAGTAGTCATTCCTATAGAAATTGGGCTTACTTCTCCACGAGTCAAAGCACATGATCTTTAGGTGAATGATGCAAACATCCAAGCCATGAAGGATATCCTACTAGAAGTTTGGGAGAAGGCTCACACTAGGGTTGCCAAGTACTAGTGACGAGTAGCCAAATACTATTATCTGTGAGACCATAGTCAAGAACTACAACTAGGCTACCATACTAAACTTATTTTTTGAAACTCAGGGAAACTATCTCCTAACTAGATAGGCCCATTTAGGATCTCTCTAGTTGTGGGACTAGGGACCTTCAAGATTGAGCATTTATATGGCAAAATGCATCCTTGAACTAGGCATATCCACAATGTTCAAAGGTTTTATCTTTAATAAAAATTCTTATTCCTATATGAAATTGTCTATCATTGCTACTCAAAAAACCTAGCTTTGCTAGCCTCATGGTCCAACCAGATGCTTTGGTCACCCCATCGAGGTATTAGCTTTCAGCTACCAAAAATTGTGGCTCTATTAGCCTCATGGTCCAAACAAGTACTTCGATCACCTCACTGAGATATTAGCTTTCATCTACTATAAAACCTAGTTTTGTTAGCCTTATGGTCCAACCAAATGCTTTGGTCACCCTATCTATTTATCAGCTTTTCAGCTAAAAAAAACTTATCTTTGCTAGCCTTATTGTCCAGCAAGGTGCTTCAGTTACCCAGCTGAGGTATTACTTCAAAAAACTTGGCTCTACTAGCCTCATGGTCCAACCAGATGCTTTAGCTACCTAGCAAAGGTATTACTTCAAAAAACTTGGCTCTGCTAGCCTCATTGTCCAACTAGGTGCTTCAATTATCCAACTGAGGTATCACCTCTCAAATCATCAACAAATATAGCTTTATTGACCTTATGGACAAACCAAGAGCTTTGGTCCACAAGTGAAGGAAATATTCATGCAAATAAGTAATCACATTAAGGACATAAACCAAGCTGCTCGCTAAAGCTATTAGCCGAGGAGAACAATTAAGGGGGATTGGCTAAGTTGACTCTTTGAAGGAAAAATAGCCAAAGGAATTCAACTTTCAGAAATCAAACCAAAGGGAACAACAGTTCAAAAAAAGATAAGGTTTTATTATAACCCGAGCCCAAACTAGTACAAAAGTTCTTCATAAAAAGAAGTACAGCTAGTTAGAAATATGCTTGAGATACTCTATCGGCTCACTTGGCCCTTGGACACCCATTTTGGCCTCTCTCTTCTTTGCTACCTCAGCCTCCCTCTGGATGAGTTTCTCATACTCCCATTCGAGGCACAAAACCCTCAAGTTATTCTAAAGTTCAACCCAGAGATCAGAAGGCTCAAACTCAAAGTTATGGTGAGTTTGCTTCACTGTGTCCTAATAGACAAGGTACCCCTCCAAGAAGGAGGTGGTGGAGAGCTTCCCACATTCGTAGAGATGCTCATCACTAGCCTTATACTGTAGGATGGCTTCCATCCTGTTCAGCTTCAAAGCCTCAGTGTGCTCTTTACTCTAGAGGAATGTGGTGACCACTTGAATTTTGGCATCGTCCAAGGTAGCTTGATGGTGAGTCTCTAGGACTTGTAGACCGGACAAAGCCAAGTCATGTTTGGCCATGAGGAGATTATTCTCTTCCTTCATTTGTTCCTCATCTCCTCCACACTAAGTTGGAGGGATTCTAGTTGAGAACAAAGCAACTTCACCTCCTCCTCGGCTTTGCCATTCCCAATCTTTGCCAACCTATGAGTCATTGAATCAATGCCCTACATGGCAGAAAAATTATAGGATCTGTAGCTGAATAAAAAGTCAGAAATGACATAACAAAAGGAAGAAGACTATCAACTAGGTAGCAATTTTAGGAAACTTATGTTAGAGCAAGATCTAACCACCCTCAGAAAAAGCTCATCATTGGGGAGCCATGCAATAAAAGGGCTAGCATCCTCCCCAAATCCCCAAGGAAATACTCCTGAGCATCAACATCCTTCAAAGAACCTTGGTGCTTTGTAGAAGACCGCCCTTATGCTTCGGCACGTGCCTAAGATAAAGCAAGGATGGAAGTAGCTCCCTTGCCCCTATCAATCGTCTTTGTCATCATATGATGAACGGGTGATTAGATGTTGCCCTCAGTAGCATCAGCTTGAGGAGGCAACAATAATAGATGAGGTATTGTTTACCTCTTCCTTGTCCACTCCTTGCTAGCACCATAACCTCCCTCTTCTTCCTCCCATTTTCTCCTTTTGTTGCCTAGAGGTATCGACTACCTGCCAATGGGAATCTTTGGCTCAGAAGGCTTCTTATGAGAATGCGAAGCCAATGACTCCCTAAGAGATCATCTCTATTGTCTTAAATTCTCATTCATAAACAAGATCTATGCAACCCCTACAAAGCAATGCATGGTAGTTCAACTAGATTGAGATGAAGTATACATAGTAAAACAAAGGAAATTGAGAATTGAAAACTCACTTGATAGTGAGGGCAAGATGGTTGCTATAGTATCCAAGGTGCCAACCATAGCTAGCTCTGAACTAGCTCCCACAAAAGGCAAACCCTAAACCCTAGTGGTCAAAGCTGATCTAGTGCAAGAGGATGAGAGTTTCTTTACAGATGAGGCCACTAGCCCTGAAGCACTAGAGGAAGGTGGAGATTTCTCCTTCAAAATGGTAAATCCCTTTATAGAATCAAAGGGAGCAAAAGAAGATGCCATTTGGAAGTGGCCTCATTGAAAGAAAACAAGAATGCAGAGAGAAGAAGAGCAAAAGCTTTTGAATTAACCAAGGTAGAAAGGGCAAAAATGGATGAAGGGCTCTTTATATAAATGCATAGGATTTGACAAGTCAATAGCTCACTCTCCCAAGTGGGGCGACATCTGACACTTTGTGTTATGGAATATCAAACAAAATCTAGACAATCTAGTTATCCACACCACTTTGGATCAAATCTCAAGGTACACGTGTTGAGAACTTAATCGAGCTATAGATCCATCACCAGCATGATGTATGAACATAATGTATTGAAACTAATTCCCTTATGATGAGAAGGGTGACATGCTACATCTATGAGGAGCAGTGGCATGATTTATGAAGAAACACCAAATATCCCAAGAGAGCAATCATCTCCTATTAGCAACCCCAAACACCAAGTCCCAAAAGCTTGGTGTCCAAGCTTTGGGGGGCACTAATGATATGTTGAAGTAAATCAGCACAGCCAAAGTATCAAACCAAAGCCAAACTCAAGAACGAGTGTCAAGTCAATGCACCCGAGGTAAAAGTTAGCTTGGAACTGAGCTCCTAGTAGGTAACTCGACTTACCCTAACACTAGGCTATGAGAAGCTCGGTGATTGTAGCAGTCAATGAATTCTCATATGGTTCAACAGCACTGAAAGTGATCACACCAAATTATATTATCTCAGGATAAGCAGAATAGGAGTCAGATTAGACATGAGACCTTATTTGCATTTATCCTAGAAATAAATCCCTAAGAATCTAAGAATTGTAACTATCTATTATGGATAATCTGGTGAGATTGTCGCCCCAAGATCATGGGATTTAGATATGATCCATGCTCTGTAAATAATATCATCTCCAAAAAGGTACAAACTAATCCCATTCTCTTTCCTCCACTGAATAATTTGTGCTCTTTATTGACTAGAGTGTTAGAGCAACCACTGCCAGAGAGTTCTAGGTAGTCCTCTTCATAGTTTTTACTTGTTGGAGATTAGCAAAAGAGTGACCTAGTGGGTCAATTTAGAGGAGCCTCTCAAATAAAAGCCAATTGCAAACCGAGCTTGGTCAATAATATTGGTGAAAGTTTTGGATTTTACGTTCATCTTGATAAAGTCTTTTGCAATAGAAGACTTTGTTTGTGTTGCATCTACTCAATTCTGGTTAAGTAGAGTTCTGCCACCCCTCTCCAGTAGATCCAAATATGCACAAAACAAGGAAATTGACCACTTCGTGATGACCGAGGGATAATGTTTTGATGCTAAAGTTAGTGTCTCCCCTTTCCTAAAGAATGAGATCTTTTTGGAGTTGTGGCAAGAAGGAGAGAGAAGAGAAACCTTCCTTACCTAAGTGCTTTGGTCCTCTTCCTATGTGATTTGGGGGCTAACTTAACACCTCCTCTAAGAATAACCCTACCATAGTTATCAAGTGAGTTAGTCCAAGACGTTATTGGGAATCTATTTAGTTGTTTGTTATTGTGAGCTAGTGGACTTTATTAGGTAGTGAGAGGTGGAGCAGGACGTGGAGCAAAAGTGGTTGCTACAATAGGAGCTTACCCTGTAGAATGCCACGAAGGCTAGCAGCTACATGGGCAGAGGATGCGTAGGACATACCAAAATACCATAGCTCAACCTTTTTGGACCTTGTCTAGATGAGATATGAGAGACAAACTGCTAATGTTTATGGATTTCAATTTTGGTCCAAACAATTTTTTTGTTAGGCTCAATCTTTGAGTTTGGGTCAATCAAGTTCCTTGAAAAATCATGGCTCCCCAAGCCCTTCATTGCATTCATGCAATTCAAATGCAAGGGCTTGTGTGTTAGGAATGCTTCCCATGGTTGCCTCCTTTAGTGACAATTAATTTTTGGGATTTGAGGCATTCGATGCTTTATGGGCCCCCTATTTAGTGGTTTTGGCAGCCACCATTGCTCCTTAACTTTTATGGTGCCTCCTTAGGAATTGTTCAGGCCTATTGGTTATTTGAGCATGACTCTTCATTGACTTGTCACTCACAAATCATCATATTCTGGCTATATAAGGAGTGAGCTTGGAAGTAAATTTTACCCCCTCTAGAAATCTTGTTTGTCGTCATAACTTTCATATGTGATTTTCTTTTCCACCTTTTGACGTTGTCGAGTAGGTTCATATTTGATTTCTTTAGCTAATATTCAAGCTAACATTATCTTGTGCAGGCTCTAGATACCGCATGCCCTTTCAATGATAGGATGACAAAGGTACCCCTATCTCCTCATCATCTAATTTTGAGGAGCACATTCTACCTTTGCAAGAGTTGCTAGATGTGGCTCTTGCTATGCTTTATGTAGAGTTTCGTTGAGAGGTAGTTCTTGTAGTTCACCTTTTGTGCATTTCATCTTCAATTGCATAGTGACCACTCTCAAGTTTTATTTCATCTTGGTAACATTATTGCATAGTGACCACTCTAAGAGGAGGTCTTCTAGTCCTACTCGGTTCAGTATTACTTATCATAGGAGCTCGACCATGCCCAGGCTAAGGTGCTAGAGTTTTAGTGCAAGCTCTTTGCCTCTAGCAACTGGCAGTCCAAGGGTAGGCTACGAGGGGCCTTTCTCTAGAACTACATCCAAAGTGAGTGAGCAAGGTCTGGCTAGCATATGAGGCCTATGTGGATGCCGAGCTATGAGCTATAGAAGCTATGGAGCAATTTTACTCCAAAAAGGAGTTCCAGGAGTTGTTGGAGCAGGCTTAAGACAGCAAGGTTATTGAGGCACAATGCCTCCTAGCCAAGGTGAGGTGCAATGACTTCCAAAAGAGGTTTACTTACTATAGGGGTTATTGTAGGGAATGACATATATAACTACAAGTTCAATCAATGCAGCCTCTATCTCTTAGAGGTGGACTAGATTGAGCAAGGTGGCAACTAAAGACCTACCCCACCAATGCCAAGATGGTGAGCATCCTTTGATGGCCCTTCCCACTCTCTACCATTTCTCCCAAACTCGGCCCTAGGCTAGGCCACTCAGAAGCTCCAAGTTCAGAGGTCAACAACTCATAAGCAGGAAAAGGCCAAACTAATAAAGACAATCCTCCCTTGGCCTTAGGGTTTTATGTTTTTCTTGCTTTCTTTTGGGAAGTTTATCTCCTTTTTTTCTTCTATTTGACTTTCATTATTGAAGTTACATTTTCTCACCTCCTCATCTTTACTTTTGTTCATTGTTTTATTGATTCAACTGCAATGATGATCTTGATATTTGCTATATTTTGGGCATTATTGCTTGTGTGTCATATCTTTTTTTGAGCTTTGTGATGCAATGAATCAAGGTGCTTGCAAAAACTACCTTTAGGGAGAGTGATAAAATCATTATCAGGTCTCAATATTCCCTCAAGGCCCCTCAAACCTCATGCTTTGGTCAAATGATGACACATGTGGCCAATATTTAATTTTTGCCATAGTTATGCACATTCTTCATGTCAATCGCAAGGAAATTTGGGCTCTATCCCACCTATTAACTTCCCTTTATAAGCAAGAGGGTTCCATGAAGGATTTATTCTCCTTCTCGATCCTCATTTTGTGCCACTCCAAAACTACATCGGCTCCAACTTGCAATTCTTGTGCTTTCTCCCCAACCTCCTCACATGAAAGACTTCATTTTTGCTTTAGGATGTTGAGTGAATTTCTTCTCTTCCCTTTTCATACTAGTAGTTTATTCCCTCTAAAGCTTTGTTCTACTCTTTGCATAACATCTCCCCTTTTCTTTCTCTTTTGGGTTTAGCATTGAGCCCAGGCTTCCTATAGTTGGAATGGGGCCATTCCTTCTAATGATAGTCCTCCCATTTTTAGGTTTGGTGAACATCTATTCTAGTAGGACCTTAGGCTCCACTAAGAGGTCTTGGCAAGCTTCCTTCTAGCTCAGCCTAGACATTTAAGCCTCCTAGGGTGTGGCCCTTAATATCCAGCCATCCTTCACATGTTCAAGTCTGTCTCACAAAACAAATACTAGCCGAGAAGAAGATTAACCATCTCTTTCCTAAGTTTGATTTTCCAATTCGCCTCAAAGTCACATTCTTTCAAGATGATTCTAGCTCAACAAAACACTCAAAGGGATTGCCATTCTACTATGGTGCCTTTTGGATCCAATTCAAATTGGACTTTAGTTTCCCTTTCCTCCATTCTTTTGTGATTTCCTTAAGCCCTATGAGCTCCTTTTAGGTTTAGTTACACCCAACATGATGACCATCATATCAACCTTCTAGATGTTTTCTTTAGCTTATGGGTCAATCCCTCTATGAACATGCTTAAGAGCATTTATATCTTGTGTCAGACAGGTAATCACGAGGGGAATTAGTGCATATCACCTCAAAGTGTCAATAGCTAATATGGGGAAACCTTACTTTTGCTTATAGATGGATGGACTATTGCTTAAGGATTTTCTATTTTGATGACTTGGGGCTTACCTCTCAGAGTGGGACTACCCTCTAAGTGTGACAACCAACCCATCCTCTATGGGCATGAAGCCAATGCACTTGCCCATTGGGCCCACTCCACCGTCGAGAGTGAAAGGAATGCCTCTCTTTGGAGCTCTAAAGAGTACTTGTGTTTGTATGAGCTCATCATAGCTCAAGAATTTGGTGGGTAACATGCCTCTGAGCTATCAACCTTGTAGGGTAACTTTGTCTTTTCCTTAATTCTCATTTTCTAACAATTGTTGTACCTTGCAAAGAGGAACGATGCTTGGTGAATCAACTGAGCCTTATGGAATAGATTTCCCCAACTTTTTTCCCAAAAGTGCACCACAAGTGAAGGAAGCTTGCCTCACCCTCCAGCAATCAAGAAAGCACAACCTAATGAGGTCTGCCTTTGACCCATTCAAGGACTTGTAACTACTGGCGATTGACACTAACTTACTCAAAGTATATCATTGCCTCTACCACTTTGACTCTTGTGTCCTTCCTCAATACTCGTCTAAGCCTCCATGCCCTGTAGATCAAATCTTCCAAGGTCAAGGTTTCACCTTCACCTATTGTCATCTTTCCTCCTGAGGACAATGAGCTCATCCTCTTGGCTAGTAGTACTCGGCCCTATGACACTATCTAAGTCATTGTATAACTTTATTCATCAAGAAAACTTTGTAACTCATTGTATTTTCAAGTTTTGTGTACTAGGAAATTCTTAATGAAATGTTTCCCTTCATATATTTGGTGTTATTCTATCTCAAACATTTATGATGAATGAAAAGGCACTAGCCTCATCAACCCTTCTTGGGACATGGTTGATGAGGTCAATTTCATAGAAGGTTCATACCTTGGTTTAATGCCCTTGGTTTAACCTTGCTAAATAGGAAGGCCTTCCCTATTAAGTTTGAGGTTTGTGACTTTACATTAGGAGATGCCGATTGCCATTTAGCTTCCCAGTTAAATGAGGGGCCTTCAACAGGGGTCCCATAAGTTAGGCACCAAGTCAATTGCTGCTCCTTGATCAAGTGCAAGACTTGTAACTGGGCTTTGGGAGTTAATAGCAAGCTTGTAACCATGTTCCTTAGTCAAACACAGGTCATGTAATTAGGCTTTGAGGCTCAAGCATAGATCTTGTGACCATGTTTGTTTGTCAAGTGTAGGACTTATAACAAGGTTTAGGGTCAAGTACAGAGCTTATAACTACATTCATCTGTCAAGTACGAAACTTGTAACTAAACTTTAGGGGTCATGCATAGAGCTTATAACTATGTTCCTTAGTCAAGTGTAGGACTTATAACTAGGCTTTAGAGGTCAAGCATAGAGCTTGTAATCATATTCCTTGCTCATTAAGAAGAAACAACTGAATGTGACAATTTACCCTATAAGCCTCTATACTTCCTTTATCAAAGTGGGAGACCTCATCTCAAAAATTTCTTGAGTCTTTAGCGGATTAGCCTCAATCCCCCTTTTCAGAGGTGGTAACCCATAAACTTGTTGGCTAACACTCTAAGTATGCATTTCTTTGGGTTCAGCTTCATACAATATCTCCAAAGCATGTTAATAGTTCCTTGTAAATTAGAAATCATACCTTAGACACTCTTTATTAGTATATCATCCATGTAAGCTTCAACATTCCTCCTAAGATTGGACCTAAAACCCTATCGACCATCCTCTAATATATTACCCTAACATTCTTCAACCCAAATGACATGATTACATAATGAAGTGTCCCCTACTATGCTATGAAGAAAGTTTCTCTTCATCTTCAGTGTTCATCTTAATCTAGTAATATCCTAATAATGCATCAAGGAATTTCAACAATTGATGTCTAGCATTCAGCCAACCAATTGTTCTATGCTCAAGAGGATAACTATCATTTAAACAAGTATTATTGAGGTCCATGAAGTCTACACACATCCTCCACTTTCCATTACTATTCTTTACCATGACCACATTTGTTAAACATTCTAGGTACTAAACATCTTTGATGAACTTGGCTTTTAGCGGCTTCACCACCTCTTCCATTATAGCCTTTTGGCATTCAAGAGTAAAATGTCATTTCTTATGCTCTACTATATGAGGATCTATCCCTAGTAAATCCTCTGTTGTTTAGGCAAATATGTCTTGGTTGTTAAGTAGCACATTCTAGAGTTCTGCTAGTAACTACTTTTGCAGCACAATTCTGACTTTGATGGTGTGACCCTTTGCCTCATCCATGACTATGTTCATTATCTACTTGACAACTTTAGGTCTGCTTCGAAGCTCTCCTTCCATCTTCTCCTTCCCCTTCAATTTCCTTTGTTCTTCTAGATAAGTAGCATAGCAAGGGCAGGCCATATCCCTATCTCTACACACTTCCCTAATCCCAAATTTGATGGAAAACTAAAGAAGTAGCTAGTAGGTTGAGACCATCACCTATAGCCTATTAAGTGTTGGCTTGCGTAGAATGATGTACAAGAATAGAGTTAATACCATGACGATGTCAATGAAGAATGTCGAGCTCCTCTATCCCTTGCCAGTAATCATGAGTAGTTGCACCTCTCCTTTTGAGTCTAATGAGTTTCCTATGAACTTGATTAACTAGCTTTGATAGGGATGCAAGGGCTGATCATACTTCATTTGGTCATAGGCCTTTGTGAGTAGGATATTCGTAGATGCTTTCATGTCTACTAGTACCCTATGTGTTAGATATCCATCCAAGATCAAAGTTATGACCAAGGCTTCATCCTTCATCCCACTGTTCTAGGCCTTTTTTTGAGGTTCACATATCGTCACATCAACCCCATCCTTTGGATGCTTCATTTGCTTGTATGCCTCATCAAGGGCTTGCCTCTTCAAGGTGGCTAGATTACTATTGTCCTAGCAAGTCTCCTCCCAAATCATTGCTAGGTAACCCTTCAGTCTAAGCAAACCTCACCATGTAGCCCATGCAGATGAGGCACTCAATCTCAAATTTCAGGTTTTTACACTCCTTTGTGTCACGATCATAGTCCTTGTGGTACCTAAAATATTTGGAAGTGCCCATCTCTCCCTAATCTTGGCAGATATATAGTGGTTTTTGCAAATAATCTTAATCCTCAATCTATGCTAGCATTTTTTAGCCAAGCGATTGAGTGTTGTGTAACTTTGGAACTTTGCTCTCTAGTCTCACTACTCGACTTTCAATCCCTTAAGTTTAGACCAGCATGATTCTCTCCTCATTTTAACTTGAGGTCTATCAGCCTCTTGTTAGGCTATCATCATCTACTTAATATCAATATGCTTGCAAACTTGCTTAATAAACTCAATGAGCATCTACGGTGGTCATCATGCCATCTCATAAGAAACCTTGCCAACCCTCAGACTATTCATTTTAGCTACTAACACAATTGAATTGTCTAGGTCATTGACCTATATTTGGGTGGCATTGAAGTGGGAGAGATAGTCCCTTATACTCTCTCCTTCAAATGATGTATCACTAGTAATGTTGACAAATTATGGTGCCTTGGGATCAAAGAAACAAACCGGTTCATGAATTTGCATTCTATGTTATTGAAGCTTGTCAAGGATCTACCATAAGGCTAAAGAACCAAGCTTGGGCTAAGACTTGGAGTATACCAAGAAATTCCTTCCATATAATAGTCCTTTTCACCCCATAAAGTATCATGCTATTCTTAAAGGACCCAATGGGTTCCAAGGTATCCCTATTTTTTGTCATATGACTCCTATGGTGGTTATTAAAATTTGGGCTATGGAGGTTTGGTGAAGAGTGGTGAGTTTAACACATTCATTGCACTAATCAACACCAAATTTAGATCACCAAACTCTGAAGTCTCTTGTCCACTATCTACATAATGTGTTTCTAAATGTCTTCTACATTCCATGTGGCTACCTTGGTATACCCATCTTGGCATATGGTTCATAGCTTTTATCTGAGGTGTTGGTAGGGCTTGGCTCCTAGGTTGAGCTAAGGTACCTGGTGCATGTTAGTTCTCTATACAACTTGCATGGTCTTTTGATATTTGTTGCCTTGCCTATATTATTTTGATCGGCTCACTTGTGCCCCTTGGGCATGTTGGTGTTGACACGTCGTTACATGCATATGCACCATTTGGGACTAGTTCTTCACAAATTGAGTGAGGGCATGCATCTCGACTGCTAGTTTGGTAAACTTGCCTCTAGACATTGGATTGCTATTCTAGTTCCTTTACAGTGCCTTTGGCTGATTGGATCTCTCTATCAGGGAGAACAAGGCTACTACAAAGTCCTTGCAACCAAATGGTAGGGAGCTATATCATCTCTAGAGGAAGCCTATTGTGATGCCATCTACTCCAATGTACCCATCACCACATGCTTTTCCACAAGATGCTATCTTAGTAGCATAGTCATGATAGACTACCCAGAGATTAGGTACTATAGCAGATCTCAATGAAAAATGAAATGTTGTATCCATTCAGTTCTAGTTGAAAAGTAGTGTTCTTCTACTTGTCTCTAGCTGATTTAAATATGTTCAAAAATAAGAAAATGCCCACCCAATAATGACCAAGGAAGAATGCTTCAATGCTCAAGCTAGTGTCATTGTCTTCCTAAATAATAAGAACTCCTTGGAGGATAGCCCAATGTTGTGTCAAGAATAAGAGAGAAGAGATTCCTTCATTACCCGAATGCTTTGGTCGTCTTCTTACATAGTTTTTGGGGTAGCTTAACCTTTCCTCTAAGGACAAGTCTACCATGATTATTGACAAAGTTAGTCTAGGAAATTTTTGGAAACCTACTTGGTGTTCCATACTGTGAGCCAACGAACTTTGTCAGGTAGCTAGAGGTAGAGCAGGAGGTAGAGCAGAAGGTGGTTGTTTCCACAGAAGCTTATCCTCTAGAGTGCCATTGTGACTAGCTACCACATGGGCTAAGGGTGTGTAGGAGGTACTAAGATTCTATAGCTTGGTCCTTTTGGGCCTTGCTTGGCTGAGGTACTGGATTGCACAATTTGGTCCTTTTGGATCTTGTTTGGTCAAGGTATGAGAGACGAGCCTCACATCTCAGATCTTGAAAGTTGAGCTCTACAATTCAACTAGAATAAGCCAACAATACATGTATGAAAAATTGCTTGAGCATTCTGCATGCTCCTTCTATCCCTATGAGGGATAGCCCAGTGCCCTAGGAGACAAACTCTTGCACTACCAACTCCCTACATCACCAACTTTTTCTTTAACTCCTGCTTTATTTCCCACTACATGAAAAAATCTGTTGGGTCATAGTATGAAATTACAGGTAGAATATCTAAAATGCCCTCAGCTACCTTGCACACCAACCATAGTAGAGTTACCAAATAAGCTCAAGTCAAATTATGCAAGTACCCTATACAACAAGGCCCCAAAGCACTAGGTAAAATATTCTCCCCCTCTTCCTCTATAAGTTCAACTCTTGCATATCATTTCTTCCACAACAAACCCTAACTTTTTTCAAAGAAAAAGGGAACAAGAAAGGATGACATACTAAGTTAAGCATTGGAGTATTCTTCCCTAGTCATTACTAGATGAGTAATGTTTGTTCTTTTGTACAAGTTGGAATCGGTTGAAGAGACTCTAAGTCAGAACCCATTTGACCCAATGCCAATCCAAAAGATATTATTGAGATTCTACTATTCACTATGTAATTATCAAATCGGTAGAAGAGAAAATCCATATCAATATCTTTGACAAAACCAAAAGTCCTGGTGAATTTGAAGAAGATAACTAATATTTGGAGAGAAATTGGACGTGTACAAAAAGAGCAAAAACTAATATTTGGAGTTGGTGTCCTTAAAAAGAATAGAGAATTTGTACTTAAACAAATATTGTACAAGCAATACGGTTATCACACTTGTAGATAGTTTTGAATTTGATTTACTTATGATGAATTTCTAATATGCATTTAATTCAATGCAATTTTTCTTATAGAGTACAATTATTCATAAGTAGATAGAGAAATCAAGATTATTTACAATCATATTTTACACAAATTAGAGAAATTTAGTGGAGTTCAATATGCTCACAAAGTTATTGCTAATTATTGTGGCAGATTTTTACTTATCTAAATTATATTTGCTCATCACCTTTAGAAAAGGGATAACATAAAAAAGATACCAATGAAGCAGAAATAGAATGAAATATAATTCATCAAGATTTCAAGATTGTATATAAATAATTTTAAATCAATTTAACTTGATTTAAATTTAATATTAACAATGATGATACACCAAACTATAATGATTAGCTTGGTAAAACTTGATAGGTGTGAATCGAAACCAAGATAGCCAACTTAGTTGACCAAAAGTTGATCTCCAAAGTAGCCAATTGAGATGACTAAAGGTTGATATCTTAAGTAGCTAACTAAGGTGAATTCTACAAATCAAAAGATCAATAGAACCAAACCCAAGACAAAGTCATGAACTAATTCATTCAAGGTAAAAACCTACCTTGACACTGATCCATGAGAAGTTTGGTGTTCTTAGCTGATGACAAACCCTTATATGGGTCAATTACACCATGAGGAAGTTGCACCAAATAGTGACTAAGTCTCCAATGCTTTGGTTGGCACTTGGCAAGGATCGAGCGATTCTAGAGATTTTATCTTTATTTAATTTTGGAAGTAAATCTCAAAGGATTTGATATTTATGATTGCCTGTTATGAGAAGCAAGATTGCTACACCATATGATCACAAGATTCGGATATGCTCCACACCCTATGATCATGAGATTCTAATACACTCCATACCCTATAAATAGCCTAGTCTGTAGAGAGGTAAGGACAAATTCCATTCTCTGTTCTCCACTATATTCTTAGAGATGACGATTGATTTAAGCATCAGAGCAGCCACCACTAGAGAGTTCTTAATGTACATTGGTGATTGGTGAATGGTGAAAAGTGGTCTAGTGAATTGGGATCTCAAGGAGCCTCTCGAACCAAAATTGATGGTGAACTAGATTCTATCAAATAGTTGGTGCTTTCATTGAGAACTACTCTACCTCTCTTCCTTGCATATTGCGAGAGAATGGTCAAGTGAATCGGGATCTCAAGGAGCCTCTCGAACTAAAATTGATGGTGAACTGGGTTCTATCAAATAGTTGGTACTTTCATTAAGATTTATTATGCTTCTCTTCCTTGCAGATTGGTGAAAGTGTGGTCTAGCAAATTAGGATCTCAAGGAGACTCTTGAACCAAAACTGATGGTGAACTGGGTTCTATCAAATAGTTGGTGCTTTCATTAAGATCTACTCTACCTCTCTTTCTTGCAAATCTAAGAGATTTCCAACAATTTTTCAGCCATGCCTCTGAGAATAGTACGACCATCATCATTGAAAAACCCACCTGGGGACCAAGTAGCCCACTACCAATGGAATCACATAACTTGTTTGGTAAACTAGGTGAGTCAGTCTACAAGCTAATTTGGTGACCCAACCTCCACAATAGCTCTAGGGAGCCCCTCTACCGATGGTCACTGAGTCACCTTCGGGTCCCTCAAACTCAATAAGTCAGCCTAAGTTCTAGACCTTGGCCACTATTGTCCATCAGATGAGGTAGCTGCTTGAGGCATAGACATAGGCCATGCAAAACCTATAAGCCCAACAACTGCAAAATCAAGCTCAAGTGATGTAGAGTCTGTAGACTCAATATGATCAATTGCAAGCCCAAGTTCATACTCAAAACACGAGCCAAGTACACCTCAATGCACATCATCATCCAAACTATCATGACCTATCACTGTAGTTTCACTTTGATATCAAGCCTTGAGGGATTATGATGGGCATGGCCCCACTTATGACCTAGCTAATGAGACTACCTACCACCTACATGCCAATCGAGCTTCCACTAGAGATGCACAAGGTGTATAGAGGGAAGCTATATCATATATGCAACTCAAGAAAGATCAGGAGTACTAGTCCATCTAAACCAAATGAGGTGCAAAACTCTTTTAATCCCTAAGATAGCATACTCTCTTATACAACCTAAGTTTCGATACCCATCCTACAAAGTGTATGATGGCATGAAGGACCCCATCAATCATGTCAGTATATTTAGGAAAGCTATGATTCTACAAGGAATGTGGGATTCCACCATATATAAGATATTTCCTATGAGATTACAAGGCCCAGCCCAAGCCTGATACTCTAAGACTTTCAAGGTACACCATCACATGCTTTAATGACTTGGTTGAAAGGTTCATAAAATAGTTTATCTCACTAGTACCTCAATAAAAGGACCTCTCTATGCTTCCACCACTTAAGCGAAAGGAGGGGGAAAGCTTAAGGGAGTTTTTGGCTTGGTTCAACAAAACTTGACTAGAAGTAAACAAATGGGACAACTCCATCATCCTAGCTGCTGCAATTAATAGAATTCAGCAAGCACAGGTTGCCTAAAAAATCGCTCATCAATTCTTAGAAGCTTGGCAAAATTCATCCAACTAGTCTAAGAGCACATCGATGCTAAAAAGGTAATTTTGGCTAAAAGATGATATGAGAGTAGGAGCAGGTCAAGGAAAGAATCTCAAGAGGTCAAACTCCCTGAGCCAAAGAAGTAGCAAACTAAATAGAGGGAAGATGGACCTGATTTTTAGGCTTATGCACCATTGAATAACTCTAGGTCTGAGGTGCTTGTTCAAATTAGATATTGAGACTTCTTGCGAAGGCCTTTGCCATTACACACTACTTAGCAGAATCTCAACAAATCAAGGTATTATCATTTCCAATAAGAGTATGATCATGATATCGAAGAGTGTTGTCACCTTAAAGATAAAATTGAAAAACTTATCAAAGAGGGACACCTTGAACAATTTATTCACTGAGATGAACAAGCTGAAGAAGATCAAGCATGAGAACCTTGTCTATGGACCTTGAGTTGTACAATCCACCTGTGAAAGGCAACATCAACATGCTCTTGCTAAGCCCACCAACTTAAAATGAAGCATCAACATCAGCTTGCAAATGCCGAACCACCACTGGGGAGCATGAAGAGATAGCATCATGAGGCCAAGCATGGAGATATAGTCTTTTGGGTGAAGGATCTAGAGGGAATTTTAACACTGCACAATGATGTATTGGTGATCTTAGCAATCTTAGATGGCTACACTACACAATGCATCATGGTTGATATGGGAAGCTTGATGAATATTTTATTCACCTGAGCTTATGATCAAATAAAAACTAAGCAAAAATAGAAGCTATATGTTAGGACACTCATTGGATTTATGACAGATTCAATGACTCCAATTGACACAATCAATCTACTTCTCACAGTTAGAGAGAACCCAAAAATGCCACAATAAATCAAAGTTTGTGATGGATCAGATGTGCTCAGCTTACAATGTAATATTGGATTGCCTAGTGCTCAATCAGCTTCAAGTGGTAATCTCTACTTTTTCACTTAGTTATGAGATTTTTAACTAAACATGGTACAGATGAAGCTTGGGGAGACCAAAGCCTTGCTAAGAAGTATGAGACAGCTTATTGGTGTAATGACTCTGACTAGAAAGGCAAAGGTCTGGTAGTGACAAAAATCAATGAATCTGCCACTAAGCCAAAGAAGGTCTAGGCCGAGCCTATGGAGCAACTCATCAACCTAGTTGTCGATGAGAACCCAAGGAGAACATTGAAGCTCAAGGAAAATCTCATGGAGCCTCTACACAATGAATTGGGAGAATCCCTACAAAGGGGTCAAGACATCTTTGCATGGTCCACTAAAGACCTCCCAGGCATAGATCCTTCGATCATGCAACACAAACTTGCAGTGTAGAAATTACAAACAAGCCAAAAAGAAATAGCGGCACTTTGCCTTTGAGCATCAAAGAGCCATCACCAAGGAGGTAAACAAGCTTTTTATTATAGGATTCATTAGAGAGGTTCATTACTCCTAGTGGCTAGCAAACTTGGTGATGGTGAAGAAGTCCAATGACAAGTGGAGAATGTGTGTCAACTGCACCGACTTGATCAAAGCTTGTCCAGAGGGTAGTTATCCTTTGCCTAAGATAGATCAACTTGTAGATTTTATCTCAAGCCACCAACTCCTAAGTTTCCTAAATGCATTCTCGGGCTACCATCAGATTCAAATGCACCCCAAAGATGAGGAGAAAATTACCTTCATTAATGATCAAGGTACCTTTTATTACATCACAATGCCTTTCAGACTAAAGAATTCAAGGGGGATGTACTAAAGGATGGTGAATAAGGTTTTCAAACCTCAGCTTGGAAGGAATGTGGAGTCATTTGTTGATGACATGTTGGTAAAGAGTCTCCATGCCGAAGAGTCAAAAATCGATCTTATGATATAGATGCTTATGACCTCCCCCTCTATGCCATGCTGTAATGATTCCTCTAGTATTATTACCTTTACCACCACGATGTTGTCCATAGATCAAATTATTTTGTAGATTAGATTTCACTTGACTGTCTACGGTTCCATTGCATGTGCTCAAGGTAGAAGTTTTGTATAAATGTATTGTCGTGTTATTAAGTATTTTCCTTTAAGTTCTTTTCCCTATAAGAGATGGAATAGAATAACCCGATTGAAGTGTAATGATCATGTGTCTATAATGCATTGTATGTTCTATAATAGGTCCCATTCTTCTGCCCTTTTCGAGGAGTCAATGACTATTCATAGCTATTACCTTGATACCAAAGAAGAGTTCAACCCAATGCTTTATTTCTGTCCTAGTTGATCCTGATTCGACATTAGAAGTTACACATTTGTATCCAACCCATAATTCTACTATCATTAGAATAAAGAATAGCTATGGTTCAAAAAAATAAATAAATAAAAAGAATCATTTACACGAGAATCCTTTCCCCCATCAGGTACTAATTAATTTTTAACATCTAATCAGATTAGATAATTATTCAAATTAAGAATATACACTCGTTGCTTTTTGTTTTACCCAAATTGTGACCATAAGACTATTCATTTATCCACTAGACCTAAAGAATAAACCCAAAATTCCATTTTAATTTTATTAAAATGAAAATTCCAAATTTCTTTTTTTTATTACGACATGTTGTTTTTCCCATTCATTACCTTTCAGGATCAGTCATGGTCTTATAAACTCTACCAATAGTCTAGATGAATTTTGAGTGTTTAGAAGTTTAGGATGAAGTTAAACTTGGAGAAGTGTGATTTTGGAATAGGCTTGAAAAATTTTATCAAACACCTCATCTCAAAATGAGGGATAGAGGCAAATCTAAAGAAAATTGAAACTATTATGAAAATGAAAGCCCTAGCTCAATCAAAGAGATGTAAAGACTCACAGGACGATTGGTAGCTCTCAATTACTTCTTATCCAAGTCAGATGAGAAGTGCTTGCCTTTCTTTAAAGCTCTTAAGCAGAGTTTGGGATTTGAATGGACAAAGGAATGTGACCAAACCTTCAAAGATGTTAAGAGGTACTTAGCCAAACCTCCTTTGTTGGTGATACTAGAGCCAAATCAAGTACTATTCCTCTACGTAGTAGTATTAGGCCAAGTAGTCAGCTCGGTCTTAATAAGTGACCAAGAGAGAAAATAGCACTCCACATACTACGTGAGTTATGTACTCAAAGGGCAGAGACTTAGTACCCTCCATTGGAAAAACTAACATTCGCCATTGTTTGAGGTAAATTTTGTCTACAATCACAATTGATTGAAATATGATCATAATTAAAATTTTTATACTACTAAATTATATCTCAAGTGTGTGTTTTAATTAAATTTGAATCACAGTTAAATTCGATCAAAAATGAAATTTAATTCCAACCTACATCATTGAGAAATTCATGCTCAAGCTAAGCTTAATCCAAGTGGACGGAGTAGGCTGGATATTTGAACCAAAATTGGGTCCAAAATTTATCCAAAATTTAGGCTAAAATGAAAAAATACAAAAATTTTACAAGTATATCTCTACATCAAATAAATTCTTACAAAAAGTTCTTGACTAAATTTTTCTTACAAATAGTTTCCCGTGATGAAATTTTACAAAACAATTCAGTAAAATCTTGAAATTATAAATTGGTCTTTGCAAAATTTAGAGTTTGTAAATAAACCCCTCAAAAATTTATATTCACGAATAAACCACTAAATTTTAATTTTTGCAAATAAGTCTCTTGAAAATTTTTATTTGTACATGAGTCTAAATTTTATTCAAAAAAGATCCTGAGTTTTCAAAATTTTATAAACAAGTTCTTTTTGTAAAAAGGCTCCTTTATTTAAAAAATTACAATTTCATCCAAATTTTCTAGAAATATTTACAAATAACCCACTTATAAATTCAATATCCATGGTGAATATAATTTTCAAATTTTCTTATCTATACAACAAACAAACTCATCTAGATAGTTATCTAATTTCAAGTGAATTTAATCCATATTCTTCCACAACCATCTCTAGAAATTCAAATTTCAAGCACAAAAGATTGAAATCCAATTTAAATCCATCTCTTCAAGCTCTATATAAACCTATTAACACCACAAACAAGAGGAGGAGGAGATTAAAACATAGAGATCTTGTGTGAGGAAGGCCAAGGAAGAAGAATTAGAAAGAACCAAGACAAGAGAGTTAGTTGCTTAGCTTTATCTTGCTATTCTTTGTTATTTTCTCTGCTTCTCTTCTGCTCCTGAGCTTTGCCAACTGACCTACAATCCATCCTATGTCACACCATGCTCCCCGTTTGCCTGAAGCTGTTAGCCTAGCTTGTGTCTCTCGAAATAGTTGTCCATTCTGCTCTAGCCGCCTCCCTACTAGACTTATGCCTCTCCAGCCATCTACCCTATGAGCTCCAACCTCCGCCATGCTAGACCCCTGTACACGCTACCATTGCCACTCTCCCAACCCTAATGTTGAAGCCAGACCACTGTAACTACCCATATCTCGCCCTGTGTGCATGCACCAATGTTCGAGGTTGGGCCGCCATCTCGCTGCTTCTTCTCTCACCCCATGGCTGCACCGGGCCACCAGCTCCACCCAGTTCAAACCTGCTCTGCCAAAGCTTCATTGGTCCTACCCTCCACATCCACGAGCAATCCACCTCTAGCCTGAGACAACTTCCCATGCTCTGGCCGTTGCTCTCAAGCTCCTCTACCCCCATGCCATCATCAAATGCTAGTCTTCACCACCATAGGTATGGTCAACCCCCCATCCCGCTACAAGGCTTGTGCTTTGAGCTCCCCACTGCTTCATCACTGGTCAACCCGCCGATCCATCACAGATTATGGTTAGATCCAACCAGGAGGAACTCCAGGCCTCACAGCTCGGTTGAGTGAAGAAGGGGGAGGCTTGGGTGAAAGAATAGAAAGAGAAAGAGGAAGTTAGGGAAGAAAATGAAAAGGAAAAATTAAAAAAAAATTGTTGAAGCCAACTGGAGAAAGCATAAAAAAAAAGAGATACAAAGAAAGGTGAGGGGGTTGTTGGCAAAAAAAGATAGTGAAGAATCAAGCCATCAAAAAAAGAAGAGAAAAGTTGAGTTAAAAAAAATTCTGAAATTGAAGAAAGGAGGCATTAGAGAAGATTCAAAGGGAGGTCCCCTTGTAGCAACTAGCTTGCCCCATGCTCATGGCCACCCACTGTCCCCTTCCATATCGACATATTCCATCACCACTAGGGCCACCCACGGTCCCTTTGCACATTAATAGATTTCATCACCATCATAGCCTTGCACATCAGCAAATCATGGGACTATAGGTCAGTCTTTAGGCTTACCAAATCAAGATAACCCTTAGACTCATATCCATAGGCCAGTCTTTGGGCCTACCAAAATTAGGCCAGCACTCAAGCCTACCAAAATTAGACCAATCTTTGGGCTTGCTAAAACTAGGCTAGTCTCTGGGCCTGCCAAAACCAACCCAGCCTTTGGGCCAGTCAAAACAAGGCTAGTCTCCGAACCCACCGAATCAAGCTAGCTTTTGGACCTCTCAAAACCAAGACAACCTTCAGGCTGGCCAAAACCAAGCCAACCTTTGAGCCTGCCAAAACCAAGTCAGTCTTTAGGCCAACCAAAACTAGGCTAACCTTTAGGTCTCCAAAAACTAGGCCAACCTTTGGGTCTATAAAAACTAGGCCAATCTTTAGACTTGTCACACCATAGGCCAGTCTTAGAGCCCGCCATAACATATGCCAACCATCGAGCCCACCACCTTTGGGCTTCCTAAATCAAGCAAACCCTAGGGCTTGTATCCACAAGCTAGCCTTCACGACAACCAAAATCAAGTCAGCCTTTAGGCTAGTAAAAATTAGGTCAACCTTTGGGCCTACCAAAACTAGGTCAATTTTTGGCCTCGCCAAAATTAGGCCAACTTCCAAGTCCACCAAAACTAGACTAGCCTTCATGCTCGTCAAATCAAGCCAGCTCTTGGGCTTGCACCCTAGGCCATTCTTCAAACTCATACTTCTAAGCCAATATTGGGGCTCACAAATCAAGTCAACTTCCAAGCTCACACTTTCAAGGCAATCCTCAAACTCGCACTTTAAGCCTACCCTCAGAGTTGCATTTCTAAGTCAGTCTTCAAACTCACACATCTAAGATCAACCCACGGACTTACCTAAAGTTACCATGATAGTCTGAGAACTCTTAAATCAAATTGATTAACGCAAAGTGACTCAATCACATTTAATTCAGCTCGAACAAATAAGTAAAATTAAATTGATCAATTAGATGGATTGAAACTCAAGTTGAACTAGATCCAAATCCAAATTGAATTAATCCAAACCAAATTGGTTTAGACTCAATCCAAATAGGTCAAATTGAGTCAATCTCAAAGCAAATCAAGTTCAAATCAAATACTAATTAGGTCAAATAAAATTCAAACTAAATCCTAATTGGATCCAACAAAATTTGAATGAAACCCTACCTGGGTTAAGTCAAGTTCCAATCAAACCCTAATCAAGTCAAATCAAACTCAAATTTAAACTTGAACTGGGATGAGATTGTACCAAAATCAAGCTAAACCTAAATCAACTTGAACTTGAACCTAGGTTCATTAAAATTCAAACCTAAACCCAATCAGGGTCTAATATGGGTTGAACCTAAACCCATTAACAGGTTGACCTTAGAACCTATTGATGGTTAGATCTAACATTTGTTAAGGATCCATCAAGAACTCACTAAGGGTTGTATCCAAGATCTATTAAAGATCCAATAAGAACCTATCAAGGGTTTGGATTCAATATTTGTTAAAGATCCATTAAGAAACTAGTAAGGGTCCAACACAAGGTTGAGTCCAACCCAAATTGAATTAAATCAAACTCCAATCAAAATTGAGTTCTGAATATTGAACTAAATCAAATCATATTCAAATGAAGATCAGGTTTTGAATATCGAATTGAATCAAATTGGACTTTGAGTCTAAATCAAGTTCTACATATTGAACTAAATCGGACCAAACTTAAACTAGTTTGAACTTCAGATCAAACCAAACTAAATGCAGACTTGAACTCACTCAATTAGTCAACCATATGTGATGTTCAAATGAAATCAATCGACAATATGCTTGAAGCATCAGCCATACCTCAAAGCTAAGCCAACCCAAAAGCATTAGCAACACTTCAAATTCAATCAACAATCTGTCAAAGAGGCCATCGATTATCAAGTCAAATAAACTAAGGTAGGCTTGAACTCATTTAGCCAGTCAGCCAAACATCTTGTTCAATCAAAGTTAACCAATAATACACATGAAGCTGTTGGTGACACTTTAAAGCTAGTCAACCAAAGAAGCCATTGACGATGTATCCTTCAAGCTAGGCCAACACAAAAGCATTGGTAGTGCTTCAAATTCAATCAACAATATGCTTAAGATGCCATCAATTATCAAATCAAATCAAACTAAGGTAGGCTTAAACTTGTTTAGTTAGTTAGCCATAATGGCTTGTTCAAATGAAGTTATCTCCAAGGCCTTATCGGCTAACAAAAACACTTCAAATCAAATAAAGTTATTGCCAATGCCACTAGACTAACAGAAACACTTGAAACCCTAAATTTATCACTAACACTTTATTGGCTAATGGAAATACTTCGAATCATGCAAATCAAACTAAAGGTGGGCTTCAATTTCTTAGTCAATTAGTCTAGCATCTTGTTCAAACAAAATTATCACCAATGCCTTATTGGCTTAGGGAAATACTTCAAACTTTGAAGTTATCACCAATACTTTATTGGCTAACAAAAATGCTTCAAACCACGAAGTTATCACCAATGCCTTATTGGCTAATAGAAACACTTCAAACTACGAAGTTATCGCCAATGCTTCATTAGCTGATAGAAACACTTTAAACCAAGGGAAGTTATTGCCAACACCACCAGACTAATAGAAACACTTCAACCATGAAGTTATTGCTAGTGCCACTAGGCTGACAGAAACACTTCAACCATAAAAGGTTATAATGCTTAGGTTATCGAAGACACCTTGAACTCCCTATTCTCCTTTCATGTCCCGTCGGACAACACCACCAAATTGGATTATCAACATCCACCGAAGACCAAGTCAAGGCCCATTTGAGTTAGACTCCGTATGGTCTAATGTAGGGAAGCCAAGCAGCAGTAAGCATCAAGCTTCTTTCCCACTTCCTCTTTTTCTATGTTTTCTTTAATTTCATATTAAAATTTATTATAAAGTGAGGATATACCTTTGCTTAATCCATATATCAATTTCTTCATATTAATCAAATAATACTTTCTTCTTTTCTTTCATGTCTCTATTTTATTAGCTAGGTGTCTCACTTTAGGAGGTTCCTGACTATTGTTGGGATAATTAACAACAGGGACTTGCACCTATTAGAAGTCATGTTCGCATAACACCTAATTGCATATTTAAACCACTACATTTTTTATTTGTTGTTTTGAAATTACTTCTCAAGATTTTTGCTGTCTTAGATGGTCAATTCCAATGCCACAAATTCTAGCATGTCTGGGGGGGCCTGACTTCTCCTTCAAGTGTAGAGACCTAGCTAAAATGATAGAGACATTAATAAGGTAAAATTATAATTGAAAATTAACTAATTGTGTTCTTTCTTGTAGAAGAAAGCATCCAATGGAATCAACGAAGAACTTCTCTACCCCAAAGTGCACCATCATCCTAGGAGTAGGAATGGCTATACGTCTACCTTAGTCGATGGTTGCCAAAGAAGCAGTTGAAGCTCAAATTGAGTTCAAAACCATTTTTGAGGTTGTTCAGTTCAAGAGAGCACCTACTACCATGCCGATTGAAGTTGTTGTCATGCAAGACTAGCCCACTTCTTGCTTTCCATCAAGGGGAAAGAGGCCCAACGTCATCATTCCAAATGGGAAGGGTTAATTTGATGAAGAGTTAGAAGCTGAGCCTAACCCAACAAGGGCATTAGTCTTCTAGAGATTAGGCTCAAAATGAAGCTCAAATTTTGATTGCCTTTACCTAACTCCTAATAGAGGGCAGCCAAAAGCAAGTTGTAACATGTGCACAGATGAAGAAGAATTCATCTTGGTTATCACAAGCAAAGGGAAGGGCTACTAGAATTTTCAACAGGCTTAGAAAGCCTACCCCTCAAATAAAGGTAGTTACTACCATTCCCACCTCTAACTCTTTTTCCCTATTATGTGGCTTAGAGAAGGGTAAAAGTAAGTTGAAGGGGGCATAATCCTACCTCAAGACTATGGCAAAAGGGCAGATAACTAAACAAAATAACAAGTGCCACTCTAAGGCTACAACCTAGTATGAGACTCCAAAAAGGGAGACCATCCATACAATCAAAATTATTTCCCATCATGACTTTGCGAGAGACCACGAGCCCATGCCTCAATAGGCTAAATGCTAAAAGAAGGCTACACGAACAAGGCTTACAAATAAGGAGGTTCAGGAAGAAAAGGCCCTTGTGATCCAATCCTTTCTACCACACTAGAGAGAAAGTGTTACTGCTCATTCCATGAGCAAACTCTTGAATGAGGTAATCCAACTAATGGGGAAAGTTAAACTTGACCCAAAACACACCAAGCCAAGACCTGACTTTCAAGACATGGATCATCATGTTTAAATGAAAGCCTTATTTATATCCAAAAGCTCTATTGAGGAAACCGTAGAAGCACTGTAGGAACAATTGAGACAACAAGAGAAAGAGAAAGATGAAGCTCAAAAGAGTGTCTTAGAGTTGATGGAGATGATGCTACAAATGAGACATAAGCTTGACAAGTTGGAGCAATCTCAATAGTCATCTTAGGAAGTTGTAGATGCGATAGAAGACACACCCTTATAGTCAAAATTCCTAAAAATATAGGTCCTTCACAAGCACCTCCTCCACCAACAAAGAATACTCAATCCCCAATCTTAGGAATTCCTACCAATATGGAGCCCCCAGCATACATTTAATAGCAAATACAATGAATGGCGGCCACACAACTAAGACAAGGAAGTGACATAGATATGATAAATTATGTAAATAAACCATGCCCTAGTCATCACAACCAAGTACCATATCATAAAGGCTATACAATGTCTAAGTTCAAATAATTTAATAGCATTAGTAACCTGGAACAACACATGGCTTATTTCATGAATCTATGTGGAGACTCAAGTAATAACCCCTCATTGTTACTTCGCCAATATTTACCAAGTTTAATTGGAATAGCATTTGAGTGGTATGCTAATTTACAACTGAAATCCATACAAACTTGATCACAAAATGAAAGAAGTTTTTTGAATTAGGTTTGAAGGAGACAGTGACAAGGTGACCATTGTGGACTTTGTTTCAACACCAATACACGATAATGAATCAGTTTTGGATTACATCACATGGTGGAGAAATCTCAGTATCAAGTGTGAACAGTCCATAAACCAATTTGAAGCTATAAATTTAGTTCTTGGTAACATAAGGAAGAACTGGATGGCACCATACCTAAGTGCTTCTTCTATCCGTACTTTCCAAGACCTCATTGTATAGGTCAAGAAGTTAGAGAGGAGAGGATTGGTCCTCCAACCTTGGCTAGTTCACAAAACTTAAAACTAGAAAAAGATAAGGCAAAGAAAGGGGAGCTCTCCAAAAATGTGAAGGCAGCATTCAAAGCAAATGAACAATAAAAACCTACAAACCCCACTATAAGTATAAGTAATTCTCAGAAGTTACCAACTCTTAGAGGAGATGGGGAAGTAGAACCATCCAATAATTTTCAGCAGGAGCTCAGGAAAAAGAATACTCTTTTAAAAGAGAGAGAGTGGGCAAGATCTTTTAGGATGCTTTAAAGCTTGGCCACCAATCGCTAGAATGCAAAAGGCCAAATGAGGCCAATAAAAAGGATCACTCAAACTATTATCCTTACCATAGGATATTGGGTCACACTATTGAACACTACTATGTGTTCAAGGATTGGATAGAAAGGCAATACTAAGAGGGAAAATTGAGTCTTTCAAAGCCAACATTACTTGAAACACTCACTGAACACATCAATCACATCACTTTCTTTGAGACACATGAACTACTTGCTATACTCCTTTTTAGTGAAGAAGCATAGCATACACTTGAACAGGAGCACTTGTGAGAGATCTATGTCTCTAAAAGGCTAAAGAAACTGATAAAGAAGATAGCTAAAATCCTAAAAATCTTAGGATGGTGATAAGAAAAGCCTCATCAGAACAAGCTTCTCCATATACTCAAAACATCAAAAAGGAAAATAAGAAAAATAAGAAAAAGAAACTAGCTTAACAAAATGAGTACACCATGAAGAAGACAACAATCCAAGAATACATCGATGTCCTAGAGAAATATGTCCAAGGAGATAAGAATCATGTTACTCTCAAGGAGTTCTTCCCTAATGAACTCAGAGCTTTGCTTGAAGGCTTTGACATTGGGAATGTAAAGGCTGAACTCATAATAAACAACATGTACTACCATTTTTACTATGGGGAATTTACAATCAAGGTAGCATCGAAGTCATCCCATCATTTCAGTGATGACAAAATTCAAAATGCAAGGTAGAAAGAAGCAAATAGGTTCATGGAGAATGTCACTGATGAAATGAAAGATCCTACGGGTCTCCTCAAGGGTTGCCCTTGAGACGACTATCTTAGAGAGTGGTTTGTCCGCAAGTGTGACTATGGTATACTTAAACTACAGCTAGATACTATAAAAGAGGTAGCCACTACAAATATGAAATTTGTCAAGAGGCAAATGCAAGTATTGAATGAACCCATGCAAGCTATGGTTACCCACATAGAGAGCTTGTCAAGTATGACTATGATGCTTTGTGAAGAAATTGAGAATTGAAAAGGTGCTAGTAAAAAAGGCAAAGTCATACAAAAGACCCTAAAGCGGTGGCGAAGAATCACCTACCAACCCTCCCCCAAATCAAAATGGTCACTCATGCTACCTACTCTAGAGATAGATCAAGAAAGCCAAACACTATCGAAGACAATTATCTGAGTTCACTACTTCTTATTGCACTGTGACTCACATCCGAAGTAAATACTGATGAGCAGCCATCCCAATTGCCATCAAGTGATCCAGTAGCAGATAGTCAACTCGTTAGATTTGGTAAAGCCTCAGCCCTAGAATTTGTAGAAGGATGCACTCTACCAACTTTAGAGGAATTATATGTATAGGACATGGGCAATGAATATGACTCTATGTTTAAATCAGAATAGCTCTATGATTACTTTGGGAGGCCCTACATTAGTAAACACCAAAAGAAGAAGCAGGAATTTCTAGAAAGGATTAACCTAATGATGGAGCCCATTCAAACCCTACATTAAGCCAATCTAAACATCGATAAAAGAAATGTCCTAAATACAAAGTCCTAAAGAAGGTCATGCCAACTAATAAAATAGAAGGGTTCATTCAAAAAGTCCTGAAGATCTCTTTACATGGAAACCCCCATATGCCCAACTATGTTATTGAATGGGATGATTATCATCCAATTACATCTTCCAAAGATATCCAAAAAACTACCAATTGGGGACAAGGATCTACTTCCTCTTGTCACATGATCAACCTTGGTAGTGACTCTGAAGAAGAGCCTTATTGGTCTTATAATGCTAGAATTCAACTGAGGAATGCAAATCAAATACAACCTAGAGGTGGTAAAGCACTACCCCCAAGGTAAGATATGGTGCCTAGGGATAAGAACATCCCTAGAGACAAGGAGAAATAAGTTCAAATAAACAAGGATGTTGAGCCTTTGCAAGATGAACCTACCTCCAAAAAGATGGAATATAACATAGTAGCTCACCTCAAGAAGATCCTTGCCATGCTAAGTGTTTTTAATGCCCTAATAATGTCACAAGAACTCAAGGATATGTTGATGCATATCTTGCAAGACCCAACTGATTATCAAGCAAACTTTGCTGAAGAGAAAATAAAGGAGTCTTTGTATGCTCACAAGACTCCTACCATTACTTTCACAAATGATGACCTATTACCATGTATAATAGACCATAATGGGCCATTATATGTCACTAGGGATAGTGATGGGATAAAAATCAATTATGTACTCATTGATCTAGTTTTCTCAATCAATTTGATGACTCTCCACATGTTAACGGCACTGGCTTTGGATGTGTGCCACTTGTCATCTGAAATTATAACTATATGAAGGTTTAATCAACATAGCCAAAGAGCTCTTGGAGCCATAACCATACCTCTCAAAATAGGTAAATTAATAGCTAATACTAAGTTCTATGTCATTGACACTAATGCATCACATAAAGCACTATTAGGGAGACCACGGTTACATGAAAATAAAGTGGTGCCATCAACCCTACATTAATGTCTCAAATACATTGAGGATGGTGAAGAATGCCAAATCAAAGGATATGTGTATCCTTTTAATGTTCACAAGGGACATTATAATGAAGTGAAATACTACCAAAGATCTCACATTGATAGAGGATTTGCTTCCATCAGTCAAGTAAAGAAGAAGATTACTAGTGTAATATTTGCCCCTCTCATCTAGGGAGTGGACAAACTCTTCAGATAAAGAAACCTTATGATTCTACTTGGGTGGCTATTCTTCTAATGAAGATGACAATGAAGGTCAAATAGAAAGTATTCTCCTTGTTACTAAAGTCCCAGAGGGCTTACTTAATCCATTAGACAAGCTAAATACCTATATTGTGGAGGAATTAATAACCTCCTATATTCCCCCATGACATAAGGGAAAAAATGAGATATTGTTTTACATGGCAATCCATTATGTCCCAAGCATGCATGATATCTTGAGAACTAACAATCCAAAAGATGATGACAACTATTAGCCAATAGTCATACCTAAATATTTTCCAAACATGCTTCATCAAATAATCAAGAAATCTAGCTACAAACTTCAAAAACAAAAGAAGAAAGTCATTTCTTCAAAAACCTATAGGATCCATCTCAAGGGCATGCTTGTATTCTTGGAAGAGAAAATACGAATTTCAAAGGACTAGGCTACATCACCCCAAGTATCCATATATGTCTTATGGTTACCATTGCACCTCTGTCTGATAATAAGGCTGATCAAACATCCTCCATGCATTCTAACACACAAACTACATACAAACTATATGCATCAAGGCAATAATGGTTCCCCAGACATCACAAGAAGATGAAGTCCTCAACAAAACTTCAACCAGACCAAAAGAAAGGTGGCATGATGTAGCCAAAATGCCCTCAAACCAAAGAGAGGAACTCTTGCCAAGTCCCAATCAGCATGATGAATCACTTGGGGAATACATGGTCCTCAAACCAAAAGAAGCCCCACTAGAACTTGAGGATGGGGGCCAAGCCATAATTGATGGATTGATGGAAATCAACCTAGGTTCAGAGGAAGATCCTAGGTCAATCTTTATTAGCACACAACTCTCAAAGGAGAGCCAATCTCAACTCAAAGTAGTGCCCAAGGAATATATTGACTACTTTGCATGGAGCTATAGGGAGATTCTTGGACTAAATCCTGAAGTCATAATCCACAATCTAGCTATCAATCTTAAACTTCTACCTATCAAATAGGCACCTAGGGAGATGAAACTTGACCTAGAACCAAAAATGATAGAAGAAACAAAGAAACTAATTGAAGTAGGCTTCATTAAGGAAGAGAAATACCTATATTGGTTTGCAAGCATTGTGCCAGTCAAGAAGAAGAATAGCCAAATCTGCATTTGCATGGACTATAGGAACTTAAATAAAGCATGTCCAAAAGATGATTTTTCTTTATCGATAATGGAAATCATGATTGACAATATGGCCAATTTTTGAACTATTCTCCTTTATTTTTTGGGGGGGTGGAACATGCCAGTCATAATTATCACATTTACATGGATCGTCATGAGATGTCAGGGGAAGAATATTAGTAATTGCATCCTATTCAAGGTGTGATCAAAGTTTCAAACCTCATATTACCAATTAATCACCTTTGTAGAAGCACCTGAGCCTTATCCAGGAGTTCTAAACTATTATAAATTTGTCTTTCTAAGGAGAACATCACTAAGATTGTTTCCATCAAATTCCCACAATTCGGCCTTGTTGCCATATCTTCTAAAAGTTGTCCCCTCACCGTGCTTCCAACAACTACTGAGCCATATATTACACCATCTCTCACTACACGACAAGAGGCAACATCATGGGACTATGGATCTCCCCCTACTAGTTGACTTGATAGCTCATAGAAATTCTCCAAAATTATAACTCAGACATTACTATAAGAGACTCACTTCGTGATGAAAAAGAGAGGGGGGAAAGACTCTTCTTTCAAAGTGAAAGGAGAGGAACTCATGGCTGGAGCTGATCATCAAAGAAATCTCTTATATTCATTATCTAATGACTTATGGGATAGATGATCATCTCCCTAAAAGGTAACCAAAAGAAGATGGTTCACCATGGTCTCAGGTATTCTCTATATTATTGGTTTGATCCTAGAACTCTATCTAACATGGGGGTTAGAGTAACTTCAATCAAGAAAATCCCCAACAAATAGTGACTTTTCTTGTGTTGTAGGTGTTCTCCAACTATCCCAAATCTCCAAGAGGATTCATCTGGATGAATCTCCATATCATAGCTCCCCAAATCTAAACATGTTCAAATAGGGTTGATGCTGCTTTTAACAATATTTATTCTATTCCTTGGTGGGGACATGGTTAGTGTTATCAATGGGGGACCGAGAATTTATAGCTTGTGTGTGATGGAGCACGGGTTGTTGACCCAATTCCATCTACATTTTTTAGTACAATAACACTTTTTTGACTCCTTGCTTTTTGTTTTTTTCCAATATTAGGAGAGCTCTTCTTCTTGTGTGCCTAATGCTAAGGAAACATTATGTTGGAGTTGCATGCTGGTCTTAGTAGTATGCCCCTTCCTTTTAGCTTTTTCACTTTGGTATAACTTCACATCTTATTCTTTGACTTTCCTTGTAGCTTAATTTGGAGATTGCTAACTTGTGGGCCCATCTTTCCAATTCTAAGTATGATCTAAATAATTATCATAGCCATCTTGATGGATACCAGAGTTTAGTTTGCTTCTAAGCTAGGCCAATGTGGTTTGTGTTCCTCATACTCTCGGTTAAATCCTCATCACTCTTATTCTTTGTAGTTTGATCTTCATTCTATCATCATGATTGATGTACTTTTCTTTTCCTTCTTTTATTAGACTATATCCTATACTTGTAAAAGAATTGGCTAAGTTGCACTCTTCTTTTCATGATGCATGTGAGGAGCTTGGCGTGCAAGTATTAAATTAAGGAGTTTTTTTTTAATGGCTCAACGAGTTAGACCACTATCCTTGGCTGTGTTCCCCTACTTGATTATACTTGACTATGGCTTTTGAATTTTGTTGTCTTATATTGTGGGTAGTTGAGCAACTACTTTTTCTTTTGACTCTCATTCTAGCATGGTGTTTTCCTCTAGAGACCCATTTCGAAAGGCTTCCTCTCTTCACCATGTCCCTATAGTTGATCGACCTCTTTTGACTTCGTGTCAACTTTTGGATACCTTTAGACCTCAATCACCAAGGTTTATGCACCTATGGATGCAACTAGGTGCTGAATTCTTTCTTTCTTGGTTGGTAAAGCACAAAAATCAGATTAGATAGTCTATCCTAATTTCAATAGGTGATCCGATTTTCACCCTATTTTTTTGTATTCTTTCTTTTTTCTCTTGTCCTTTTTCTTTTACAATCTCATTACCCCTTCAAGAGACCTAAGATATGCAAGTTCACAAACAACAACTAGTTCTTACTCTTTAAGCCAATCTCTCTTGACTTGGTTTTTGGACATGATTTGCCCTTTTAGGACTTTGTTTTCATGATTATTTTATGAGAGATGATTTTTTGCCTCTAATATGGACACTTGAGATGTTATCTTTTAGCTTCTACCTTTGGGCTTGCATTTCAAAGGCCAACTTAGAATTTGAGTTTTGAAGGTAGACACATGGTTTCCAATGCCACTTCACATCATTACTGACCCTTTCATTGTCTTTGGTGTCGCTTTACTTTTAGAGACCATGCCTTTACAAGAGAAAGGAGCATGTCTAGTCCCTGAAGACATTTTTTTGAAAATAATTATTTAATAACTTTTTTAAGGAAAATACTTCTTTAGGTACATAGCATTACAAGGATCACAAAATCCCTTACCTTCAGAGTTGGCTAATTGATACACATTACCAGGGTAGATGTTTGTAATTACATACAGTCCTTTCTAGTTGGGTTTCAATTTTCCTTTGTCCTTCATCGAGACAACATGGTTTAGCACCAAATCTCCTACCTCAAATTTATGCTTGATCACCTTCTTCTAGTAGGATAGTGATAGTTGATGTTTTTAGGATTGTGCATAATTAGTTGTGTTCAATTATCCTTCATATAGTAGTTTAAGCTAGCTAAGCATAGACTCTTGCATCTCGTTTAAACTTAAATCATTTTGCATTAAAATTCTAAGTGATGAAATTTGAATCTCATATGGTACTACCCCCATGAGCATTAATGTGACTTTTGCATATGCTTTCATGTGCTTCCTCAAGGATCTTGGTGGACTCCCTTTCATCTAAGCAGAATAGCATGATTTCTTATAAAAGGTGTCACTTAAGATCACATGTTGAGCTATGATCCTCCTAGCTGGATTGCAATTATTTCAAGTAGCATATGCAAGAAAATGTCCTTTTCTCAAGAAAATTTTTGATATCATAGAACCATGAGTTCCCATCATCAAGATACTTACCAGGTTGACTAGGAGGATGTGAGATGCAACCTTTGGGTTGCATGCCTTTCTCCACTTTGAACAAAAGGATTGTTAGATTTCAACACCAATTGTGGGTTCTTCTGGAGGAGAATCATATCTAACCTGATACTATAGGGGTTATGGAACACCATATGAAGGTGGCCAAAGTGTCATGTAGCACATTACTATTCTTTGGGATGTGTGTGATGGTGAATTTTTTGAATCATTTAGCCAAGAAGAAGCCCAAGTAATTATGAGTGCAATCTGACATTAGCTTAAGACTTGCTGGATTATGAGCTTTGAATATTCCTTGATCTTGAGAGGCTTTACTTCCTAAGAGAGTGCCAAGCATATACTGGTGATGAGTGCCTCATCTTCAACTTAATTGTTGGTGCAAGGGAATTCAAGCTGGTAAGCTCAAGTCATGAAATCTCCTTCAGAGGTAATAAGGTCGATGCCTAATCCTCAGCTAGCAAGGTTTAGGGCACCATCAAAGTGTAGGGTCTATATTCAAGGGTGGTCTTCATCTGAAACTAACAAAATTGATTAGTCATGGCAAAGCTCCTGAGTTGAGTGCCTAGTGTGTAAAGGGGAAATTAACAAGTTGATCACTTATGGCTTCCCCCTTAACTACTTTTTGAGTCACAAACTCTAGATTAAACTTAGCTAGGAGCTTATGTCGCCTCATAATCCCTCTCGACAATGCTAGCTTTTTGAGCATAAATTTGATTAGATCCTTCTAGTCTTGGATCAAAACCTTATGGGCCATGAAATAGTGACTTAGATTTCATGAAGCCAAACCACAACAAAGAAGGTCTTATCCATCTTTGAGTATTTCTTCTCGAACTCCAACATGGTTTGACATATATAATAGGTGGCCCTTCACAATTGTAATGTATAGGATCAGAGGTTGCCCTAAGATCGGTGCCATCAAGAAAGATGGTTTAAGGAGATATCTTTTGAGCTGATCGACTACCATTTGATGCTCCTAGGTACATTTGAACTAAATTCCTCCCTTCAAAATTTTGCAAAATAGGAGGTATTTTTCAAAGTGTTGAGATATGAATTTTATTCAATTCAAAATATTTAAAAAATTTTAAAACTAGTCTCACCTATGTGCTTAATATAGTGAATTAGAGTGAAATATCTTGGGATCTAAATATTTAGATATTAAAATGTTTTATTATAAAAATACAAGTAGTCTCATTTTTATCAAGGTTTTCAGTATCGGTTTTGGTTTCAGTTTCAACACCCAGCAAAATCGATACATTTCGGTCGTTTAGGCCATTTCGGTTTCAGTTTTGGCCGAAAGATTTTTTTTAGTTATTAATTGTGTGTTGACCATAGTTTGACTATATTTTGACTGTACTATGACTTTAAATTAAAAATACGATAAAATTTTAAAATTTTTTTATAAAAATTTAAAATTATGAAATAATTTATAATTAATTTTATCACAATATTAAATATTATTTTAATTAATTAAAATTAATTTTGATAGTTAATCACTGTTTTTATATATTACTATATACAAAAATATATAAGAAATAATATGAATATGATTAAAGAATTAAAAATTAACATAAGCAAATTTAACTTATTATTAAAATATAATTGATATATACATAATTTATTAAATATAATGTAATACAACTAATCATCATCAGCATCAGTTGAGTTTAAAAACATCTGCATGTGGAATTATGAATTCAGTACCTGAATGATCCATACGAACATTTATAGACATACGAGAACAACTAACTTTGCGCAATCTCGTGACAGTGATTCACATGGAGGTAAGACCGACACAAATTTTTTTTGACTTTACTTTTGGTGGAATGATCATGCACGCATGCACATGAGCAAAAAAATCAACGTGTTTCGATCAAAATCATTTTCATTTCAGTTTCAACCAAGATATTTTTTTATTAGTTATATTTTGACTAAAATTTAACTTTATTTTAATTATTTTTTAACTTCAAATTAAAAAATTATAATATGTTTAAAAATTTAAAAAAATAATGAACAATTACGTGAACAATATTACGTTTGTGAACAATATCTGACAAAAACTGGTAAGGGTGTCAAAATCAAATTGGCAATAGCGCTGGTCCCAGTGTAAGGTCAGTCTCAGCTTGCGGGAGTACGGGTCAGGTCGATGAGGGCGCGAGATAGGCGAGGGAGCGGCGGCAGGCTAGCGAGCGCGCAGGGCCCTTGGGCTCGGATACGAAACTGGCACGAGCTCCACCCCCCCGGCCCCCCGGTGCAAGCCCGACGAGCTCTCCCCCGCGTGCGCGAGCCCGGTGAGCTCCCGCCCTCACGCGCTCGCCCGGCAAGCTCCTGCCCGCACTTGAGCTCTGGCGTTGGTGATGAAGATGAACAGTAAACCTTAACCGAAACCAAAATTAGAGTTTCGGTTCAGATTCAGCCGAAACTGAGCCATTTCAAGCTCTTTGTGTTGGCTTCATATTTTGTTTTGTTATTATAGTGCATATGAAGATTTTTATTGTGCATCATCCCCCATTATCATGTTCATTAGTTTTATTTTTTATTTGTATTTATAGTTTTTTTAATGGTTTTATTTTTCAAGCTCATTTTTAGAATTAAATGTTGAATGTTACACATCACTCAAAGAAAAAAGTGTCATTTTTTAATAGTAAATATTGATGTATTTGCTTTTTTTTTCATAAAATCACCTACCTTATAATGTTGTGAAAAAAAAATCATCTGTGTTTTAAAAATTTGCCAAAAAAACCATCAAAATTCGGATTCAGTTTTGGTTAGTGGCTTGTGGAAAAGCAAATTTCTCATTTTGATGAAGATTATTGATTGATAATTTTGTCCTTTCCCATGCAAAAACCAATAAAGGTTGGTTGTTTACCATGGTAGTTTTCCCTTCTTGCCTAGTGTTGGTTAGCTGAAGTGATTTTAATGTACAATTTAATGTGATTCGAACCTTACATCTGCAATGGAAAACATAGAGAAATCTGGAATTCAAAAAATTAAAATAGGATATTCTTTTCCCTTTTTTTTTATGCAAGCCACATATTTGCACACAAGTCCATTACATTCTGATAACTGCATTGCAAACCTTCAACCTGAGAGCTCACGCGTGCATCAAAGATTTAACTACGAAAAATTTCATAAAATAATGGAACATATATGAAACACATTCAAACCAGCTCAAGGCCATGAGAAGCAGATTCAAAAACCAAAGAATTAGTTTTAAATTCAACTTAAGAGGTATCAATGTGAGAATTCACATCAAAACTACAATTAGTCACTGGTTCTGATGAAGCCCTGTCTCAGTTTCTATCGGTTTTAACAACTGAATTAGAAATTCTTACACAAAAAAGTACAACACAAAAACCCCAAATACTGGTCCTGATAGACAGGAAGTGCAGCCACCGAGTGCAGTACAGCATCGACCAGCATGAACAAGCAACTGCATCACTCAAAACTCTGAGCTTTCAGATCCTCAGTAAAGCACAGCCCATGATGCTCCCACAACAATGGGTCATGGGTGCCACTGGGCGCCATGCCGGTCTTTCACTTCTCACTGAGAGGACATCAACATCGGACAGCTGTTTGATCCACTGGTTCCTCGGTCCAGGCCCAATCACTCCCCCAATCACATAAATCTCATCCCCGAGACCAATCATTCCAAACCCAATCCTGCTCTGAATATCTGAAGCTGAAGAAACAGTCTTGTTTGGCAGATTCTCCCTTTGCTGCTTCATGATCAAACCATTGCTCAGCACATAGGGTTCTTCATGGACAATAGCCATTGGACCTTGAAGCCAACCAAAGTCCTCGACTGCCCATCGCTGCCCTCCATCCTCCAATATCTGCACTGTGGATAGGCCCTTATGCAAGACATGCATCCTCCCTCCAATCACTAACCCTGAACAGGCTGAACTATGTGTATGGCAGAGATCAGGGAGAGGTTGCCATTGATCTGTCTCAGGATCATAAATTTCTGCTTTTGATATTGACTTTCTACAATTTGTGAAACCTCCAGCAACGACAATTTTACCATCAAACGCACAACATGCAAACATGGCTCGAGGGACAAGCATTGGAGCTTGCTGGGCCCATTCATGCAGGACAGGGTCATAGGACCATACCTCATTTGTTGCAAAGATCTTATCATGATCACCAGTTGAAGGGTCCACCCGGTCACTACCACCACCAATCACAAATAGCTTCCCTGAAACAGAGGCCACACCAAAGCGAGCAAGGTGCCTTATATCTGATGGCATGAGAGGCAGAGTCATCCAGAGGTCTCTCATATGATCATATAGCTGCCATGTGTTCTCAGGCTCAAATGCTAACACACACACAAATTCTTCTGAGGCACCAACTTCAAACCGAGCCCTAAAGAGCTCCTGGCTGCGGAAGGCAGCTCTCCACGAGCGACACACTAGTTGCAAGCGATGATGGGCATGGAAGGGCACACGGGCAAGGCACAGAAGAGCAACTTCATTGGGCAGACCCTCTATTAGACGAGACCTGGTATTCCTCTCAACAGAATTGTTTGCCATGGCAAATTCTAGCTGGCATCCTGCAAATAGAAGATCAGGAGGCTATCAATTGATGCAAGAACAGCAAGTCAGGCAGAAAGCAAAATATGCAAAAATACCAGTCTTTTTGTTTTCTTTTAAATAAAAAACAAAATTCAAACAATTTTAAAGAAGGGTAATCTCGAGCACAAAAAGCTAGGTTTATTATACTATGTAACCTAGGACCATGCTTAAAATTTCGATCTTTATCTGTGATGACACATGCTTATGTGACATTTTAAGTGAACAGTCTAATTTTGCACTTGTTGTGTTCAATATTAAATATATATCTTTCAATCACATCAACACAAATGTCTGTTTTTCGAACTAAAATTCTTCGTGATACTCACGATTTTATTTCTGTTAACAAAGCAACATTTATGGCAGAAATGTGGCGCATTGTTTGGAAAGCAAAAATCATGAAGACCCTCCAAATTCAAATGAGCTTGCGCTTAAAGCTACTATAGTTGCATGGCAAAGCTCTAACTATTGTTGTTAGTTCAAGTATAAAATGTTGACTACATTACAACGAATTAGAAGGAAGCCAGATTTGGGCATTCTACTCGACAATATCAAGTAAAATTCCTAGGCAAGCACTTATAGGATGTTTGTAAGGTGGGTATGCAAAATAGGCATTTAATAAAACTTGATCTTAAAGGGGAATGCCTCTTTTATTTAAGAATGAAAGAGGGTATTCAAATACAGAACTCTTATGGTGATCTATAAAAGTGAATCTTAAACTGAAGAATCAAGAACTTCCGCTTTTAAAGCCACAGACAATGAGCATGTTATATTTGAATGCTTTAGATAGCCTAATTTGAAACTGCAGAACCAATTACCCTGTTCTTATATCACCACTCAAGAATGATCACATAATACCTCAGGACTCAACACAAGCTAAAAACATGGTAGGATAATCTAACAACCCAAAACAATAATGTGATCAACCTGCCCAAGTCCAATGTTTTGGAACCAAATTAATCCAGAGTCCAAAAAAGGCAATATTTAGAACAAACTGGGGCTAGTTAAGGTCAAACCCTACCAAATCCATGTAGATTATTACGTAACTATATGACCGGATAGTCCATTCAAATTATTGAGGGTTAAAAGTGAAAACTCAAAGTAGACAACAAACAATAGTAGTCCTTTTCTAACTTGGAACTTAATGGAAGCTGCCCAATTGAATCAGTGCAAAATTAACAGCTGAAAGGCCCTTCAAATAGATCTGCACAGTCAACTTCATGATCTGCAAGGTAAACTCTACAGAACTAAAGGCAGGAAAAATAGAAGGAACATCTGATTGGAGAAGTCAATTTGGTTCTACCAAACCATCCTGCTACTTTTATTTTCTCAAACCTCACAGCAGTAAGTGATGGCCGCTAAAGTCTTAAAGTCAATCTACAAAAGAGTTCAAGGAATAAAGTGGTTCCTGTAACTAACCATAGTTGAAAAAGCAGGCAGGAATAATTGAAAAGCTTCACTTGTCCAGCAAGGCTTTTAATCTAATCTAGTGCTTACAAGGTACTAGAATGTCTAATAAAGGTTTAAACCCATACAGTGCCAATAAATATTTGGTGATGATTTAGTTCCAAAATGATACCAAACTATGAGGAGGATTCAAAACAAATTGAGAAAATCAAGACTATAGAAGGATTAATCATATCATCTCTTCATATATTTAAACACAACAAAGCACCAAAAATAACATGAGCCAATAAAGTCAGAAATTAAATATGCAACTAGAAGAAATCCAGCATAATTTACAATCACCAGTTCAGAGCACACGGGTGATTGATGACACCAAAAAATTTGAAGCAGGCTCTTCTTCACAACAACCACAGAAAGTTTATGCCTGCACACAGAAATAACTACAAGGATTATACTGGAAGTCTTCAAGCAGATTAGGAAACAGAGAGATAAAACCCAAGCAAGAAGACCTGTAAATAGGCTACTCAATTTATATCTAAATAAGATCATATACCATGGATGAGACAACAACAAGGGGGTAAAGTAACAGAAGATAAATTACATAATCGAATAACTTGTAAGGCTAGATCCCTTCATATACAATCAAGGAATGCAAACCAAAAAAGAATAGAAGAAGCCCGAGTTAGCTGTTGCTAAAAAAAAAAACCCGAGTTAACCATACATCCAAGACAACTAAGTGTTTAGCAGGAAAAATTTACGGGTTTAAGTGGGTAGGATATTTTCCTAGCAGATATGGGTATATTATTTCATATTTGAGATGGATTCAGATTCAGAACTGATCTGTCCGAAATTCTAATATCCATATCCAAATATAGGTATATAGTATTTACTGGATCCAAATACGAATATCCAGAATATAAGCAATTTATATGCTAGACAAAATATTAGCCACATTTAGATACCAGAAATGTTGAGAACCCAACAAGAATTTACTTAAATCTCATGAAAAATATGGCGCAATTAGATTTTCATTATTAATAGTATTTGATGAATTTATGTTTATAATTAGTTATTATTTAAGTTATTTGACTAACTTTTGTTTTCTTTAGGAGTTATATCCCTTCATATATAATCAAGGAATGCAAACCAAAAAAGAATAGAATGAAGCCGAGTTAGCTGTTGCTAAAAAGAAAAAACAAACCCAAGTTAACCATACATCTAAGACAACTAACTGTCTAGCAGGAAAAAATTAGGGGTGGAAGTGGGTACGATATTTTCCTAGCAGATATGGATATACTATTTCATATTCGACATGGATTCAGATTCAGATCTGATCTGTCCAAAATTCTAGTATCCATATCCAAATATGGCTATGTAGTCTTTATTCCAGAATATCAGCAATTCATACATTAAACAAAATATTAGCTACATTTAGATACCAGAATTGTTCAGAACCCACCAAGAATTTACTTAAATATCATAACAAATATGGTGCAATTAGATATTCATTAGTAATAGTACTTGATGAATTTATGTTTCTATCTAATTACTATTTAAAGTATATGACTAACTTTTATTTTCTTTAGGAGTTATATCCATAAATGTTAAACAATTATGGATATTGTACATATTTGGTTTGTGTTTGAAACCAATTTAAGAGAATATGAATTTCGAATTTTATTCCAGTTTCTATTTATATTTGGAACCGTACTCATTTAATAAAAACAGATACAAATATAAGAATATCAATATCTGATTCATATTTGATTTTGTTTTCAGTCAGAATTTAAAGCAAAAAAGAAAATTTCCACGAATTTCATATTGACAGATAGTGTAATTTACATCTACACCAACCAATTAAGGGTGCTAATAATCCAGGCTCAACAAGGTTAATTGTGTACTTTGAAGTTCTGAGAAATACTATTATTTCAACATGGAATAGGGTCCTTCGCAAACAAGTTTCTACCAAATCCTGGAGGAAAGAAAAGAGAAGTGTGTTAGCAAAATAAGTTAAGAGGGCAATAGCAGGAGTTGCTCCAATCAATTTATAGAAAACGAGGCTAATATTAGTAAGATAGTAAATGACTGTTTGATTTTGTAGAAATAATTTACTAAAAGCGGGAAAAAATGCAGAATCCAATGCCAATAGACAAAACAACTAGCTACTTCAGAGCGTATGTCAAGAACAGTTTCTGCAGGAATAAAAGATTTGCAAAAAAAAAATCCAAATAAATCATTCATTGCTAAGAACTTAAAGCCAAAAAAATAATTGCATTTGAACAGGATGCTTTCAAGGAATATTTTGACTGAACAAATATAGATGGGAGGAAGATAATTGTCCATCCACTAGGCATATGAGAAAGCAGTTGCAAACTTGACACCATAAAGTCAATGGCAACTTAATCAACAGTGAGCGAGATCTAGATGAAAAATCACTTGTGAAAGGCTTTACATACACATCATTTGCATATAAGCTATATTTGTCATGTTTTATCAAAAAAGAAGAAATCGCTCCATCTTGGCATACAAACTAGCCAATCATATTCTAGTAAATTAAACATAGGCATTAAAGTTTCAACTCAGATGGCATGCTTACTAACAGCCTCACATTAATCTCAGGAATATCCATATTCTGAAAACTCATTTATAAACATAGTTTACAATTGGTGGAACTTAAGCCATTAAATCAGTTGAATCAGTTCTTGTTGAGTTGTAAGGCTGAATTCCTTTTCTCTTTTAGTTGAAGTTTCGAAATAGATCAAATGCCACAATCCAGTCAACAAATGATCTTTCAAAAGAAGACCAACAAAGAACAGATATTACTATAGTAAACCTAAGCTGGCAACAACCAAAGTACTTTAGCAAAACATTTGTTCTAGCAAAAACATAAACTAGCAAACAAAAAGGCGATATACTGAAGATGCTGCATCCAAAATAGTTAAAAGTACATGTAAAAGGTTGTTCATGATTTTACAAGCTAGACAAACAATCCATCAAAATAGCCTATGCACGAACTAATATTGCTCTATCCAATTCAAAGCCATAATAATAATTCAAATAGATATCAGCAATCCCAGAAATGTAGTGTATTCTCCACTATGTTCTTCTTGGTTATATAGTTCATCAGACAGTAGCAAAAACCTTTCGGGTAGCAGCAACAATTAGCTCACTCGAAGCACCTCAAGAATCATTTAAGAACATCACCAAAAAAAAACAAAATGCAAGCTCTCCGTGCAACCAAAACACGAAATCATTCCCCCCAAAACGGATCCCCAATCACAAGGTAACGAAATTTACCTCGAAACCATCTGGATTCTGATGAACCACAAAGAAATTAATCAAAAAGGGAGGAAACCAACACACAAGCATCAGAAACCAAACTATTTCCCAGTGTCGATCACAAATCAGCCATAAAATCAGGATCTTGGAGACAAATTTCAATGATTCCGGATCAAACGCATCCAAAGAAAACCTCATAAAATCACCACCAAAACCCAAAATTCCGTCAAATTCGAGTACCAGAAGAAATGCAGAAGAAGAAGGACGCGATTGTACCTCGAGAGCGAATCAAATTCGGTTCCTGCCAAAAATTCGACCTTCTTGATGATTTTTTTTTTTTTTTTTTCCGAGAGAAAGAGGTTGGGGGTTTGGAAGAGCGGCTTGGAAATGCGCATATGCGTTTCCAGGGCCATTCTTGATTTTCTTATAGCGGAGGAGAATCAACGGCTGGGTTTGCCTCTAGATTTGGATTCTGACAGATTGTCGGTACAGCACGTGTGACATTATCTGGCCCGTCTATTCTGCATCGGGAGTTGGTTTCGGGTCGCTAGTCGGTCGTAATGTCTTTGATGATGGCCGCAGATCTCGAGGCAGTGTGGGTGGTGAAAGTTTATCTCCCGATGCTATCGACAATCAATTGGTCCGATCTAGTCCACTTTGGCTTGGATTATAGGATCGAAGTGTATACGAGCCACAGACTGTTGGGTTTTAAGTTTTAGGAATATCTACGAGCAACCCTTTGAAAGTAAAAAATGTTCTGATTTTCAAAATTATTAATAAACTAGCGTTGCATACAGATTTTTAGGTAGAAAATCAATACTATAAACAATTACAACAATAATAAACATAAAAAATTATAATAATCTTTAAAATTAATGCTCATAATGGATATAAAATTAAATATTAGTATTTTAAATGATGATTATCTAGATAAACATAACCATCCAATCACCTAGTCTTACAATAGAGAGGGGTTACTAGATGGTCCGATCCACCAAACCATTTAGAGAGGCCACTTTGTCAAGTAAAAGACTAGTTAGACAAATGAGACCTAATAAGTCTAATCGAGTTAAAACTTAATTATACTTAGTATGATGCACATGCTAAATTATTTATTTAGTGAAAGATGTGATAAGTAATTAACTTATAATTTTAAATTTTAAAAAATAAGTTTATTTTTCAAAAAAGATTTATCTTATACTAACAATTTTTTAAAATCAATTTCAAGTGCTTGCATCATATACCTGTGAAAAATCAAATTTTGGGTTCTCCCAGCAGTGCATCTACAATACCTATGAATATCAAATTTTAGAGTATTTTCTTATGTAATTGAAGCTCTCTTCAAGCCTAAACTTAATCTGCAACCTGAAAAATAGAGCCTCAACTTGAAATTTTTAAGCCAGGCTCTTATTCCTGCTCATCTCTGCCCCAAACTATTGAGAACTCCAAACTGTCAAAGTTGTAAAGAAACTTAATTTAGATGTGAAATAAAATATAAAAAATTGAGACTAAATAAATTCAATTCTCAAGCCCGAGTTTGTCCTTAATATAAACTTGATGTGGTGTAATTTTCTAGATTTTCAATCGTTTGATTTTCAGTATTGCTTATATTGGATATAACACTTTAATTTTTCATATAATTTGTGATTAATTTGGATTTATCCCTCTAAAAGTTACTTATCTAATCCCCATTTTGATGATATATTTGAGTAAAGGCATCAAACCCAGAAGATATTTTCACTTTTGAACTTCTCCATCCTTGTTAATCTATGATTTTGTAGCTTGATTGTATTGTGTAACATGACTAATGCGAATATTAGCATGGAAAACATAATAGTTTCCTTTTGATGATAGCAACATGGCATGATCAGTTTTAGCCATTGTTTAGGACTTTCATTTGTTGATTGCCGATCATTTGCACATCCTTCTAGTAAACCATTTTGTTAGAAAATGTATGACATTTTTTAATTTTTTTTGTAAAAAATACAGCAAGTTTGATTAAATTGTTCTATCATCATTGGATTTGTAGGCAATTGAACTCGAGGCACATGCTGTGAAAGGTACTAATAAAGTTCATGCCAAATGTTCTATATATTCACATATAGAGTAAAACATATTGTTTTTACATATGCAGCAAGGATTTATTATCATTAGCAATAAGATAGAATAGAACATAAAGAATTTTGGGTTTACAAACTCTAGTTCTCTAATTTCAAAGCAACAAAGAGACATGAAAATACTGATTACCTATCAAAATTATGAAAGGTATGGCTTGAGATATAGACTATTTCTCAAAAAAGTTCCAGTTTGATAATTCAAGTACCCTAAGAACTAAATATATTGCTTCTACATATCCGGTAAGGATTTTTTATCATTAGCAATAGGATAAAATAGAACATAAAGAATTATGGATTTTACAAACTCCAATTCTCTAATTTCAAAGCAACAAAAGAGTATGAAAAAACTGATGACCTATCATATTTATAAAAAGTATGGCTTGAGATAAGCTTAGCATCAATATTCAACAAAAAAATGATCAAAAAAACCCAAAGGTACCAACTGAAACAAACAGGATATTAGAATGATAAAGGACATTGGTATCCCACTAAATTTTTTGTAAGTTGATATTGATATGGACATTCATGCACCAAGCCAACATTCAATACTAGGATTCAAACTAACAGAAAATTTACTATGAAAAAACCTTACATTCATCATCCTTCAAGAGTCAATGAGCTTACAAATAGCATTTTCTCTTTCATTAACAAATAAGAAATGATTGACGCCCATCAAAAAAAATTAATACCAATCAATGTCAAACAGTTTATGGTACTCCTTGGGCACCAACATGCCTACAACTATTGGCAACAACAAACCCTCATGGCAAATAAAAAGAAAGAGTTTATGTTATTATAGTAACAAAATATTTTATAACCAATCAGATGAAATTCAAAGAGCATCATATATAATCTGGAAAAAAAAGTGTATAACCAATCAGATGAAATTCAAAGAGCATCATATATAATCTGAATGACAATAAAGTTGTTTAAGAGGAAACCAAACAGATGCCACAGACTTCCATATTTCACATACATCTCTCATGAAGGATAAAGCAAGAATGTTACGAAGCAAATACATCACATTGGAGGAACAATATTTTACAAATATTCAAAATTTCTTCTATGAATATGTGCATCCTTTTATTAATATGCACACTCTTGTATGAAATTCTTGTACAAAAGCATCAGCCACAGACAGGATATTTACATGATTTTGCATGTGTGCAGGCTAACCTATCTCTAACATCCCAAGCAATTGGTCATAAAAGGAAACTATACAAATCTTTCAAACATTTGTAGGACCAACTCAAGATGTAGCGTCCAATGATGGCTTATCAGCATTATTTGAACCCAAATTTTGTTGAGGTCCTACATTGACAGATTCCACATTGTTCTGTTGATTCTCTGAACCTGAATGTTGTTGAGATGGGGCATTGCAAGTTTGGGCATTGTCTTGCAGATGAGCATCACTTTCTCAACTTCCTTCAGCTTTGATATTAAACAATCGGCCTCTACAGCCTCGAGCATGCTTCAGTGCATGCAAGTGATGGGATTCATGTAGATAAGGCTGCAAGAAGGCAAACAAACATGAAACTCACATTATTCAGTATACTACATCTGATGATCCCAATAAAGAGAAATAAATGCAAAATGACTTAAATGATTGGCAAATGAATTTCCAATTGCAACATATGGAACATAATATTAGCAAGGAAACCACTGAATTTGACACATGATTAATTAGATAGAAATTGGAAATTTAGTTAGGTGAGTAATCTCAGCTGAAACTGAAACATTCGTGAAATATTCACAAACTTCCCAAAAAAAGTTTCAAATTCTTGTAACTATGGTTTGAAATAAATTTAAGACATCTTGCAATTCCTTCATCCAAACACATCCTAGATGAAAAATCAAACCAAGAAAATTTTCATTCCATTCAAAAAAACTACCAATAAAAAATAATAATTGTGCCATTGCATTGTAACTAATGCTTTGTAACTGCATTAACCTTTGCAATAAAATCAATCACCATGATAAAATTTCAGTAACATTTTTCATTTCCATTGGAAGGAGAACCACGAGTAATCCTCAACAAAACATAGGGCATATATACTAAAATAATGGTCAACGAGTTCTCCTCAGAACAAAACAAAGGGGATTTATACTAAAATAATGGTCAACACATGCACACCATTAACAGGAGTGTATGACAGCAGATTGTAACACAATAAAAACCTTGCAGGAATTAATTGATTTGTTTTTAGATTCAGCTTTTGCTCTAGATTGCCGCCGCCTCAAGATGCCATGGTACTGCTTTGCATTGACATGTACAGGCTCTTCAACCATATCAGTTGACATAGGGACTCCTGCGTCATGCATTCCCATCATAGGTGGATGTCTGAATCATGTCACATATTACTAATCCATACAATGAACAAGATTTGGTTTCCTGCTTGAGATTGACAGGTAGATGACATGATAAGTTAATCTAGAAACCTGTTTGCAATAAATCATACCACAGGTTGCCTGCCATATCCTGCAAGTATGCCTCCATACTAAGGATCCATATATGCATAAGCCATAGAAGCCTGCCAATAAGTGAATATATTATATCCACAGGTTGCCCGCCATATCCTGCCAATAAGTGAATATATTATATCCCCTTTGTTTTACAAAATTGAAAAAAATATTAAGATTCCTTTTGCCTCCCTATATTTACATATGTAAATATGAACCATGTCAAAATTACATCTAGAAACGTATATGCTGCAGGATAGGCATCCGCCAATAGCAGTAGGTCATATTCATCATTCTGATAAACTAAACAAGATATTCTGGAACAAGAAAAACAAGTAGTAGGTAACTGACAAAAATAATAAATACAAAAACTTCAATAACTTGAACTACAATTGTAGAAGTCGACAGGACAAAAAGAGAAAACCATGATTAAGCAATTGAAGACAACAGAAGAGGAGAAAACATAAATAAAAGTTAAACCCAGGTTCCTTTATATGCAAAAAAAAAAATATTCATTTAGCATAAGCGAAATGTATCCATAACATATCCATAACAAAAACAAGCATTCCCCTGGCCTACATATAATCCACCTATCATGTACAAAAGCAAAGAACTCTTAACTTCGAACCACAGCACTGACACACAAAAATAAGAAGTGAGTTCACTCTGACACTCACAGCAGTGGGAAAAGTGGAAAGAAGCTGCTCATATATTGGTGCCACCTTGAAAATAGGAAGATGCTACAAGATCATCACCAAAGATGAATAAGCAGCACAGATATCAGCAAAAAAGCCTAATTTTTAAAAGATCATTGCTCCAATGGAGTAAACCAAAACCTCATCTGCTCCTCGTTTGAAAGGATTTCAGCACCTTCCACATTATGAATATCAGCAGCAATGCCTTCTCTGAATTTCTGCAGAAAATAAAATCATATAAAGATCGAAACAACAAGAACAAGAACAATTGAATCAAAACCTCACCTCCCTTGTTTGCAAGGATTTCAACAACTTCCACATTATAAATATCAGTGACAACACCTTCTCCAGATTTCTGCAGAAAATGTAATCGCATAAAGATCGAAACAACAAGATCATATAAATTAATAGCTAGATTTTCCACAAATTGGACAAATTCAGGTACCCAAGTAGAACTGACTCGAAATTGAAATAGAAATAGTGAGTAGAAAATGGTTACAAAAAGAATCTCAGAAGAATATCTAGAACTATACAACATCTACAGTAAAACACATTTATTACATTTGAGAAAGGAGACAAAAAAAACTTTAATCAGCACCATTTACGATGGAAAAAAATAGTTAATCATCAAAGGATTGGTGGAACCTGTGAAGGGAGAGCAGTGATGGTGACGTTGGTACGGGTGGGGTGGAAATGCCATTACCGTCACGATCTCTAAAGGAGAAGTGTCTTCTTGCTTGTATTTTAACTGAAGCTTCTCTTCATATTGCTGGCACATCAATACTATGAATCATAGCTAACTCTAACTCAGATTAGAAGCCTCAACCATCAAAAATCTTTGCACAAAGACAGGTTGAGAAACAGAGAAATTATCCTTCTTGTATTTAGGTATTCATCTGTTAAGCTTTTGAATCTACTATGTTTTTTGCCACTTTTAAGTTTCTTTCATCCTCTTGAAAATGAGTTGTGATGATTTGATTATATTTCTCAAAGATTGTCTTATTGAACTTTTAGTTTTAAGAGGTTAGAGTCAATGCACTTGGGCCCGGTTGTCACATCGTGGACGCCTCAAGTGGAGGTGATGGGTCATTCTTCTGTGGGCGGGTTCATGACGCACTGCAGGTAGAACTCAATGCTGGAGAGCATTGTGAAAAGGGTGCCAATGATCACATGGCCATTGTATGCTGAGCAGAAGATGAATGCAACGATTCTGGCAGAAGATGTGGGAGTGGCTTGGCATGCAAAGGCGGTGGATAGTATGGGGATTGTGGGGAGAAGGAGATTGAGAGGGTGGTCAAGTGTTTGATGGGAGAAGAAGGGAAGAAGGTGAGGAATCAAATGTGAGAGATCAGCAGGGAGGCTGCTTGTGCAGTGGAAGAAGGTGGGTCGTCTTTCAAATCGGTTGATGCAGTGGCCGTATGAAACTGTAGCATGGAGTTCCAAGTAAGCTTGTCGGCATGTAAACTGAAAGCATTATAAATCTACAAATGGCCAAAGCAACATAAAAAGCATTAGTGGAGGAAGAAACCCAATGTTTGCACAGCAGCTTTATAACCAGAAACAGTATCTGTGAAGTCATATGACCAAGGAAGTGGATTTTGGGACCAATTCAAAGCCAAGAAGTCCTTTGGGCTCGCGCGAAAAGAGAAAAGCAGTCAAACGGAATAGATGAACATAAATTCCAACATCTTATTTTAGCTTCTCAAACAGCTTGGGTGCAACCTGAGCTCGTGATGAAGACAGTATGTGATGTGGGAATAACACTTGCTAGTAGGAAGCTCACTTGCAAATGAGTCAACACAAGACCGATAATCGAAATATTGGCCAGTACAATGCTTGTGCCCAGTTTCATCACCCTTGACCCTTTCAACACATGCCTGAAAAATCACACAAGACTCTTCTACTGATTGAGGTATTTGAACAAATTACCACCATTATAAGTTGATTTGTTGGAACAATATTAACCTTCGATGCCATTGAAAAACAGTAACAATCAGACAACCATAAGTGATGGCTCTTCACCCAATTCCTACAAATAACATATCTACAGTATTATTTCTAATCAATCAAACGTACAAAACATAGTTTGTCATTGCTTGTTAATTGTGTTTCTAATCTGTAGGAGAACTGTAAGATGTTTAACAGGAAGTAGTAAGGACAAAGATTAATGACGCAATTTTAAGAAATCAAATAAAAGAACAAACACAAAATATTGTGCAACAAATAAAGGACAGAAAAAAGAAATATGATGCATGCACATTCAAATATTTGAAAAAATTACCTGGTATGCACGCCAAGATCTTACACATCTTGGCTTGCAAGATTCCTTGAAATACTTTTTTTGATCAACAATCTCCTCGTCTGCCCTGCCCTGCATTGAAGCAAAGCAACATTGATAGTTAACACAGGGTATATGACATGTTGACATCTAAATATGATTGGTCAACCGGATGCTAGTCATTGCCACTCTAATATCTAGCAACACAAGTAACAAGAAATGTAGGCAGAAAATCTGCAGGAGAAGTGTAAGACATTTAACAGAATGTTAGTAAGGACAAAGACTAACGAGGAAATTTTAAAAATTCAAATAAAAGAACAAACACAAAATGTCGTGAAACAAGTAAAGGTCAAAAAAAGGAAATACGATGCATGCACATTCAAATATTTGAACAAATTACCTGGTATGCACGCAAAGACCTTACACATTTTGGCTTGCAAGATTCCTCAAAGTACTTCTTTTGATCAACAATTTCATCGTCTGCCTTGCGTTGAAGCAAAGGAACATTAGTGTACAATCTACATAAAACACATTGTGCAACAGACAAAAATCATACAAAAGCAATAGACATGAACTCATATTCTTCAGAGGTATCTGCCAATCCAGTCCATTAAAAACTTGATACCTATCTTCTATTAAAAGATAACATTAGTTTATTCTAACAAAATTGTCACAATTATGAATTATTTTCATACATTTACAATCCCCAATCTTCTGCATCATTAGGTTGGAATTTCAAAGATTTATATGGAAGCAAACTATAAATTTAGGATTTAGAGCAAATATGATGGAAATATAACAAGAGAGCATAACCTTTACTCGCATTGCAAATCCTATATATGTATCAGTTAGCAAAAGACAACCAAGAACAGCTGCACACAAATTGTAACATCAGATTGGTCCAAGCTCACTTCTAACTTATCAAACAAATGAAAACAACAAAGAACCACTCGCAAGAAAGCGCCTTTTCGTAAACCCAACATGATTCACAGCAAAAATAAACAAAAAAGTACAGAATATCGTAAAAATAACTGCAAAACACACATTTACTAAAACTCCATAGCGTAAATAGAAAAAAGGATAAGAACCCTAGATCGGATCAGTCAGAAAATAAAAGATCTCCAGAAAGATCTCAAATTCGCCAAATTTGAGCCACGAATGCATCACAAAACAAATAATTCGAGAAAAAAACAACAGGATGAAGAACCAACACTGAACAAATGGTATATCGAGTTGCTGAAACAAAATAGAAAAAGATCCAAGAAAGACGAGGGTCAGGGAAGAGACTGGATGCTCACATTCTGGCGAAGAGAGAGCGGAGAGCGAGAGAGAGGCACGCGAGGCATCCAGGTGTTCGACCGGGGAGTTGAGAGAGAGAGAGGCCACACAGGTTGTGCATGGCGGAGGACGGAGGGGGAATCTCCAGGGACAGAAAAGGAAACAGAGAAAAGCGAGCGAGGTTTATTAAGAAAACGAGTAATTTTCGGGGTTACAAAGTTTTGATCTCAAAAACACTTGTAAGTTACTAATTTTAGCAGGGGTAAAATTGTCCAAATATTTTTTTTTATTTTTTTTATAAGAATAATTAGATTATAAAAATAAATATTTGCGGATCAATCTAAGATTTCTCTTGGTCTCAGTCTTCATCCTTGGAGTGTTCATGTCCTCCTCCCCAAACAATTTCTCGTTGCGGTCCGTCTGTAACGTTCATGTCTCCACGCTCCGTCCTCAGCCTACAGCTCTCTCTGCCCGTGATTTTGAGACCAAACAGCAAAGACAAGCATAGAACTAAGCAGAGTCTCTGTTTTTTTTCCCTTGCAATTATTTCTTTTTTCTTCTCTTTTCGATTTCCCTAAAGAACATTGATGTGAAGTTTTATGTACAATCTTTTGCTGTCACTGCTTCAATCAAGGCATGATTCTGACTGAATGACTAATTTCTACCAAATTTTGATGAGTCATTCGTAATTATAAATCAAGGGCAATTATTTGTCCTATTTTGATAAAAATTTTGGCAAAATTCAAGGGAAAATTGATAACTATTTTGTGATTAGTAACTAATTTTATTTATGTTTTTCTATTCATTTTTGTTGTTTTCAATTGCGATTATTTTTTTCTGAGAACTTTGAGTTAGGATTTTTGGAAGATTATTTTTAACTCTAAAAACTCGTTAAAATTTCTTATAATGAATTTTTAATAATTTAGATCATTATTCATAGTGAAATTCGTAGAATTCAGAATTAAGAATTAAAATTTAAAATTCATTTGATACTTCTGTTGGAATTTTTTGAAATTCGCAATTCACAAAATTCGGAATGAATTCTAAATTTAGAACTCAAAATTCTTAGAATTCTAAAATACTCAGAATTCATACGATTCTGAATTCTGTTAGAACTCAGGTCCTTTTCGGTCTGTAAATATGTTTAATCTAGTGTGAAACTTCAAAATAATTTATAATATTTATTTCTCGTAGATCTTCGTCGGTATGTCCGAAAATTTTTGTTTTGCTTCGTGTACAACACCGGCCTTGAATTTGCTTGTTTGGATTCAATAGTGACCATATATAGTTAAGAGTCGCACACTCAAATTTACAAAAAAGCGTGTAATATTTTCAAAAGGTATTGTGGGTTCTCTTCTTTAGGTGTGGGTCATACCCACCCTAATAATTTTTATCTTATTTTCACATTTTTCTATAAAAAAAATAACAACTTTGTAAGATTATGATTATAGAACAAAATAAAGGAAACAAAAAAGAGAATTGAAGAGATTTACCCACCACCATAATAGACGCATATAAAAATTTCTCACTCTGTAAGTTATCTAAGGATGAAAAATTATATGTTAGAAATGATAATAATTTCTAGCTTATGAATCTAATATAGATGTAAAATAAAATAAAATTAAAGAAGAAAAAGAGGAGAATGAAACTGATGACATCGATATGATCTCTTTTACCTTCCTGAAATTAATCATAGAGCATATTGATGGAACCCGATTCACCACTAATTTTGACTCAAGAGTCTCTTTGAGATCGATCCACTGAGCCACTCTCCCATAAATCTGCAACAAAAAGAAATTTGTGAAGAGGACCACCGTAAACTCTCCGATGGCAATATGTTTAATGCTCAAGTCAATAAAGATCCCTTAGAATATAATAGTGGAGAAGAAAAAAATGATATTAATATTTAACTCTTCGGAGACTATGCTATTTATAGGGTGTGGAGCATATCAAAATCCTGTAATCTTGGCATCACAATCTCTTGGTTCTTTCAAAATCTTCTTCTAAAAATGAATACATATAAAATTTCATAATTATCCGGTCCTTGTTCTGCTCACATTGAGGTATTCGAGTTTAATAGTAACTCAATGTAATCTCCTTATAGAGTCGTCGGTTTATGCAAGAGCTTGTAGTCAGTTGAGGACACCAAGCTTCTCACAGTTTGATATTGAGGTAAGTCAAGTTACTTACAGCTCATGTGTCGAGAGCTCTTCATAGCTTGGTCTCAAGGAAACCTTTTGCCTCAAATACATCGACTTGTGCCTTTGTCTAGGATTCAGTTCTCATTGATATTTTGACTTGGCCAATTTGCCTTGGTATATTATCAGTACCCTCCAAGTTCGGATACCAAGATTCTAAAACTCAGAGTTTGAAGTTACTTATGGAGAGCGACTCATTTTACCTCAGTGTACACAGCAAATCCTTAGAAGATGAGTTGTTATCCTCTTTCAATGTTGCAGGCCATTTCCTAATCATGCGCTTGTTGATTGCCAAACTGCCACCTCATGCATCGTGCCAATGGCTAGTACTTCAGTGGCCTAGCTGGATCCTCAACACATGTCCATCAAGATTTGCACCTCGGTTTGAAATGATGTGGGCCTTTTCCAAATGGTTGAGATTTTTTCATGTGTCAACTATCGAGTGACTTTTCGAGGCTATAAAGTCAAAAATTGGGAGTGATGATTCCACTTTTTAGCTTCTTTGTTCTCAAATTCAAGCTCGAGCTACTACACCTTTCATCCTTTTCTAGTGATTTCCATGGCCAATGATGAACAACTCCCCATAGACAACACATGCCTCCACCTATGGTCACCGCCTCAATTCCTAAAATAGTTGTAGTGCAATTTGGGCTACAAATGCGCCCGGTTCCACCAGTGGAAGGCCCACACTAGTTGCTTCTCCTTAGCCGGCTATGAGTGCCTCATCTGCCCATACACTTGGTTCGATCTCTCTCTTCGGCATGACTTTATTGTTTAGAAAATTAAGAACTAGGTTTTCTTGTAAACCTAAACCTAGGCAAAAATCAACTTATTCTTAGACTCAAACACCTTGTTTGATTAAAATAACTGTATGCTCCCAAACTACCTAGTTTGTAGGTAGTCCTGTTTTCAGGGCCTAGATATGTAGTAGGGTTTGTCAATCTACCAAACCTCTCTTCTTGAAACCATACAAATGGTAGCTTGGTTTCTTATGATTTTAAATACTGAACTAAGATTGAACTTTCAGTTAGTTTGAACTCGATCTCTCTTGCCTTGATAGGTAATATGGGTTTCCCATCTATATGAGTCTAGATAACCAAACAAACCCTTTTGGGAAAAAAAGATATAACAACCTTTTCAAGTCCATCGGGTACCCCATAGACAAGTTCATCTGTCCATATTGGCCACATCACACCGGATCAGCTCATACCTATTGTGATTGTGGGATTGAAGTTGACCACCCGAGATAGCAGAGATCGCATGAATAACCTTGAATCATAAATCAATATTTATTTTAATTTAAAGTGCACTATCAGATGTTGTGGGAACATGACTTCCAACAAACACAAACTCATGTTGTTAATTACCTCCAGCAATTATTAGGAATCTACTAAAGTAAGAAACTTAGTTAATAAAATAGACACACAAAAGAAAAAAAGAAAGTATTTAACTGATTTTAAAGAAAGATGATACATGGCTTAAGTAAGGGTATATCCTTACTTTATAATAAATTTATCATAGAATTATAGAAAATATGAAAGAAATAAAGAAAGAGAAAGATGAAGAAGAAGCTTTGATGCACGCTGTTGCCTCGCTCCCCCTGCATTAGACCACATGGTGTCTAACCTAAGTTGACTCAGTTTTTCACAAGTGTTGATGGCATCATCCGATGGGACGTGAAAGAGAATGGGAGAAGTTTGAAGTATTTCTAAAAGCTTTGAGCATTGGCGATAACTTTATGATTTAAAGTGTTTCCATTAACTAATAAGATGTTGGTGATAACTTCATTTGGGTTGGAGTATTTACATTAGCTAATAAAGCATTGGCGATAACTCCGTTGACCTTGAAATATTTTCATAACCAATAAGGAGTAGGTGATAACTTCTTTAATTTTTTTTTGAAATATTTTTATAGCCAATAAAGCATAGGCGATAACTTTTTTATTTTTAGCAGCATCACTAATAACCTATAGAGGATTGGATATAGCTTTGAAGAGTGATCGACAGCTTGGAATGTGCTGGTGATTAATTTTTTTGATTTGGTAGTATCACTAATTGCTTATATAGTTGGATATAACTTTGAAGTGTGGGTAAAGACTTTTGTAGTATGTCTAGTGAGACTCAGTTTCACCTTATTTAATTCTATTCAAACCAATTTTGGTTCGAGTCAAGATAGTGATACCACTTTTTGTTCATAACTTTGAAGTATTGCCAATATTTAGCGCATCCAGTGGGACTTGATTTGATTATATTTAGTTCCATCGGGTCTAATATGATTTAAGTTTGAGTTTGATTTCATTTAGCTTAAGTTGGATTCAACCTTGTGTTGGACTTTTGTTGAGTTTGAGTCTACATCTTGATGGAATTTGGGTCAACTTTAAGTCAATTTAGTCCAACTTGATTTTAATTTAGCCTCAGCCTGGCTTGGTTCTAATTTGACTTTGAGTTTATCCTTTGATTTGGGCTTGATTTATTTTAATTAGGGTTTATTTGAGTTTTGTTTAATTTTGATTTAACTTGATTTTGAATTGACCCAACTCGAATCTAATTAGGGTTGGGTTTGAGTTTATTTGATTTAGATTAACCCAATTTGGATTTTTTTTGGAGTCTAACTCGATTTGGGTTTTAGTCCACTTGTTTGTCCAATTTAAGTCCATTTAAGCCAACTTGGCATTTGTCAATTTACTTTAGCTGAGTTACTTTATATTAATCAATTTAATTTGAGGACCTTGACTATTTATGATGATTTTAGGTGGACCCATAACTTGACTTTAAAAATGTGAACCCGAAGGTAAGCTTAGTTTGTGAGTTTGAAAGCTAGCTTAGTGTAAGTCTGAAGATTGGTTTAGATGTGAACCCAAAGGCTAGCTGAGTGTGAGCTTGAAGGTTGGCTAAAGTGAGAGCTTGAAAGCTAGCTGAGTATAAACTCGATGACTAGCTGAGTATGAGCCTCAAGGCTGGCTGAGTGTGAGCCCGATGGCTAGTTAAGTGTGACCCTAAAGGCTGGCTTGGATGTGAACTTGAAGACTGGCTAAGTGCAAGCCTGAAGACTTGCTTGAATGTAAGCCTGAAGGCTAGCTAGGTGCAAGTTGAAAGGTTGGCTAGATGTGAGCCCGAAGGTTGGCTTAAATGCAAGCCCAAAGGCTGGTTTGATGCAAGCCCAAAGGCTGGTATAGATGCAAGCTCGAAGGCTAGCTAGTGCAAGCCCGAAGGTTGGCTGAGGTGCAAGCCCAAAAACTAGCTAAGATGTGAGCTTAAAGGTTGGCTATTTGTGAGCCATAAGGCTAGCTAAGCATGAGCCTGAAGGCTGATTGAGTGCAAGCCTGAAAACTAGCTTAGTGCGAGCGTGAAAGTTAGCTAAGTGCAAGCCTAAAGACTAGCTGAGTATGAACTCGAAGGCTAACTAGATGCAAACCGCTTAGATGTGAGATTGAAGGTTGACTAAGTGCAAGCCCGAAGGTTGGCTAAGGTGTGAGCTCGAAGACTGGCTAGGTGCAAGCCCGAAGGTTGACTAAGTGGGGGTCTAAAGGCTGGCTAAGATGTGAGTCTAAGGCTTGCTGAGTATGAGTCTAAAGCTAGCTAAGATGCAAGTGCAAAAGCTGGCTTGGTGTAATGAGATTTCACCATCTTCAAGGAGGTCGTGCATGGCCATAGTCATGTTGAGAGTCCGTCATCTTCAAGGGGCTGTGGGTGGCTATGGTGTTAGTGGAGCTCTATTGTCGTGCCAAGGATCGCAAGTGGCTGTGATGTCGAAAACTCTTTTTTTATTATTATTTTTATCAAAATTTATTATTTTTAATTTTTTTACATAATATTTTTTTAATTTTTTCTCTATTTCTTTCTTCTTCAAGCTTGAAACCCTTCTCCCCTATTTTTGGTCAAATTGATTTTTTTTTGTCCAACAAGTTTTTTTATACACTTTTTTTATATTTTTCCTCCCCTAACTATTCTTTCTCCTTACCAAGCCATGCCCTACACTCTTCTTTTCTTTCTTCAATGAAGACCCTTCTCCTCTAATCTGAGCTAGATTTGGTCTTCTCCCAGTTAGATCCATCTATTTCTCTTGGTGACAAGGCAAGGGAGTGGCCCTACCCCCGACCGTATGGTCGAATTCGACCGGATTTGGCCGAATCTAGCCTATTGTGACGACAAGCCATCACCTGTTGTGGGCATAGGCTGTGGCTTGGTGGCTCGATGATGGTGGAAAGGAGCGAGCTTGGCAGTGCTCGATTGATGGTGGCTAGAACTTGGCCCTCTCGACGGTGGGTGAGTTAAATCTGGTGAGGGGCAGAGCTTGTAGGCTTGGAGGAGGTGGCGGCTCGTGGGCTCGAGCAGTATGTGGTGGATGTGGTGGAGGTTAGGCAAAGAGGGTAGGCAATAGCTTGGGCTTATGGTTTGGGGTGGTAGAAGGTTGACTTCTTGTCATAGGAGTAGCCACGATGGTGGCAGCTACCATATGAGGCCATGGAGGAGGATGAGGAAGGTTGCTGGAGCCATGTGAGATAGGGAGTTGCTGGACTTGAGTTTGATGAACAAGGTATAGGATTGGCTAGAGCGTGGGCGGTGGGATTTGAGCAATGGGTACCTTGCAGAAGAGAGGAGAGAAAAAGCATAGATAGAAGGATGAAACAAACAATAAGCTAAGTGACGAAACTCAACCGATTCTTTTTGTATTTGATCTCTAACTCGCTGGCCTTTTCTTTTCTTACAATCCTTTGATCTCTTTTCCTAATCTTTGATATTTTTTTTTCAGATCAACAAGTTTATATAGGACTTGAAGTGATGAAGTTGGGCTGAAAACGACCTCCTTTATTTGAATTTTTGAATGATGGATATGGTGTAAATAGATATGGATATAGCTTATCCGGAATTTGGATGAAATTGTGAAGAGATGTGGATAGATTTATTTATTGTAGATAATAAAATTTGAAAATTATACTTATCCCAGACACTGAAATTATAGAGAGATTATTTGCAATTTTTTTAAAAAATTAGACTAAATTATAATTTTATAATTTTTAGAGGGTCTTTTGTAAAAGGGACTTATTTATAAAGTTTTGAAACTTCCAGTATCCTTTTTGAATAAAATTCAAACTTATTCATAAATAAAAATTTTGAGGGACTTATTTATAAAAATTAAGATTCTAGGGTTAAATAAAAACATTTGGAGGGATTTATTTGCAAATCTTGAATTTCATAAGGATCAAATTATAATTATCGATCTTTTGAGGGGTTTATTTGCAAACTTTAAATTTTGTGGGATTGATTTGTAATTTTAAAATTTTATTAGACTTTTCTATAAAATTTTTATTTTAGATTTGTAAGAAAAATCTAAGGAAGGACTTATTTATAAGGATTTATTTAGTACAAAGGCCTATTTATAAAATTTTTATATTTTATTATTTTGGCTCAAGTTTTAAATGAATTTTGGGCCTAATTCTGATCCAGAAATCCAACTTAATTAACCCATTTGGGTTAGGCCTAATTTAAGCCCGAATTTTCTAATGCTTCATATCCAAATTAAGCTCAATTTTTGGTCAAATTGGAATATTATTTAAGTCTAACTAAAACCCATATTTGAGTTATAATTTAGTGCATATAAGTCTTGATTTTAATTATATTTTAATCAAATTTGATTGCAAAAAAATCACCTCAAATAGTGATGATGTTCATCATCACGTTCCAAGCCTTAGCGACCGTGAAGGGTGTGACCCTGATGGTGAAAATGTTCCGTGATGCTTTCTGAGGTGGTCACAACTTGGGTTAGATAGAAGATGATATCTCACACTGAGGAAGGGACAACGTATGTTTAGAGCTAACCCTTCCTCTATCCATTTCTAGAAGAACCACTCGATAAGGCATGGGGAGTGCCTTTCGACCACAAGGGGCCTTTGGACTCGTCTCCTAAAGTTCATCAACTTCTCATGTCCTGGGCAATCAAATGCAAAAGATGAGGCTTACATCTAAGTAGTCGAGTGAGAAGAAACTCCATGACCTTGGATTATTGTAGCTTAGGATTCTAGTATGTTCCATACCTTTAAGCTTTTTAGTTGTTTCAAATATTTGTCTAACTGTTACCTTGGTATTGCTTGCAAGCCTTAACAAGGTTGGTTTCATGAACCAAGCTCTTTAGCAATGATCTAGCGCCCCCCAAGCTACACCTTCTTAGCCACCCGAAAAGCCTAAGGAGATTGAAGGGGATGTTGAGGGACATTCTAAACTATCAATTATAGTGAGGAAGGAGAAGAAATGGAAGGAAGCACCTGCCATTGGCAAGGGCAGCAACTTAGCTCCACCACAAAGTGAGAGGAAAAAGAAGAAGAGAGAGAAGAGATGTTCTTCCCCATCGGTCTAAATTGAGGATGTTGAGCCAGCTGAGGTGTCAGAGGAGAATACTCCCAAGCTTGCCAAGGTGCTGGGAGAAGAATCTTCCCATGCCTGCAGAGGTGCCAAAGGAGAATCCTCCCAAGACTGAGCTACCTTGAGAGATAGTAAACATCTCACCTTCAATTTCTCCTCCCCCTAATTCTTGACAAGCTACACCAAGCCCCATGAAATGCCACAATAAGGGCATTATCAGTGATGGGGATGCTTTCAAAGGGGCTTTTGATTTGAACTCCCACATCGCTAGGATGCTGATTGAAGAATTATTTTTGAATAGGGTCAATGCTCATGTGATATGAGTTTTTTTATGTAATTTATTTCTATTTCTTTTACTTTCTAAGTGTAACTTTTCCTCAGCTTATAGATGGCTAAGTACTTTCATCATGCTGAGAGGCATTTCTTCTAGGTGCAAAAAGAGGCTTCTAGCTATAAGGTGAAGCTTAGTACAACTGAGGCCAATATCAAAGCCCTTGAATTTGAATTGGACTTAACTTCGATTCAAGCTTACCAAATCTTAATCTTCCATTGATGCCAAATGTGAGGCCAAAAGGAAGGCTATGGAAGAGAAGGACTCGGCTGAGAAGTGGAAGGCAGCCGAGGAGATGCAGAAGTTCTTCGAGAAGGAGCATGACATAGCTCATGGGAGAATGAGGAACTACAAAAGCTACACACAGTTGAGCTCATCAAAGCTGACAAAAACATGATCACCTCATTCTACTAAAGGGAAGAGTTTGAGCTACTCATCAAAGATACCAAGAAGATTATAATCTAGGAATACAAGGAGAGTGAGGAGTACTTAATAGAGTTAGGTTGTCTCAATGCCGAACCATACAAGAATGGGTACCTAACTTATTGAGATACAGTGATCCATATCTTGGTGAAACCAACTTCAACCCACATATCTTGTGTACGGAGCTCTTTGATTTGGACTAAGTAGAGAAAGTTTTGCAGGAGTATGGGGAGGTCATTAATGCCAACCCACTCTTAGCTGAGAACGTCAAGGCCCTTGCCAGCTCTGGTTTCGACTACTCTCTTGACTCCTTCGAGGATGAGGGAGGCTCAGTAGAGGCTCCCGATCTACTGAAGGGTAGTTAGGATAGTATATATCCTTTTTTGTAATTCAGCCCTTAGCGTCAATATAGTGACTTAATATAATGAAAAACTTTTGTTTTTCTCACTTTCTTGCACAAGTGTTACTTTCATGAAATTTTTCAGTAGAGAAAACCACTCACCATAAATAGTCGAGTTGGAATCACTCCAAGGTTTTAAGCGATTAGCTTGAAATAATGTCCAAACACAACATACCTTTTTTCTTATCAATTTGTGAGAAAAAACCTTGAGTTTTAACTTGGATTGTTTGGCTATGTGAGTTCATATTCAAACCCTGAGATGAGCTACGTACACCAATAATTGACCCATGTGCCTCAGCATATTTAAGCCATACAATCAGCTCAATGATTGTTTTAACTCAAGGCTAAGCTTCGATGGTTTGGGTGATTTTTTGAATTGGGAATGAGACTCCATACTTGATGAAGGAGACAAAACTCAGTGTATGAATATTAGATTTTTTGCCTCATACAAATTGAGGTCTTGTGCCTAATATGGAGCCAAGGTCCTACACGTTATATGGATTGAGATCTTGTACCTAACGTAGAGCTGAGGTCTTATGCCTCATGTGGCCTGAGGTCTTGCACCCGGAAAGGAGCCATGGTCTTATGCCTTGTATGGACCAAGGTCTTTGTGCCTAGAATATAGCCGAGATCTTACACCTCAAATGGATTGAGGTCTTTTTCATGGTATAGATTTGAGGTCTTATGCCTCGTATGGATCAAGATCTTCTGAACTAATATTTTATAAAACACAAACTTTCCAGAATATAAAAGAGGCCTGATTTATTTTAGAGATAGTAACTTTTGATATTATCAACATGCCATATCCTTAGAAGTATTTTGCCACCTGGATGCTCAACCTTGAATGTTTATAGTCTCACGGCTTGCGATACCTTCAATGTCCTCCCTGAGTTCTCATCGACAATCAAGTTGACAAGTTGCTCCATAGGTTCAATGTGTGCTTTCTTTGACTTAGTGGTAGACTCATTGACTTTTACCACTGTCAGACCCTTACCCTTATTGTCATAGTTATTCTGCCAATAAGCTGTCCCATACTTCTTAGCAAGGCTTTGGTCATCTCGTGCTTCGCCTATACTATGTTTAGTTAGAAATCTCATAATTGAATGAAAAGTTGAGATTACTACTTGGAGATGATTAAGCACTGGGTGACCTAATATTATACGATAGGTTGAGCATGTTTGAATCACCCCAAACTTTGATCTAATTGTGGTGCTTTAATGGTTTTCTTCAACTATAAGAAGCAAATTGATTATGCCAATAAGAGTCACTGAGTCTCCATTGAATCCAGTAAATGTGCCAACATATGGCTTTAGTTTCCACTCAGTCTTCATTTGATTATAAGCTTGGGTAAACAAAATATTCACTAAGCTTTTCGTGTCTACCATGATATGTCGTGTAGTATTGCCATCCAAGATTGCTAAAATTACCAGTGCATCATTATATGGCATCAAAATTCCCTCTGAATCCTTTATTTAAAAGACTATATCTTGATGCTTTGTCTCATAGTGTTGTCTCTTCATCTCGTCTTTTAGCACCTTATGTTCCCCAATGATGGTTCAACATTTACAAGTGGATGCCGAGTTTTCTCTTTGAGTTGGTGGGCTTGTTAGGATCATACTAAGGATGCCCTTTACTAGTGGGTTATGCAACTCAGGGTTGGGATTCCTTTGAGGAGAGGCCCGTGGATGAGGTTCCCACGCACGAGCTTATTTAGCATGTTCACCTTGGCAAACAAACTATCTAAGGTTTTCCTCTTTTGTGAGTCTTTCAATTTCATCCTTGAGGTGCCCACACTTTTTAGTATCATGACTATACTCTCGATGGAAATGTAATACCTTGATTTGTTAAGATTTTGCTAAGTGTTGCAAATTGGTAAAGGCCTCCATAGGAAGTCTTGGTGTTCAATTTGAGCAAAAACCTTGGATCTCAAATTGGTCAGTGGTGTATAAGTTGAGACTTGAGCCTAAACTCCCTCTGCTCAGTTCTCTACTTCTTTGGCTCAAGTAGTTTGACCTCCTAAGGTTCTTTCTTTGGTCTGTTGCTATCCCAAATTATTATTTAGCCAAGATTACTTTCTTAGCATCAATGTGCTCTCAGACTAGTTGGATGAATTTTGCCAAGCTCTTAGGAGGTTGATGAGCCATCTCATAGGCAACCCGAGCTTGCTCATTGATTGTAGTAGTGAGGATGATTGAACTATCTAGTTTGGTAACATCTAGTTAAGCTTGTTAAACTGAGCCAAATATTCCCTAAGACTTTCCTCCTTTTTCTACTTCAATTTTAGTAGTGTAGAGGGTATTTTTTTGTTGAGGTACTAGTGAGATGAATTATTCAATGAACTTATTAGTCAAGTCATCAAAATAGGTGATGAAGTACCTTGGAAGCCCAGTGTACTAGGCTCATGCTAGGCCTTGAAGTATTATAGAAAATGTCTTATACCTATGGAGTCCCATGTTCCTTGTAAAATTATAGCATTTCCTAAATGTACTAATGTGATCCATCAGGGTCCTTCAAGCATCATACTCCTCATAGGGAGGCTATTGAAACTTAGGTTGAATAGGAGAGTATGCTATCTCGGGGATCAAAGGAATTTCATACCTCATTTGGTTCTGGTAGCTCAACACTCCAGATTTTTCCTGAGTTACATATCCCATAGCTTCCCTTTGGGTACCTTGTGCATCTCTAGCTAAAGTTTGACTAGCATGCTTATGGTATATAACCTCATCAGCTAGGTCATAGGTGGGATCACACTCGTCGTAATCCCTCGAGCCTTGATACTAAAGAGAGATTGTTGTCGATGGGTCATGATAGCTTAGATGCTGATTTGCACTAGGATGTACCTGGCTTGTGGTGTGATGCTGTAGTTCATATGATTAGTTTAGTGCAGCACCTTGCATTGGGGTTTGATCACGAGGTTGAGCTTATTGTTGAGCACAATGAGTCTAGATACCTTGGATCATTTTGGGCTTGACTTTATAGTTATTGAGCTTGTAGGTCTACATGGTTTGTGCCTGAAACTCGAGTAACTACGTCATCTACTAGATTGCGATGGCCAAATTCTAAAACTCATGTCGACTTACTAAGTTGGAAGGACTCAGTTGTACCTTGGGAATCGCCTGAAGGGGAGCTCCTTGAGGGTGTGGTTATGGCTATGTCGTCAAGTTGGTTTGCTTGGCTGACCTACCTAACTTGCTAGATGAATTATGTGATTCCAATGGTGTCGGAGCTTTCTACCCCCTTGATGGATTCTTTGATGATGAGGATTGTATTGCCCTAGGTGACATAATTGAAAGGTCATTAGAGATCTCTTAGATTAGCAAACAAGAGAGGTGGAGTATATCTTAATAAGCATCAATTTATTGATGGAGCCTTGTTTGCTATCAATTTTGACTCTAGAGGCTCCTTAAGATAGATCGGCTAGGACACTCTTTTGTCAATCTGAAATAAGAAGAAAACCATGAAGATGACCATTGGGAACACTCCAAAGGTGGCCATTTTGATGTTCAAGTCAATATAGATCCTTAGAATATAATAGTGGAGAAAGAAAAATGTCACTTCAGAGATTGTGCTATTTATAAGGTATGAAGCATATCGAAATCCCATGATCTTAATGTCACAATCTTGCTAGACTTCCTACAACAAATGGCCATGAATCCTAGATCTTTCGAGATCTTCTTCCAAAAATAGATACATATAATATCTCATGATTATCCGATCCTTACCCTGCTCAAATTGAGGTATCTAAGCTTAATAGTAACTCAGTGTAATCTTCTTATAGCGTCATCAGTCTATGCAAGAGTTTGTCATTAGCTGAGGACACCAAGCTTCTTACAGTTCAGTGTTGAGGTAAGTTGGGCTACTTCCAATTTGCATGTTAAGAGCTCTTCATAGCTTGGTCTCAAGGCAATATTTTACCTCAGATGCATCATTCATGACTCGGTCTAGGATTTGGTTCTCATTGATATTTTGACTTGGCCGATTTACCTTAGTGTATCATTATAGTGCTTCCACCAAACTTTGAGAATCCAAAGAGGAATTATTGAGGAACTCTAAAAGTTGGGGAGTGATGGATGAGAAATTTGCAAGAGTTTTAAGGTGATTTGTGAATAACTTTTGGGTCCTCTAAATTGGTGGAAATTAGTTATATTTATAGATTAAGGCATGAGTGAGGGTCAGCTAGCATTTGGGCTTGTTGGCATCAGCTAGTGAGATTTTTTACCAAACTAGATGCTAGCCCATGGCCTCTTGTGTAAGGGAGGGTGCCAACTAGTTAGCACCTAGGGCCAAGTGGATGCTAGGTGGTTATCGCTAGGGCCTAGTGGGGTCTAGCCCTAAAAAAATCCAATTATTTTTAGCCCTATTTTCAGCCTTGTTTCCTATGGATTTTTAGCCTAATTTTTATGAATTTTCAGCCAAAATCATTTATAATTTCTAGGTTAATTTTTTTTAAAAAGTCCAATAATTTCTAATAATTACAACTTAGTCTTAATATGTTATAATTTACAAATAGGTCCTTAAAATTTAAATATCTATGAATAAGTTCATGCAAGTTTGCAATGAACACCTTTCACATCTTGTGAAAATTGAAAATGTTTTAAAATTAGATTGACTTTTAGACCCCTAAAACTTGAAGTTTTGCAAATGGATCCCTACAAGTTATGAAATCACAACTAAGATTGGATATTGTTTTGAATACAAATGGGTTAATCTGGTTAGTTTCAGATCAAGTGATGAGAATTTTAAGGCTAAAAAGACAAATATCTATAGTTGCGCCTCCCTAGGTGAGGCATTAAAAGAAATGAGATAAAAGTTGAGGGTCAAATGATAATCGTCTTTGAGAATTAACTTGATCAATTTTTTCTTGCTAGATTGTTGGGTTCAAATAGGTTAAAAAGATTGATTAATTGATATTGGGATTGTGGATTGATCCAAGGGCTCGTAAACTTGCTTGCACTATTTCGTGAAGTAAGAATTATAGGAATACAATAAAGAATTTGTACTCTCTCATAGTTCATGGGTAGTTTTAAAGGCTTTTGGTGGAGACTTTTCTACAACTATTCCTTCTAGGGGTAGTTTGGATGAAATCGGAGGAGGTTGATGGGAACATGTCAAGAATACTGTATTCTCTCATGGTCTAAGACTAGTTTTGAAATATTTTGGTAGAGCCTTTCCCAATACTATTTCTATGAGGAGGTAACTAAGTTTGAAGCTTTTAAGCTGATTAGGTTAAAACAATCAACTAGTTTAGTCCTAACCAATTTCTATTAAGCATCTAAGATCATGGAACAAAAATGCATGCATACTGGGGGTGATGTAGTGTGATGGTAGCTCTAATAATGTAAAATTCATAAATAAAAATGAAAGAATATCAAGCATTGGTTGAGTTAAGGAGTTTTTCTAAAGAAGAGGGTTATAGACCATATTGACATTCCCCAAATGGAGATTTTTAAAACATGTTCTAGGAGGAATGTGGTTGATGCCCCTTTTGGCTAAATTCAGTAATATTCCATGGTGGAGGGGTGTGGTCGATGCTGCTAATGGTGGAGTTGAGTTGATGATGCAACTTATGCATGGTGGGATATAGGTGTAAATACTCATCTTTTAGGAGCCCTTTGAACCTCATTGTGTAATCTTGAACTGACCCATATTGAGCATAAATTTCCATCATTCATTGATTGAAATTCCCTGCAAGTTGGCTAAAAATCCCTCTCCACTTGAGCTGAAATATTCTTGTTGTTTCAGGCTAAAAATAGTTAATGAAAATTTTGACCTTAAGAAAATTGTTGCTGAAAATTATTGAATTCATTATAAAAAAGTCCAAAAATCAATACAATTTTCCTCCAATACTTAGTCTATTTTCTCTAAAAAATCAAAAATCAAACAAGGGGACATGTTAGGTTTTTGGTGTGTGCTACCCTACATGTTAGATTCCTAGCATGTGGAGCTACCCCCACACCATATTTTCAGCATGTGGGTTGCCCCACAAGCAAAACTCCTGGCATTTTTGGCATGTGGACTGCTTCACACACTAGAACCTTGGTGTGTGGAGTGATCTACAAGCCAAACTTCTGGCGTATGGGAGAATTTTCTAACCAAAAATGCAGCATGATTTTTTCCATGGGCCTTGTTGTTCTTCCTATTTTTGATGATGAACAAATTATATTTAATAATCACTTGAATTGTGTTTAGCCAAAGGGCTTCAAAGCTCTCAAAGGAATATTTGAAAGTCTCAAAAAAAGGAAACGTGATAGTGGATCGATGAGTGTGGCTTAAAGAGATCATAGGATGAAATGAAGAGACTTAAAGGTATCAACAATAACTTGAAGATTTGCGGATGACACGGACAAATCTAAAGACTCAAGATCTTAGCATTGACTAGATTTAGCTTTTATTTTATTTTAAGTTGAGTGAAAAATTTACCTTCAAATTAATTGTTTAGGGTTCTTTGTTACATAGAGTTCTACAAGAAGCTCTTAATAAAGCTTTTTTAACTAAACCAAATGTCCACTTCTAAATTGGATGACCAGTTTGGTCAGACTGAAGATTTAAACTTCAAACCTATGTAGAACCAAATGCCTAGTTAAGAACTAGATGTCTGGTTGGAGGTTTAGGTTTTGGTTTATAAACGAAAATTGGAAGCACGATTAGAATCATATGCCTAGCTAGGATTCTCATTTTGATAGAATGGATGATCGATTGGGAACCAAACTACCGGCTGAGTTATGGTCAGTTTTGATAAACCAGAATCTGTCGATTGGTTCTCTAAAGTGGTCATTCGGTTCAAATTTTTTGTGCAAATAATAGCTAGTTTTTTTTACTGTTGGAGTGAACCTAGCCATGAGATCTCACCTCCAATGGCTGGATTTGACCCCAAAGGTATAAATAGAGATTAGGGGACTTCTCTAAATAGTTTTTGTAATTTCTAATATTCATGAAAATAGAATAAAACCCTTTTATCTCTTTAGCCTTCAAATTGCTCTAAAATTTTCAATCTCAATCAAATTTTCATTGGTTTTTCACTCAACCTTGAGAGATCTTTGTATGAGCTAAATTTATGCAATTTTTTTCATTTTCTATTTGTAATCCACTCCAAGGTTATTTGGTTTGAAGTGGTTGAGAGATTCAAGCTCCATATTGGAGTTTATCTTGCCGGCTGGGGCAAGAGGAAGTGTAAGGTTTGGCTTCATCAATGAAGGGCACTTTAGTGGAGGGTTAAAGTCCTCAAGAGTGAGGCAATAGTCATGGAATAGGAGTGATTGGTCTTCGAACCATGTTACATTGTGATGTACACCTTCTTTACTCTATTTACATAATTATATTTGTGATTGATTGAGATTTGCTTGAAATCATTTTTTGGTGGATTGAATTAGTTTTGGATTTAATTAAAAAATGCCATTGTTTCTCAAAAACCTAATTCACTCCCAAATTTCCTCTCCTTTGTGATTTAATCTCAATCATCCACCCTCCACCAAACCTAATTAATTCCCAAGTTTTGAATATGTGATCCAATTTGTAGCCTAAAAACTAGCCATACGGATTGATAGACAGATCACTCCTTTGATTCAATCTTTGCCCTTGATTTCTATCAACTTTTTATCATCCAACAGCCCATGAAAATTTCTAAAACACTCCAACCAAACCCAAACTCTAGCATCTTGATATTAATGACTCAGGACTCTAAATTTCTAGCAAATCCTCACAGTCTAATTATCAAAATTAGGCCAACTTTATTAGTCTCACATCAATTATTCAAAAAATGTAGACATTATACTGCACTTATATAAACAACCCTATTTCTTCCTTGAAATCCATCAAATTTTCTCATTAAGGTATTATCTAGCAAACTCGCATCTAGAGTGACTATAAACTTTCAAGAGCATAGATCAATAATTTTGAATAGAATTAAAAAAGTGGGGAGGGAGGAGGTCATTTTCTCTCTCTTTCTCTCTCTACCTCTCTATTCCTAGAGGCATGCTTTTGGAGAGACTATCAGCTCAAAAAATAGGGAAAAGTTGATGATGACATCTAGTGTCATCAAAGATCTTGTGCCACCCATCATACTCAAAATTCTAAGTCAACTAAGGGACTATAAGCTCAAAAATGTAAGGCTATAATCTTAAGGAGCCCAAGGCATGTGGGGAAATCATCTCCTAGGCTAAAGGTAGACCCCTCATAAGTTCATCTTAAAGGCAAAAGTTCCCCTTTGAAGAAAAAGTGATTTTTCAATGGATAACCAAGGCAAGCGAGTTCAACGAATATGAATTAGTAGACATTTGCTAGTTTGCAAACCTTGGGAATCACAAAAGACAAGGGGAAAATAGCAAAAAAAATAAAAAAAGGAAGAAAATTGAATCGCCTATTAGAATTAGGATGAATTCACCGAACCTCATCTCAATATATGCTAACTAAGAAAGACCACCCAAAAAGTAAGTACTGGATGACATCCATAAGTGAGTAAAGTATGGGATCACAATTGGTGGCCTGGGATGGCAAAGACCATAGGAAGTGACCTCAAAATGACAAATCAAATTTGTGTGTTAGTTTGAGTGCACAATTAGGTAATGTAGGAACATGACTTTCAACAAGTGTAAACTGCTATTGTTAATTATCCTAATAATTATCAGAAACCTTCTAAAGCAAGAAACCTAGCTAATAAAATAGAAACACAATAAGAAAAATAAAGCATTATTTGATTTTTTTTTAAAGAGTGTCCATGGCTTAAGTAAGAGCTTACCCTCATTTTATAACGAAATGAATTTAAATTTATAATCATGAAAGAACATGAAATGAGAAAAAAAACTGGGAAAGTTTTGATTGCTCTGCTACCCTACTCTAGTGTACTAGACTACGTGAAGTTTGCTCAAACAGATGCTTGGTTGATCCTTAGTGGATGCTAATAACTTGACTTGATTTCAGGGTGTGACCAACTATCTTAGCGTGTGTCAGTTGACTCTATTGAGATTTGAAGCATCGCTCAGTGGGACATAAGAGAATATGGAAAAGGGAAGGAGTGGGTGAAGCTTTGAAGTGTGGCCAACATCCTTGAGCTTGTTTACAATTAACTTCTTTTGATAGCATTACTAATGGCTTGTGGTGATAAACTTTTGATAGCATTCCCAACAACTTATGTTTAACTTGAAATGTGGCTGATGGCTTTGAGTGGTAGTGATCAACTTCTTTTGATAGCATTACCAATGACTTGTTGAGTTTAGCTCAAAGTGTGGCCGATAGCTTTGAGCATTGGAGATTAACTTCTTTTGATAGCATTACCAATAGCTTGTTGGCTTTAGCTTGAAGTATGACCAATAGCTTTGAGTGTTAGTGATTAACTTCTTTTGATAGTATTACTAGCAGCTTGTTGGTTTAGATCAAAATGTGGCTGATAGCTTTGAACATTGGTAATTAACTTCTTTTGATAGTGTTACCAATGACTTGTTAGATTTAGCTTGAAGTGTGGCCGATAACTTTGAGCATTGACAATTAACTTCTTTTGATAGTATTACCAATGTCTTGTTGGGTTTAGCTAGAAGTGTGGCCGATAGCTTTTAGTTTTGGTGATTAACTTCTTTTGATAGTGTTACCAATGGCTTGTTGGTTTTAGCTTTGAGAATTATTGATTAACTTCTTTTGATAGTGTTACCAATAGCTTGTTGAGTTTAGCTTGATGTGTGTTGATATCTTTGAGCTTGGCAATTAACTTCTTTTGATAGCATACCAATGGTTTGGTGGGCTTAGCTTGAAGTGTGGACCTTGATTTCTTGATGGTTCTTGATGGATCTGTTAATAGACTTGGGTTTGTCCCATATTGAATCCTTGTTGGGTTTGAGTTTGAACCAAAATATACTTGATTTCAAGTTCAATTTGGTTTGATTCAACTTGGCTTGATCTAGGTTTGACCTATTTTGGTTCAAGTTTGACCTATTCTAGTTTAGATTTGAATTGTTCTAGTTTAGGTTTTGATCTATTTTTGGTTTAGGTTTTGATCCATTTTTGGTTTAGGTTTTGATCCATTTTTGGTTCAGGTTTTGACCTATTTCTAGTTCAGGCTTTGACTTATTTTTAGTCGAGGTTTTGATCTATTTTGGTTTAAGTTTTGACTTATTTTTAGTTAAGGTTTTGACCTATTTTTAGTTCAAGTTTTGGCTTATTTTCATTTCTAGTTTAGGTTTTGACCTATTTTTGGTTCAGATTTGATTCGGCTTAACCAATTTGGGTTTAGTTTGAACTTGGTTTAACCTTGTTGGAACTTGATTCGAACTTAGCTTCACCCCATTAGGTTTTGGTATGAGTTTAATTTGAATTCATTTTGATTCGAGCGTGGCTTGATTGAATTAGAGTTCAACTTAAATTTGTCTTGATTCAATAGGAATGGTGTTTAACTCACTTTGGAGTTTCATTCAAACTTGTTGTGGCTTAGTTTGAATGCTATTTGACTTAATTGGCTTTTATTTTAGATTTGTTGTAACTTGACTCAATTAGAGTTTAATTCAAATTTATTTTAATTTAGTTCAAATATTGTTTGGCTCGATTGGAGCTTAATCCAAACTTGTTTTGAGGTTAGGTCTTCCTAATTTGATCCTGAATCGATCCAAGTTTGGGTTGACAAGACTTGACCTGATTTGGATTGACTATGAACCCAAGTTATCATTTTTTGACTAAAATGGATGACTAATTGGTGCACTGGTCATATATCCGAGAGGGGTTCCATTGTTGGTTCACAAGAATCTATCAACTAGCTTGAGTATTAGTTGGCCAACTGAGTAGGTTCTATCTTTGATTCATCAAGACCAATCAATTGATTGTGGGTACTAGTCGACCGACAGAGCCTCTTCTTACCCATCAAGTCTAGTTTTGTATCGTTTATTTTAGTTCCAGTTGATAGTTTGTTTTTAGTTAATTTGGTTTTATTTATTTGTTTTAGCCCAGTTAACTTTAGGTTTAATGTGATTGAGTCATCTTGATCAATTCATATTAATCGATTTACTTTGGTTTGAGAGCCCTCAGGCTCACTCAATGACATTGGGGTGAGCCCATAGGTTAGCCTTTAGTCCAAATAGACCAGGTGAGACCACAATTGGACTTTAGTTAGATGTTTAGGCAAGTCCATGGACTAGCCTTTAGTCTGAATAGATATTAGATGAATCCACAAGTTGGCCTTTAGTCTGAATAGATGTTAGACGAGTCTACTGGCTGGCCTTTATTCTAAATAGATGTTATACAAGCCTGCAAGCTAGTCTTTTGCACAAATAGACTTTCAGGTGAGCTTATAGGTTGGCTCTAGGTTAGAATGGCTTTTGAGCATGCTCGCAAGCTGGCCCTAGGCTATTTTGGGAAGGACGCATTCAATGGGATGAGAGTGTCCTTCAGTTATTTTTTTTTCTATTATTGTTACATTATTACTCTGCATGGGTTCTCTCTCTTCTTTATCTTCTCCTCTTCTTTTCTTTAGAGACTTCCATAGTGGGCCTCAAGATTTGAGATTATCAAGTTGGTAAAGATGATGCCATAGTGAAGATGGGGCCATGGATGGACATGGTGGTGGAGTGAGGGTAGGATCACACTGTGATGGATGCAGTGGAAGTATGGCTCACCAAGGATGGGGCTATGGATAGCCGCGGTGTTAATGGGGTGAGGGAGTATCAGGGGCCTTGTAAAAAATAGAAAAGGGGGGAGCAGCAGCAAGGACCTCACAGGAGATAAAGGTAGAAGAAGAAGTAAAACCCACAGACAAAGAAAAAGCATAAGAGCCTTAATCTAGTTGATGCTCTCTTGGTCTCCTCCTTGATGAGATCTCCTTTTTGTTGAATTTCATGTTCCTTTTTGTGCTCATTGGTGCTCCTAATCACAGCAACAATTCATGCCCTAATTCATGTCCCTTTGCATGCTTTTATAGGGTTGAGAGGATCCTCAAATTGAATTATTGATTGATTCAAATTTGATATTTAATGGGATTTAGATCCCATATTCGGCTCTTTGATTGATATATTTTGAGATTACAATCTTCTAATAAAAAAAATCTTTGATTGCTGATGAAATTAGAGATAGATCTATTTTTGTTTTTGTGGATTGTGACCTGAACTGGTCGACCAACAAAAAGGTTGTGTTGGTCCTGGTCCATCAAAACTAGTCGACTGATTGAACAACTAATTGGCCAGCAGAATGCTACCCATCTTAATTCACAGGAATAGGTCTACCGGTGCAGTCTGATTTAGTATTTGAACTTGAAGTTTCAGCCCAAGTTTATTTTAAATTAGACATCGCCCATCACAAATTAGGCTCAAAGTCTAACTCTAATTCATATCAAACTCGAAGTCAAAATTGGGTAAAAAAATCCACTCAAACAAAGTGCTCCCTTCACATATATTTCATGAGTTTTCTTGGTGAGAGGAGTGTATGTGACCAATAGTGAATATTTGATCTCACATTATTGCCTTCTTAAGTATTCATCAGGTGGGATCCCTTACTTCTTTTCTTTCTGCATTGTAATAGCTTTTTTTCTTTTCTTTTAGTTGTTTGTCTCTCTTTACTTTTGAAGGTACTATAGAACCTTTTGTAATTGAAAGAATTTGCAACAAGAGGGAAGATAGTTTATTTTTACCCCACTTTGTTCCTAACTTGGGAACTGACGCTGAAGCTGTTATTGCATATAAACCTTAGGACCATTGAAAATGAGTGAGATTTAATAATTATCACCCATTTGCCTATTTTTCCAAAGAAAGGATGCCATGTGCTGATGGGGCTGGAGTGTCCTTTATATTGGAGTCAATTGGGCGCCTTAGGTAACAGAGTCTTTAAAAACTCTAGAATTTCATAACTTGAATGGTCATTCACCCATTTGGGGATGATCATTCCTGCTTGTTGGAGCAATATCAATTTTTCAAATTAGTCAAAGTAGGTTGATATGTGCTCAATTTTCAGCTCAACTTGCAGGTCTTGGCATTTTAGGAAGAGTCATGACATCTAAGGGGCAAAATGCATAAGCCTTGAGAATTTTGTGCAATGTGATTGAGATGTGAAATCATACTATAAACACCTTATACACTCCGTACAGTGAAGTTAGTATTTCTTTGTGGGACAAAAAATAACTAGTTGGGATTCCCATCCTAGGGGATTTCTATAATGAATATATCTCTACTAATTACTATATAAGTCTTGACTTCAGTTACACTCTACATGATCTCTTCAGGATTTATGATTAGATGTGACACACTTTCCAAATAATTAGAAGTGGGTGTACTTTGACCATTAGATTGGACTTTTCTATAAGAGAACTCTAACAAGTAAGCCAACTAGATTGACCAAGTTATGTATGATGCAAGCAATATTCTTCTAGAATTTGGCCTTGAGACTTATTTTATTGCTTTTATCTATCTTTGGTTTTGCCACTTCATTATGCTATACTGTGGGTGGTACACTTGCCTTGAGATAATTCATGGCTTATGAGATGACACAGATAAAAAGTTTCTCTAGCTCCTATAGTGCTAGGGTTAATATATGTGGGGTCTGAAAATGACGGTGGATAGCCTTATAGGACCAAGTAGTTCTTCGACTTAGTTTCCTATCCGTTTTCCTATGCTTGGATCTATGCCCACTTTTAGTGGACATACACTGAGTTGGAGCCTAGTGATGAAATCAAGAAGCTATGTCACTCATGTTTGGTCCCTATTCCTCAAATGATTTGGATCATAAACATGGTTGCTTTCCTTTATTCTTCTAAAGTAGCTAGGATGTATACGTGGGATCCTTGGAATTTCGAGTGGCAAGTTTACCCTTATACTCTTTCTGATTCTAACATGTTAGTAAATGGGGCTAGTCTTGTATTATCTTCAAAAGCTTATAAGTGTTTTATCTCTTTGAGATATGCGGTGCTTCCACTTCACTCAAGGGGATACTTGGTTGCAAAATCTTATAATCTACATTGGTTTTATCGACAATTCAGGTATGACCAAGGCTTTCCTAAGAATATTCCTACTCCTTCATCACCATCATGTTTAAGCTAGTTAGTGAGCTATTGGTCATATCTTATTTGTCTCAAAGAAAATTCAAAGTATTATATTCTAGATAACTAGCAAGAAGCCAAGGTTCTTCAACCATACAAAACATCATGGTTTGATAGCATTAGGGGATATTTTCACATTGATTAAGAATCTTTATTTATTAATGAGCTAAATCTGGGTAGTAGGAAAAAGCAAGTAATTAGTAGCAAAAGGTCAAATGGCATAGGACCCAAGAGACATAGAGGGCCTCGACTTGTGAATTCACTCACCTTGGACAAGGTAGAGAGAGGACCATTCCTCCTTATAGCATTGATGATGGTCATTTTCAAGGCAATGCAAGTCCTAGATTGAGTTCAAGGTGAAAGGTACTTTAATCTGCATGTGACCTCTCATTCCTAATACTCTAGAATGCTTATTGACATATATAGGAGGTGTAGGATCAGGATTGACACCACTACTTCTATCATCTATACCATCTCAAGATTTGATTTCTTCATTCCCCACACCTACCTATTAACTAGTTGACATAGATGTAGGGCTAGAAGTAACTTTTTCTTCACTAACACTAGTTTGCCAATCTTCTGATATGGAGTTGAGTAGAGGAGTCAGATTGGCCTCACCATTGCCTACATTAGCCAATCATTCTTCAAATATGGGTACTGATAGTTTTTTTGTCCTATATTTGTTTCCATTTCCCTTCCTCTTTTTTTGGCTGAGAACTTGTCTCCTTTTAGTGAATTAGATGAGGATTTTGGAGGTCCACCCAATGATATTTTAGACTTAGATAGTGAGGGACATTTGGACATTGTCATGTCTTGCATTGATGCTAATTTTAAGTCTCTATTATAGACATGGTTTTGGGTAATGCTTTAGTTGAGGGTTGCTTGCATGTATGGGTATCTGTCCACCATCACCATCACCAGGTGATGATTTAGTATTTTCCTCTCTTATCTTGAGGATTTTTTTTCACAATTCTTTTTGTAGATACAACACTTGCTTGTTCAGATGACAATAGAGGAGCATGAGTGAGTGACTACTAAGTTGTTACAGCTGTCGAGAGGCATCACTAGAATTTATGTATTTTAAGTTTATTGTTATCCTAGGATCTTCCTTATTTAAGAACATCGTTATTGCTTTGCAAAGCTTTTATGGGATTCCTTTGCTTTCATTTGTGTTAGAGTTTATTTGCAATCTTGTATCCATTGTGTCTTGATTTCAAAGTGTCCCTTGATGCAGAAATGGATTTGCCGCCTTTTCAAATAAAAATGAGTTAGTTTGCCATCCTGAATGGTTTTAACTTGAATTGCTAGTAGAAGTAGACTTAATTTTGCCATGAGAGAGTGGACTTATTTTTTCACGTGGGGTGGACTTCAGTTACCATGTAGAAGTGGACTTATCACATAGAAGTGAACTTGAGTTACCACATGAAGGTAGACTTAATTTACCATGTGAAAGTAGACTTGATTTTGTTATGTAAAAATGGGCTTGATTTGTCAAGTAAATGTGGACTCAATTGTCATATAAAATGAATAGATTTTTATGTCCATGTTTTACCTCAAGAAATATGGAGTGCATGTTTGATTAAATATTCTTTTTGAGATTGAGATATTTGATATTTGATGGGATTAGATCCCGTATTTGGATCTCTAATTGATATATTTTAAGATTTCAATCCTCTAACTAAAAAATCTTTGATTACTGATGAGATTGGAGATGGATCGATTTTCATTTTTGTGGATCATGACCCGAACTGGTCGATTGGCCAAGAGCTCACGGTGGTCCTAGTTCATTAGAACCAATCGACTGGTGTGACCTAATTTAGTATTTAGGCTTGAAGTTTCAGCCCATGTTTATTTCAAATTGGACCCTATCCATTTCGAATTAGGCTCAAAGTCCAACTCTAATTCTTATCAAAATCAAAGTTAGAAATGGGTTACAAAATTCACTCAAACATAAACCTTGAAAATTGAGGTCAAGCTGCATTTAAATGTCAAAACCCAACCGAAGGAGACTTGTCAACTATAGGAGCATTGCGAAAAGGAGAACTAGTTTGAAATGAGTTCCCAAGTGAGAGTTTAAAACAATAACCAATCTGTCAACCACCCATAATCTAAGACAACATACCCCAAAGCTCAAGCTGATCCAATCACATTAGAGAGCACAACAAAGAAAAAATATTTACAACTTGATCATCTACTTGGGCTTGAAATACTTTTGGGTTCATTTTGCTCTTAATAAAAACTTGTTTGTTATTTTAGAAACCTATTTCACCCCACTTCAAAGGTTGCCATTCTAATAGGCGTGACCATGCAAAAATATATTAGGGGAGTATCCTGAGCAAAGATGGGGTAGCTACAATCCATGAGAGGGACATCTACTTCAAGATAGCAACACTAGGTAATTTGAAATGTGACAGGCTAAAAACAGGTTAAATAATATGAAAGGAGCCAAAAGAATGAACTTGATCCTCTCAAAGACTTTTAAAGAAGCCACAACCAAGATGGTCATTGCCTTGAATAGTCATGGAGCCAAATGTCACCAAATCCATCAAATACTATGAGTGACAGAATGTTGATACTCCATCTATGGGACAGGCCAAAAAATAGGGAATCTCTTGAAAGCCCATAGCTGAGAAACCCATTAGTACATGCCTGCATTAAAAATAATAAAAAGGGGGAAGGAAGTAGAGAATTTGCTACAACACAATGAAACATGACAAATTCATTGCCCATCATGGGTCATTTCTATGTGGCGATAAAGGTAACACTATTTGAGGCCATTTTTGTCACAATTAAATTTAATTAAAATATAATTAAAATGGATATTTGTATGTCATTAAATTATCCCTCAAATATGGGTTTCATTCAACTTAAATCATGTCCAAATTTGATCAAAAATTGAGCTCAATTTGGACTTAAATCATTAAAAAATTTGGCCTCCAAATGAGCTAATTGGGCGAAATTTTTGGTCCAGAATTGGGCCCAAAATTTATTTAAAATTTGAGCCAAAATGATAAAATACAAAAATTGTACAAATAAATTTTTGGAATAAATAAATATTCATAAATGGGTACTTGGCTATATCTTTTCTTATAAATAGGCTCTTGGGTAAAATAAATCTTCATAAATAGGTCTTTGGTTGGATTTTTTCTTAAAAATAGGTCCCTGAAATAAAAAATTTTGCAGCAAAGTCCAATAAAATTCTAAAAATATAAATTAGCCCACAAGATTTAGGATTTGCAAATAAACCCTTAAAGAAAATAATAATTATGATTTGATCTCTATGAAATCTATATTTAAAAATAAATCCTTCTAAAATTATTTATTTACAAGTAAGCCCCTAGAATTTCAACCTTTTGTAAATAAGTCTCTTAAAAATTTTTATTTATGAATAAGTCCAAATTTTGTTCAAAAAGGATTCAGGATGTTTCAAAAAATTTTATAAATAAATATTTTTTGTAAAGAAATTTATAAAACTATAATTTAGCCTAATCTTTTGAAAAAGATTTGTAAATAACCTTTCCTATAATTTTAGTATTTGGGATACGTACAACTTTCAAATTTTATCATCTACATTTATCCATATTCATCTACTAGCTCATCCAATTTCCAACCAAACATTCTTATCCAATCCAACCACATCCATAACTAATTCAAAATAATTAATCATCACATGTTTAAAATTTTGAATGATTGATCCAATCTTCACGAACCTATAAAAGTTTGTGAACCTGCAAAATCAGAGAAAAGAGATTAGAAGGGCCAAAAGAAGGAAAAAGGCCGACTACAAATCAGCTACAGAAAAGAAGAAATGAATGCAAAAAAGGTTAAGCTCTTATCTTTGTTTTCTTCTCTTTCACCTTCCTCTCTTTCTACTCCCTTTTCTTGTTCCATGTTTGTGTAGACATGCCCAACACCAAATCACCTCTAGCCTCCTCTCCTCCATGTTGGTCACCTACAAGCTATCTCCAATCCTAATTGGACCTCCTGAAGCTACCTTCCCCCCTCTCCGTGCAGCTGCCCTCTGTGCTATTCGAGTTGCCTCTACCACTCGATCATTGCCACTCTGCTAAGCCCTTTTACACCATCTTGCACCATGTCAATGTCAGCATTGTCATCGACCTTGAACCCGCTTGCTTTGAGGACCCCATGCTCTTCATTACTGACACTGTGCAATCGTAGAAGCTCACTATCCGTGCCATCTCTTGCCTTTATGGACCCCCTTGGAACCCTCCACTACTTAGCTCGAATTAGAGCTCCTCTCCAAATCCAGTTTGCTCTCCACCACCTTGAGTCCTCCTACTTTTATCCCTATATCCTTGCTCGAGGATTAGGGTTGGATCTAGCCAGATCCAGCTAAATTCAACTAGGTGGGCTACTGGGTCATTGTGGCCCAATGAGGGCTTCAAAGAAGACAGGGTGCAAGAGCAGGGAAGAAAGAATAAGAGAGGAGAATAAGTAAAAATAATAATAATAAATTTGTGGCCTAAAAAAAAACTCCCAACCAAAAAAAAAGAAGGAGAAGGAGAAGGGTTTCAAGCTTGAAATATAGGAAGAAGAAAAAAAATATGAAAAAATATATAAAAAGTCATTGTCTAAAAAAAAGAGAGTAAAAAGGGGAAAAAAAAAAAATTTAGCAAAAATAAAAAAATTTCAATATTGAGGCCACCCACGGTCTTTGGTGGGATGATGGAACTCCACTAACATCATAGCCACCCACAGCCTCTTGAAGATGGCGAGCCCATGACTCTACTGTGGCCACTATGGGCCCTCGAAGATGGTGAATCCTCTCACCACAAGCTAGTCTTCAAGCTCACACCTAGCCAGCCTTTAAGCTCATACTTAGCTAGCCTTTGAGCTCGCATCCAAGCCAGCCTTCAGGCTTGCACTCAACTAGCCTTCAAGCTTGCACTCAGCTAGCCTTTAGGCTCATACCTATCTAGTTTTCGGGCTTGCACTTAACCAGCCTTCGGGCTTGCAAATAAGCCACCTTTGAACTTGCATCCAAGCTAGTCTTTAGGCTTGTACTAAGCTAGTATTTAGTCTTGCACTAAGCCAACCTTCAGGCTCGCACTCAGCTAGTCTTTAGGTTCACACTTAGCCAGCCTTCAGGCTTACATCTAAGCCAACCTTCAGGCTCGCACTACACTAGCCTTTGGGCTCGCACTACACTAGCCTTTGGGCTCGCACTTAGCCAGCCTTCAAGCTTGCATCCAAGCCTGCTTTTAGGCTCATACTAAGTTAACCTTTAGGCTCACACTAAGCTAGCCTTTGGGCTTACACTTAGCTAGCCTTCAGGCTCACACTTAGCCAACCTTTAGGCTCATATCCAAGCTAACTTTTGGGCTCATATTTTAGCCAACCTTCGAGCTTGCATCTAAGCTAGTTTTTAGACTCACACTCGGTCAACTTTTGGGCTAGCACTAATCAAACTTTTGAACTCGTGAACTAAGCCAATCTTCAGGTTCAGATATTTAAGCCGGCCTATGGGTCTACCTAAAATTGTCACCAAAAGCCACAAACCCTCAAACCAAATTGATTAATGTGAAGTAACTCAATCACATTTGGATAAAGGCCAAACAAGCTCAAATGGACCTAAATTAATAAAAAAAATAGACTAAAATCCAAGTCAAATTGGACTCCTAAAAAAATTTAAATTGAGTTAAGCTAAACTAAATAAACTCAAACTTGACCCTAGTCATGGGTTAACTTGAAATCAAGTTGAGTTCAAACCAAATCTGATCTAGATTGAACTAAGTTTAAATTAAATCCTAATTGGGTTAAATCAGGTCCAAACTAAATGGGTAAACTCAAATTCAAACCATAACGAAGCCAGACTGAGCCTAACTAAAGTTAAGTTGAACTAAACTGACTTAAACTTGAATCGAAGTTTATCAAGATGCAAACTTAGACTTGATAATGCTCAGACCTAAACTAAATAGGGTCAAACTGAGTTTCACAGGGTGTATTGAACCCTTGGCAATACTCCAAGGCCATGAACAATGGTGATGTTACCACCCTGACCTAAACCAAAATTGGTTCAAATAGAACTAAATAAGGTCAAATTGAGTCTTGTTGGGTGTGCTATAAAAGGATTTAACAATATTTCAAAGGTATATCAAACTCCATAAGTCGTTCATAATTACCAACATGCTTAAAGTCATTAGTCACACTTTAAAGCTAGTCAACTCCAAAAGTCATTGATGGTGCATCTTCCAAGCTATATCCAACCTCATAAACTGTTGGTGATGCTATCAAATCAAAAAAGTTAATTGCCAACATGATCAAAATTGTTAGCCACACTTCAAAGCTATATTCAACCCCCTAAGTTGCTGGTGATACTACCAAATCAATGAAGTCAACCAGCAATATGCTCAAAGTTGTTAGCCACATTTTAATCTAGTCAATCTCAAAAGCAGTTGACGATGTACCTTACAAGCTGGTCAATCTCACAAGTAGTTGATGATGCACCTTTTCAGGCTAGTCAACCTCATAAGTAGTTGACAACATGCCCTTCAAGCTGTACCTAACTCCCTAACCTATTGGTGATGCTACCAAATCAATAAAGTCAAACCAATAATGTGCTCAAAGCCATTAGCCACACTTCAAGCTAGATAACCCTAGAAACAGTTGATGATGCACTCTTTTCAAGCTAGTCAACCTCAGAAGTAGTTGATGACACACCTTTTCAAGCTAGCTAACCCTAGAAGCAGTTGGCGAGCATTCTTCAAGCTAGTCAACCTCAAAAGCAGTTGATGATGTGATTCGCAAAACTATACCCCACTTTATAAGCTGTTGGTGATGCCACCAAACCAAATGAAGTTATCACCTATGCCTTATCAGCCATGTAAATGCTTCAAAGCTAAAGAAGTTATCGCCTATGCTTCATCGGCTATGGAAACACTTTAAAAACCAAAGAAATTATTACCTTTGCCCTATTGACTATTAAAATATTTTAAGATGAAAGAGGTTATTGCCTATGCCCTATTTGCTATGGAAACACTTCAAATTACGAAGTTATCGCCGATGCTTAAAGCCATTGGAAATACTTCAAACTTCTCCCATTCCCTTCCACAATTTGGGTTAGACATCACGTGGTCCAACGTTGGGGGAGCGGGGTAGTAGCACATATCAAAGCTTCTTCTCCATTCTTTCTCTTTTCTTTTCTTCATTTCTTTTATGACTTCTATAATTTCATACTGAAATTCATTATAAGTAAGGGTATACCCTTACTTAAGCCATATCATTTCTTAAAATTAATTGAATATTTTCTTATTTTCATTTTTATATTTGTATTTTATTAGTTAAGTTTCTTGTTTTAGGAGATTTCTAACAATTATTGGGGTAATTAACAATAGAAACTTGTACCTATTAGAAGTTATGTTCCCACAACACCTGATAGCGCACTTTAAATTAAAATAAATTTTGATTTATGATTTGAGGTCACTCCTTGGGCCTTTGATATCCCAAGTGGTCAACTTCAATCTCACAAATTCTAGCATGCTTGGTGGGACATGACTTCTTCTCTAATTGTAGAAATCTCATTATTACTATAAAGGCACTGATAAGGTAGAATTATGATTGAAGATTGATCAATTATGTTCTCCTTTGTAGAAGAAAGAATCAAATGGCAAAAATAAAGAACATCTCCACCCTAAGATATGCCATCATCTTGGGGGTAGGCTCAGTTGTGCAATTATCTCAGTCAATAGTTGCTACAGAGGCAGCTGGTGTTCAGATCAAGTTTGAGATCATCTTCGAGGTCATCCAGTTAAAGAGGGCACCTACTACTACATTGATGGAAGTTGTCATCATACAAGCCTATTTCTTGCTTTTCATTGAGGGAAAATAGGCCCAATGTCATCATTCCTAATAAGAAGGGTTGTTCGGATGAGAAGATAGAAACCATGCCTCAACCAACAAGGATGTTAGTCTTTGAGAGGTTAGGATCGAAGCAAAGCTCAATCTTCAGTCACCTTCACCTAGCCCCTCACACGGGACAATCAAAAGCAAATCCAAACAAAGGCATCGATGAAAAAGATCTCATCTTGGCTGTCACAAGTAAAGGAAAAGCTACTGGAATCTTCAGTCGACTTTGGAAGCCTACTCCTCAAACGAAGTCGGTCATCACTATCCCTACCTCCAACTTTTTTTCTCCCTTAAATAATTTAGAGAAGAGAATGAGCAAGCCACAGGGGGAATAGTCTTGTCTTAAAACTATGGCAAAAGGGCAAGTTACTAAACAAAAATATAAGAGTCACTGTAAAGTTATAATTTGGCATGAGGACTCACAAAAGGAGATCACCTACACTGTCAAAGTCATTTCTCACCATGACTTGGGTGGGGGACCACAAGCCCACACCCCAACCGGCCAAATGCCAAAAGAAGGCTACCCGAATGAGGTTTACTAATAAAGAAATCTAAGAGGAGAAGGCCTTTATGAACCAATCCTTACTACCATATCAAAGACAGGGTGTAGCGAGCCACTCCATTAGTAAACTCTTAAATGAGATGACTTGATTATGAGAGAAGTTAGTCTCAACCCAGAGCCTAGACCTGATTCTCAAGATATAGACCATCATGTTCTAATAGAAGCCTTGGTCATAACTGAAGGCTTTGATCAAGAAGCGACAATAGAACCATTGCAAAAATAGCTTATATAGCAAAATAAAGAGAAAGATGAAGCCTAAAAGAAAGTCATGGAGTTAATAGAGATGATGCTACAAATGAGTCAGAAGCTCAATAAGTTAGAATAATCTCAGCAACTATATCAAATAGTAGAGGCAGTAGAAGGTGAATTTCCTGTATATGAGATCCATAAAAACATAGGCCCTTCACAAGCGCCTCCTCTAGTAAGCAATACCCAATACATGATTTTAGGGATCCTTGACAACATGAAACTCCTAGCATACATAATAGGTATAATGAATGGTAGCTACATAGTTGAGACAAGAAAGTAAGGTAGGTAGGGTAAATGATGCTGACAAACCATACCCTATCCATCACAACCAAGTGCCATATTCCAAAGGCTATATAATGCCTAGTTTCAAATAGTTTAATGGCATGGGCAATCTTGAACAACACATATCTTACTTTGTGACTCTATATGGGGATTCAAGTAATAATCCTTCATTGTTACTCGACCAATTTTCAGCAAGCTTGACAAGAATAGCATTCAAGTGGTATGCTAGTTGTAACTAGAATCCATACAATCTTGAGCACAAATGAAAGAGGCTTTTTCAATCAAGTCGAAGGACTCAACTATAAAGTGAGCATTATAGACCTTGTCTCAATGTCAGAATGTGATAATGAGTTAATTCTAGATTATATCACAAGATGGAGAAATCTCAGCTTTAAGTGTAAATAACCTATGAGCCAATTTAAGGCAATAAACTTAGTCCTCGATAATATATGGGGAGAATAGATGGCACCTTATTTGAGCTCCTCTTCTATCTATACCTTCCAAGACCTCATCATGCAAGTCAAGAAGATAGAAAGGATTGGCCCACAAACCTTATCTAGCTCACAAACTTTCAAACTGGAAAAAGATTAGGTAAAGTGTGGAGAGCCTTCCAAAAATGTGAGGACTATATTCACAGTAACTAAGCAAAAGAAAAAAAAAACCTCCAAACCCCACCATGAGCAAGGGTAATCCTTAGAAGCCACCAACTCTTGGGGGAGATAGAGAAGTGGAACAATTCAATGATATCTAGCAAAGACTAAGAAAGAAATACTCTTTGAAAAAGAGAAAGAGTAGATAAAATCTTCCAAGATGCACTGAAGTTAGGCCTCCAAGTGCCAAAATCCAAGAGGCCAGGTGAGGTCAATAAAATAGATCTCCTGAACTATTATCCTTACCATAGAGTCTTGGGGCATACCATTGAAGGCTACTGTGTATCCAAGGATTGGGCTGCAAAGCAATATAGAGAAGGTAAGGCAATTCTCTCAAAGATAGCCCTACTTGAACCACCCATTGAACACATCAATCATATTACCATGTTTGAGGATCATGAACCACTTGCTAAAAATCTCTTTGGGAAAGAAGCACAATATACTCCTGAATAAGAGCACTTATGGAATGTTTATATTTCAAAAAGACTTAAGAAACTAATAAAGAAGATGACTAGAAACTTTGGAGAGCCTAGGATGGCGAGGAAGAAAGCCTCATTAGAACAAACGGCTTTACTTGCTCAAGGTATTCAGAAGAGAAAGAATAGAAGCAAGAAGAAAAAGTTAGTTTGGCTAGATAAATGCAATATCAAGAAATCAACCATCCAAGAATACATCGATGCTTTAGATAAATATCTTTAGGGAGAAAAAAGCCAAGTAACTCTTGAAGAATTCTTCTCTAACAAACTCAAAGCTTTACTATAGGACTTTGATATGAGAAATAAAGAAAGTGAACTTTAGGTAACAACATGGATTGCCATATTCACCATCGAAGGTTTACAACCAAGTTGATTCCCACCTCATCACTTTAATGATGAAGAAATTTAGGATGCAAGGAAAGAAGAAGTGACTAGATTTGTTGGGGATGATATTGATGAAATGAGAGATTCCACAGGTCTCCTTGATAGCTACTCTCAAGATGACTATCTTAAAGAGTGGTTCACCCATGAGTATAATTATGACATGCCCAAACTACAACTAGATAATGTGAAATAGCTAGCTACAACTAACATGAGGTTTGTCAGAGGGCAAATGTAAATGTTGAACAAACATATGCAAGCTATGACTGCCCGCATGGAAAGTGTGACAATTATGACTATCATACTCTGTGAGGAAATCAAGAGGATGGAAAAGGCACTAGTAGAAGAGACAACCATACAAAAGACCTTATAGGAGTGATGAAAAACCACTTGTCGACTCTCCTTAGGATCAGAATGATCACTCGTGCCATTTGCTCCAGAGACAAGCCAAGAAAGATAGACACTATCGAAAAGAGTTAGCTAAGTCTATGACCACTTGTTGCATAGTGACTCATACGTCTGAGGTGAACATTGATGAGTTTCTATCCCGGCCTCCATAAGGTAATACAACAACAAATGCTCAACCCACTAGGTTTGGTAAGTTCTAGTCCTAGAGCCAATGGAAGAGTACACTTTGCCAACTTTAGAGGAATTATGCATAAAAGGCACGACAAAAAATATGACTCAATATTTGACTTAGAATAATTTATGATCACTTTGGACGGCCCTACACTAGCAAGCGCTAAAGGAAGAAATAGACACTTTGGGAGAGAATCAAATGAGCTAATGCTAAAGCTCATTCTGCGCCTACATCAAATCAATCTGAATATCCACAGTCAAGCTATTGTGAGTTTTTCTATTTTGTTTGACTTGTCCCGCTCGAATGAAAATGGATAAGAGGCTCGTGGGATTGACATGATAGGGTAGGGATGGCGATATTGCTGGGAGCGAACTCCGGGCTAATATGAAGCGCATGGGTACAAGTATGCTTTGAAATGAAAGACAGTTCCGAATCCGCTTTGTCCACGAACAAGAAAGCTATAAGTAATGCAACTATGAATCTCATGGAGAGTTCGATCCGCAAAACAAGTTGTAGTCTATGTCCCACCTCTGTCCTGTTACCTACGTACCCTGTCCCTGTTGGTATCGTACCTTCGTTCCGTCGACTAGGTCTCGTGTAAGCCTTTCATTCCAGTGGTGAACTGCTTGTTTGACTGAAGCCTATTCCCCCCTTCGGGGAAAGCAAGCCCATCCAATCCTCTTACCCCTTTTCCTAATCTATGATGGAAGGTAGCAGGGCTCTCAAAATGAATTGTTAGGGCTAAAGCCACTGTTACAGGCTAACTTCTCCCTCTGATCACAAGAAGCTAGATCTCAGTTCACCACTTTCCAAGGCACAACAAAGCAAGGCACACTTCAAGCAAGATTGAACCTAATGAGATACTGAGCGCGTCTGCTCTTATCCCTCGCTACAAGAATTGATACTACTCCGGCTATTGACCTCCTCGAACTTCGATATTCCCGGTAGGTTGGTTACTACGTGGGTGCAATTCCTGGGTTTACGTTCTTGCCAACACGAGTGAACACCGAAGCCCTCCTTTTAATGGGTATTCCCCGGCGTATGCGTGTCAGCCTATAGCGTGCTGGTGTAGTCGACCAGATTCTTTATTCTCTACCCAACCAATGAGTTATCATTACTACAGCTAGTGGGACAACTTGTTTCCGGACTGGGGATTCTCGTTTCACCAAACCGGGTTATTCTATTCCACCTACGATACAAAACACTTTTCTTGCCAATTGATCCTATCGATACTGTCTGTTATACCCCTTGGAAAGCACCTTTCGAATCACCCCAACGATCAGGCTTGGTTTGGATTCCCTGGGAGCGCGCCAGCAACATCCTTCTCTTCTCAAATCAGGTATGGAACTAGAACGCCGAGATGGGTTGGATTGCTTTCAAGTCTTGTAGTGGAGTCTTCCAATAAAGAAAAGATATTCTCATGTGAGCTATAGAGCTTCCACCCTGCCTCTTTCAAATCAATGATCATTTCTCGTGCCGGTGTAACGCGGCAGAAAATGTTGCTTTACCGATGTGAACAAAACCATATACGGAGCTACAATCAATTCAATGAGATACCGGAGTGGGTGCTGGGTTGGGTTTGAAAAGTCTTTACCCAAGACCAACTATTGCGAACGAAAAACTGTCTTTCGAACTCATACCGAACTTTTGTAGTGAACTCATAGCAAACTGAAAAGTCCCAACCTCTAAAGTAAAAAAAGCTTATAGCAAAGAAAAAAAAAAGAATTTATTGAACTTATTGAACTAACTTCTCAGTGATATATTATTTCATCACGATGAAAATCACGATGTTATTTTCTTGTTTCTGAATGGGTCTTTTCAATTCTCTTATGTTCATATTCTACTCCAAGTAAAGATTTGTCCAAATTGTATTTGTACACAATACAGAGCAAATAATCTTAGTACTACTTTTTTTTTTTAATTCATTTGTTTCATGCTATAGCTTTACTTGCCTTCCCACAAACTATTCCATGTATTCATCATACTATTCCATTGATTGGAAGTTTGACTTTGTACTAGTTGAATTAAGAAACTATATTAATGAAACTAGTTAAAGTTAAGTACAAAAATCGTTTATGATATAAGTGGTAATTGTACATATATTACTAATTTGGTATTTTCTTTTCTGAATGGAGCCTAGATATTTTATCGGTCTAAATCAACCATAAATTTTTCTAATTGATAATATATGGATATAGATCCCCAATATAAAGAAAAATGAATTGGTTAAATTACACTTCACGCTCAAATAATTGACAGTTTAATTAATATTTCTTGGGCCAAGCAGAGGATATCTCGATCAGGGGAGAGAACGGAGTAAATCCCATATAACCTAATATGCCTGACAAGTCGTACTGTACATCAACCCAAAACGCATCTCCCTCTCCAGGACTCCGAAAAGGTACTTTTGAAACACCAATAGATCAGAAAAAATAAAGCACTATATTTCGCTTTAATATGGAAACGTAATAAGGGATTTATCATCTTCGTCATCTATTTCATTTAGTACCATACGCCGGGAGCAGGAATGGGAAAGAGAAAAAGAGTTATAGCTCGGTATCTCATTTCATTTCTTGGAGCTCGGAATGTGGAGTGTTTGAATCCCACGGGTTTTGGCAAAGGAAGAAAGAAGCTGTCCCACGGCTCCAGAGTGCTAACAAAAAGGTATTCATAATAAGTTCGTTATTCGCCCGGTTCAATTGCACGAAAAGCGTAAAGTCGAAAGGTTACATATTGCGGCAGGTTCAAAGTGCTTTCCATGTAGATCTTAGTATGGGATTGGGTATTAGCTCACACGCTCGTCCGATAATGGAGTCTCGGCAAGAGTATGCGCGTCAGCCCAGCAAGAAAACTACCACTAACGCTTAGGCTTTCGCGCCCTTGCTTTCATGCTTTTATGCTCTTTTGACGGGAATAATTATTGGAATAGTTCTTTGCATCGGCAAGGCATACGAGATGAGATGTATTTGTAGTTCTTGCTCGATCGGTGCGATGGAAGCTCTGTAGCTCGGGATAGAATGGATTTTCTACTCGGGATGATGGGTACATTCACACGAGAATAGATTTGATTGTTGCTCGGGAGATAAAGGTGAAATTTCACTCTAAAGGTGAGGTATTCTCAAGCTAGGGAAAGAATGGAACCAAAACTTCAACATTCGCATAGTTCGCTCTCTCGGGACAGGATTCGTCGACCAAGTCTGTACGAATTCAAAGGGTTGGTGTGGCCGCACTCTTTGGTGCTTCACAGCCCCATGCATACGGCGTTTCATAGGACAAGAGCTCCAAAGGCAAGGGCGGGTTTTAGGAAGTATTATGCCTTAGACTTGTTGGATCATTCGTAACCAGAGCAATAAGCGATGCTACAGCATAAACTACAACTATACATGGCGGGATCGGCCGAGGGTTGGTGCCAGGTTTCCCTTAAACGGTATTGGCGTTTTCTTCTTCTTTGCTTTTCTGCTTCTAGTAATATAGTAGTAAAGGAAGTGTAAAAACTACGAAATTCTATCCCTAAACGATTATCCCTTTCCTGGGTTCCTTTGTGATACCCTCAGCCTTTACAATTTGTCTTTGGTCACCCCCAACGCCATTCACAACCTTATGGCCTTCTACGTCCTTCACCTACGAGAGTCCATAGAGCCTTCCCCCTTTGCCTTCAAAGCCGTCTTCAAAGCCTCTTGCAAGAGGAAGGTCAGTGATCACTGGTCCTTCTCATCCCTCCGGGTGTTTAAGTTATTCAATAATCCTTCTTCAGTGAAGGAATGGAAGGAGGACCCCATTACACTTTTCACCAGTTCAGACCCTGGTTTCAAGAGCATTAGGGGAGATGCAGGGGAAAGCTTGGGCATTCCTGAACTTCGCAGCAGTGAGCTAGCCCGAATCCGAAAGTGGTAGTTCGAGGGCGCTAACTCACTTGACCCATCCTCACGACCTGGCCGAGCTCAGGCTGGGCAAAGTGGGGGATGTAGGCAAGTGACTTCCCCACTCTTTCCCGTTTCCCCTGGTAGGTTGTGTTCTTCAAATGTTTTCTTTTTCCTTTTGCAAACATCAATGAGTATGCTGCCTTCCTGGATGAAGAACTTCAGTTGATGGCAAAGGCGCCTCGTCCTGAGATTGAGATACCTCGGAAGGGTAAGGAGCCGGCCATCGCTGAGGAGCCCCCAAAGCGTCGCGTTGAGGCTGCCTCACCTGAGGAAGAAAGCCCCGTTGCAAAGCATCCTAGGAAGATGGTGGTCAGCAAGAAGAAAAAAGGTCCTGCGGCTTCCTCGGGGTCCTCCGAAAGGCCTGGAGAATCTGGGGAAGAAGTCACGCCACGAGAATCCTCGTACGGCATAGCTTCGGTCCCAGCCCTATGAGCGCCCAGAGACGAACCTACCTGGGTGGCATACCTGCGCAAGCTAGAGCGAATGCCGGACAATAAGATGTTTGAGGAATTTCGGCTGCTCTATTCGTCGATGAGCCTTCTCATTTCACTTTTTCCTTCTCTTCTCCCTCGAGGTTCCCTCAGCATCTCCTTTGGCAGATGGGTGACACTTCTTCCGTTCTACTTAGCCAATTCTTCCGTTGGCAAGAGGACATGAAGCGCCAGGAGGCCCAGGTGCCGAAGACCAGGGACTCACTGGCAGCACGGGAAATCACTCTGAAGGAAAAAGAGAAGATGCCGGGCGATGCCAAGAAAGAGATCGATGATCTCTCGGTCGAAGTGGCCAGGCTTCAATCCAAGGTTGACGACAACGAGATCGTCATGGCCGATCTTCTGCGGAAGAACGATGCAGCAGAGGAGGATGCCAAGGCACGTGTCATCACAGCCAGGTTGGACGCTGTGAAGGAGTTGTTGGATAGCTCTGAGTTTAAGCACTCAGTTGCTCGGGTTGGCTCCCAATGGTATGTGGACGGCTACCTCAGGATCAACTCATCCGAGGCATTGGGAAGCCCTACTTCAGTGCTCGCAACCTCCGGGTCTCCTTTGCCACTCCCTCTATGAAGGCCGAGATTTTCCAGCCAGGAGGGACTTCAGCTTGAGGAACCTGGTCCTTCGAATTACCAAGCTCAACCGGGCCCGAGTGATCCAGCGCCTGATCCCGATGAGGCGGCTGCTGAGGCTACCGCCTCAGCAGAAGCTGCTGAGCCTGCCCATTCAGTTTATCCAGTTTATGTAGCCTTTGGGTTTCGGCAGCCTTGAGCCCTATTTTGTTATGGCCTTCGAGTCTTCCTGCATGTTAGCTAAAACAGTGCTTTAAAATGGAAAAATTGCAAGGCAGTATCTCGATGCGCTATTTTGTGTCTGTTGTAGAAAAACTTCCAAGTGAGATCTTGGCAATGTTCTTCCTTCGACACTCATTTAGACTCACTTAGTGTGAGTGTAAGGCTCGGTCTGATGTGGGACGACACGTGGCCCACTCCGAGGTGGTAAGTGTGTTACTAGGATTGACAACAATGAGATCGTCATGGCCGATCTTCTGCGGAAGAACGATGCAGCGCAGGAGGATGCCAAGGCACATGTCTTCACAGCCAGGTTGGACGCTGTGAAGGAGTTGTTGGATAGCTCTGAGTTTAAGCGCTCAGTTGCTTGGGTTGGCTCCCAATGGTATGTGGACGGCTACCTTGGGATCAAGTCATCCGAGGCATTGGGAAACCCTACTTCAATGCTCGCAACCTCCGGGTCTCCTTTGCCACTCCCTCTATGAAGGCCGAGATTTTCAAGCCAGGAGGAACTTCAGCTTGAGGAACCTGGTCCTTCGAATTACCAAGCTCAACCGGGCCCGAGTGATCCAGCGCCTGATCCCGATGAGGCGGCTCTTGAGGCTACCGCCTCAGCAGAAGCTGCTGAGCCTTCCCCATTCAGTTTATCCAGTTTATGTAGCCTTTGGGCTTTGGTGGCCTTGAGCCCCATTTTGTTATGGCCTCCGAGTCTTCCTGCATGTTAGCTAAAATAGTGCTTTAAAATGAAAAAATTGCCAGACAGTATCTCGCTATTTTGTGTTTGTTGTAGAAAAACTTCCAATTGAGACCTTGGCAATGTTCTTCCTTCGACACTCATTTAGACTCACTTAGCGTGAGTGTAAGGCTCGGTCCGATGTGGGATGACACGTGGCCCACTCCGAGGTGGTAAGTGCGTTACCTGGACCATGCGGCAAGTGTAGTGTTTGGACCGTGCGACAAGCGCGGAGCTTGGACCTTAAATGTCAGTGTTGAACTCAGGCTGCACCGGAGAGTTGTAAGGCTCACCCTCGGAATGTCAAGATTTCAGCAAGGGCGGATCTTGGACTCATGATGCACATCCTTAGTGTTGGGGCCTTGTAACCATAGGGCGCAGGGGTTCATAACCTGAGCCTAAACACAGCGAACACGTAGCTTGGACCGAGACATGACGGGCGTGCAGCTTGAACCGTCGCAGGGCAAGCGCTGAGCTTGGACCTCATACTCGTTTACCTTGGTCTTTATGCTAGTGCAGAGCCTCGGACCAAAGCAGCGGGTAAGCGTGAAGCATTGGACTTGTCAGGCAAGCGCGGAGCGTTGGACCCAGGAAGAGGCAAGCGCTTAGCTTGTGATCCCGTGATGGCCAGCCTCCGCTAGGGCCAATGCAAGAGGCAAGTGCGGAGCGTTGGACCTGCGCAAGTCAGAAATTGAGCATGAGGGGAGCGCGGGCCTCCAGGCCTGTTTGCTCGTTGACTTCTGAGTTTAGAAATCGTGAAATCGTGAAAATTAAATGATTTTGAAAAAATAAAAAATTAAAAGAATCAAATAATTACAGTATTTGAATGAGTATTTATTATAAGAAATTGGAAATTGGTCAATTCTTAAATTCTAAATTTTGTTGTTTGGTTGGCAAATGAAATTGATTAATTCTAAAGTTTAGGGTTTAGTTAATATGGGAATGAGAATTATGGGGGAGCTCGGCAGTGCCAACCTTGCCGGTGAGTACGAAAACACCGAGGCGAGCAGCTGCGAGGTGCGGTGCGTTGGCTTTTGGACCGCATCAGCAGTTTGTGGCACTGCTGCTCCACCTCCATCTTCCCACCGGCCGGCGAGGCGGAGGCGGCGCCGTCATCGGGAATCCCGTGGAGAAATATGCAGTTGCTCCCGTTCTTGCAATAGCCTCTCACAAAGTACAAGTAGGATTTCCACCCAAACCTGGCGTCGGAGCCGAGGCAGAGGTCGGTGACTGAGCAGTAATGCCGGTGGTGGTTCCTATACCCCATGGAGTAAGGAAACAGTAGCTCGCCGCTTTTCGCTCACCCGAGGACGACAACGACAATGATGAAGACGATGAGGATGACGAGAACGACAGGCTGTGGACGATGAGGACGAGGAGGACGAGCACTCGACGAGGACGACGAGGACGATGGGCTGTGGACAGGTGTAGTGGAGGACGACGAGGACGACGGGCTGTGGACGACGAGGACTCCGGCACCGGCACTCGACGAGGACGACGGCCTGTGGACGACAGGGCTTCGGCACTCAACGATGACGAGGACGACGAGGACGACGGGCTGTGGACAATGAGGACTTCGGCACCGGCACTCGACGAGGACGATGGGCTATGGACGACGGGGCTCCGGCACTCGACAACGATGAGGACGACGAAGACGATGGGCTATGGACGGGTGCAGTGGAGGACGACGAGGACGATGAGGATGATGGGCTGTGGATGACGAGGACTCCGGCACCGGCACTCGATGAGGATGACGGGCTGTGGACGGGCGCAGTGGAGGACGACGAGGACGAAAGGAATTCAAGGGGAAAGTTTGTTTTCTGACCATTTCGACAGGGATAAAAAACAAGGAATTGGGGGGAATCGGGAATCAATTGATTCCTTCCATTCCAGTGCCCGGAATTGAACATAACATGGGAATGGAGGGTAGAAAATAACTACTCCCCCATCGAAAAGTATTGTTTGGTTCTTATAGTCATGGTCAAGAAGTTGAGATATTATTTGTTTTCTCACAAAGTCATTCTAATATTAAAGATTGATTCTATAAAGTACCTGATAACTAGGTCTGTACTCACTGGAAGATTAGTAAAGTGGGCATTAATCCTTATGGAATATAATATTAAGTTCACTCCTCAAAAAGTGATTAAAGGGCAAACCCTCACCGATTTTCTCATAGCTCATCCAATACCAGACGATTCTCCTTTGAGTTGTAAGCTCCCTGATGAAGAAATTCTTTGACTTCCTAAAAGTTATACTTTGATGGAGCATCATCCATCAAACTAGGAATCAAACCAAAGGTTTTTCAAATCACAGTAGACATTGGACTCATTTATGTGCCAAATAGGGGTATTTTACGATATTCCTATTCCCTCTCAAGACTATGCACAAACAATAAAGTTGAATATGAGGCCCTAATTGCAGGACTGAAAATGGCCCTCAATATGAAATATCATACCTACATATTTTTAGTGATTTACAACCAATTATCAGCCAAGTCCAAGGCAAATATAAAGTCTATATATTTGAGCTCCTAAAATATCATGAAAAGGCTTAAGAGCTCATAAGACAAATTCTTCATGCTCAAATAAATAAGGTTTCTCGGTCTATCAATGCGAAAGTTAATTTCTTAGCCAAAATAACTAAGACACTAGTTGACCTTGATCAAGGAGAAATTCTAATTACAGTCTATAGTAGACAAGTGATGAGCTCAGTCTTTAGCATCAAGCACGAGAGAACTGAATCTAAACTAATAGAAGAGGTAGTAGATTGGAGAATACTATTCACCAACTACATCAAAAGTGGAGAACTCTCAGAAGATAAATCTGCATAGATATAACTCAAAAAAAGAGCCACACACTTTTTGCTTATCAATGACACCATTTATAGAAGGTCCTTTGATCAACTACTTTTGTGTTATCTTTCAGACAAAGAGGTTAAAGAAGTTATGTATGAAATGCATTTTGGGGTCTATAGTGCTCATCAGTCGGGCCCAAAAATAATAATGCAGATTAAGTATATGAGATACTATTGGCCTACAATGGTAGGAAATTGCATCAAATATACGAGAAGATATCACCTATGCCAAATTCATGATGATTTTATTCATCAACACCTAGATCCTCTACATCCGATAGTGTCCTCATGGCCATTTGAGATATGGAGTATAGACATTATTGGTCCAATCGAACCATCTTCTTCTAGAGGACATCACTTCATACTAGCAGCAATTAATTATTTCTCTTGGTGGACTAAAGCAATCCTATTGAAAGAAGTAAAAGCAGATACTGTTATCCACTTCTTTCAAGAAAATATTCTATATCGATTCAGTGTTCCTCAAAGGATTCTTTTTGATAATAGGCCATCTTTTAGAAGCTTCAAGGTAGGATGATTGGCACAAAATAGATAGGAGATATTTATCCATTTATAATGTAAGAGCCAATGGACTCTTTGAGATATTTAACAAGACCCTCTCCAAGATCTTGAAGAAAATTATTACCAGAAATAAGAAAGACTAGTACTAAAAACTTGCTGAGGAATTATAGGCCTATCACACCACATATTGAATCCCTACCCAATCAACGTCATATGCATTGGCATTCGGGATTGAGGCGGTCTTGCCACTGGAGGTGCAAATTCCCTTTCTAAGGATTGCCTTGCAAGAATAAATCACAAGAGAAGACAATGTTTATCTTCACCTTGATGAGTTAGACTTTTTAGACAAGGTAATGATTGTGACATAGCAAAATCTGGAAATATATTGAGCACATATGACCAGGACCTACAGGAAGATGGCTCACCTTAGGTCCTTCCGAAGGAAGAAATGGTCTTAGTCTTGAGCAGACCAATAATCTCGAATCGAAACAAGAAAGTAATTTTGAGCCTAATTGAGAAGACCATTATATCATCAAGAGGATATTTGAAGGGGGATCCTACCAACTGATCGATGATAAGGGGGAAAAACTTATACCACCAGTTAATGGTCAATTTCTCCAAAGGTATTATGCCTAAGCACTGGGGGTAGCAACCATAACAACCAATGTGTCTATATTTTGTCAATGATGGAATGTTTGACTTTCTCAAAAGGGAACGCTTGGTCAAATATGCATTCTATGTTTCTTAAGGCAAAACATGGACACAAAACTCCATCCATCTGGTGTGACTACTAAGCTTGCATTTATATGGTAACTTCAGTTCCTTCTACATGGCAAACCAAGTCTATTTTCACGTGACAATATAATAAGTCTACTCTTATGTGGCAAACTAAATTCACTTCTATGAGGCAAACCAAGTCCACTCTCATGTGACAATCTAAGTCCACTCTCGCGTGGTAATTTAAATTTGTATAGTCAACTCTTGAAATATTGATGTAGGGGCAAGTACTTGAAAATTGTTTACAGTCTCTCCTCTCCCCTAGAACTTGAGAAGAGGTTGCAAAAGGGGCAATTTATTTGAGACAACTTTTGCCACAACCAAATTTGATTAAAATATAATTAAAATGAAAACTTGTATGCCACCAAATTATGGTGCAAATATGGGTCTCATTCAGACTTAAATTGCGTCTGAGTTTGATAAAAAATTGAGCTCAAATTGGCTTTGAATTGTTGGGAAATTCAAGCTGAAGCTAGGCCTAATTCAAATGGACTAATTTGGCTGAATTATTAGACTAGAATTTGGCTCAAAAATCATCTAAAACTTGGGATAAAATGACAAAATGTAAAAATTTTACAAACAGGCCTCTAGAATAAATAAAATTTCATAAATGGGTTCTTGGTTGGATTTTTCTTACAAATAGGTCCCTAAATTAAATAAATATTCATTAATGGGTCTCAGCTAGATTTGGTTCTTACAAATAGTTCTCTAGAATAAAAATTTTATAAAAAAGTCTAATAATATTTTAAAATTATAAATTAGTCCAGCAATATTTAGGGTTTGTAAATAAACCCCTCAAAAGATCAATAATTATGATTTGATCCATATGAGATCCGTATTTGTAAATAAACCTCTCTAAGATTTTTTTATTTGCAAGTAAGCCCCTATAACTTCAACTTTTTATAAATAAGTCTCTCAAAAATTTTTCTTTACGAATATGTTCAAATTTTGTTCAAAAAGGACCCTGGAAAAAATTTTATAAATAAGTCATTTTTGTAAAAACCCCTAAAATTTATAAAATTATAATTTAGTCTATTTTTTCAAAAAAATTGTAAATAACCCTATGTGGGATAAGTATAACTTTCAAATTTTATCATCTATATTTATCCACATCCATCTATAAGCTAATCCAATTTCAAATGAAACATCCTCATCCAGTCCAATGACATCCATAACTAGTTCAAAATAATAAATCATCAAAAGTTTAAAATTTTGAATGGAGATTGATATGATCTTTATGAACTTATAAAAACCCATGGAACCTAAAAAATTAGAGAACAAAGGTTAGAAGGGCTAGAGGAAGGGAAGGATAAAGGTTGACTACAAATCAGCTACAAAAAAAAAATGAACACAAAAAAAGGTTAAGCTCTTATCTTTGTTTTCTTCTCTTTCACCTTCCTCCTTTTCTTCTCCTTTTTCTTGTTCCATGCCTGTGTAGCCATGCCTCAGACCAAGTCACCTCCGGCCTCCTCTCCTCCACACCGCTCGCCTGCGAGTCATCTCCAATCCTAATTAGACCTCCTGAGGATACCACCGCCCCTCTACATGTGGCCACCCTTCGTGCTATCCGAGCCACCTCTGCCACCCAATTGTTGCCACTTTGCTAAGCCCTTTTACGCCATCCAGCATTGTGTCGACATCGGCATTGTCATCGACCTTGAACCTACCTACTCTGAGGACCCTGCGCTCTTCATCTCTAGCACCATGTAGTCTTAGAAGCTCACTGTCCATGCCATCTCCCACCATCATGGACACTCTTGGATCCCTCCACTACTAAGCTAGAATTAGTGCTCCTCTCCAAGATCCAGTATGCCCTCCATTGCCTCGAGTCCTCTCGCTTTTACTTTCGCTTTTACTTGGTTTTGACAAAACTTTTCCACCCATAGCTCATTTGGAATCTATTTAGATTTTACTTGTATTTGCATACTTTAAAAGATTTAAACTCTTTGAAATGGATGTTAAAAGTGCTTTTTTGAATAGTATTTTATCAAAGGAAGTCTATGTTAAACAACCTCTCAATTTTGAAGATTCAAAATTTCCAAATCATGTATTTAGATTGAGAAAGGCTTTGTATGATTCAAAGCAAGCTCCAAGATCTTAGTGTGAAAAACTAAGCTCTTTCTTGATTTCAAAAGATTTTCAAAGAGGTTGTATAGGACACCACATTATTTTCATTAAAAGTACAAAATCTTTTATTAATAGTATAAATTTATATTAATAATATTATATTTCATACTACTAGTGAGAATTTATGTAAGATGTTTGTAAATACTATGTAAGAGGAGTTCGAGATGAACATAATAGGAGAGCTAAATTTCTTCCTTGGTGTCTTAAGTGCAATAATTGAAGGATAGGATTTTCATCAGTGAAGCTAATACACCAAGGAATTACTCAAGAAGTTCAATATGAATGAAGCTAAGTCAATAGGAACTCCAATGAACCCTTCAACTAAGTTGGACAAAGATGAAGGTGGTGAAAAAATTGATGAAAAGTAGTATAGAGGTATGTTGGTAGTTTATTATATTTTACCACAAGTAGACCTGATATAATGTTTAATATTTGCTTATGTGCTAGATTTCAAGCATCACCTAGGAAATCTCATCTAGTTTTCATGAAAAAAATACTTAGATATCTTAAGGGCACACTAGAATTAGGCTTATGATTTCCTAGAGTTGATTGCTTTGATTTAGTCAGATTTTATGATGTAGATAATATTGGTTATTGAGTGGATAGAAAGGGTACAATTCATATATATTAATTTCTTGGGAAGGCTCTTGTATCGTAGATCTCCAAGAAATAGAATTCCATGGCACTTTCTATTGTTGAAGCCAAATATGTAGTCATGGGGTGTTATTGCTCACAAATCCTTTAGATGAGGCAAGCAATTCAAGATTTTGATTGTGAGTTTTCAAATATACAAATTTATTATGACAATACTAGTGCTATTAGTTTTTCCAAAAATCTAGTACTATATTTCTACTCAAAACACATTCGTATTAGACATTATTTTATTTGTGATCATGTTTCTAACAATGATATTTCATTGATTTTTATCAAAACTGATCATCAACTTTTGGATATTTTCACAAAAATTTTGGATGAGATGTGGTTTTGTTTGATTTGTAATGAGATTGGAGTTTTGAAACTTAATTGAATTTATTTAGTATTTTGAAAATCGATTGACTTGTTTTATTTTGCAAAATTTCTCTTACATTTGCCAAGTTTGGATGCTCAACTAGGATAGTTTAGGTGCTCGAATTCTGGTATAAAAATTATGCTCATAGATTTTGATCTTCAAATGACTGAATAGGGCTGTTTGGATATCCAAACATGTTTATGTAATTTCTATTCTCTATCTATTCTCTTTGGATGCCCAAACGAGGTGGTTTGGATGTCTGAATGCACAAATCCAACTTGATAAGCCTAGCCAGTTGCCTGATCCCCTTTCACTTTGACATGCAATCTCTCCTCCTCTAGCTCTCTGGCGACCCCTGGTGCTTCCTTTGATGTGCTCAAAGTTCTTCAGCTTCTTTTCCCTCTATTTTCACCTTCCTACTTTGCAATTTCTTTGAAGTCTTTATGGCTCCTCATACCAAAACCCTTGCATCCAAGTGCAAGCATCCTTTGGCTTCAAGCTCTGGTGAGGAACCTCAATTCCCTCCCTAATTTCATTCCTTGTCCAATGTTACTCGATTTCATGATTGATATGCTAGTTCTAGGATTATTCCACCACATATTATAGACTTCGTAAAGCTAGCCTTCATGAACCTTTCCACCCTCTTTGTTGCTCAAGGTTGGCTTGATTTTGTTTCCTCTCATGAGACCTATAGTGAGGATGATGTGTGGATATTTTATTCCAAACCTACATTTGATTATGGCCACACAACCCTCATCACTTACTATGGTGATATCTTGATCATCGTAGATCCCAATACCGTAGACTTCATCTTAGGGATTCCTATTGAAAGGGAAGAGCTTGCTTTCACTCAGCAATGGTCTAATGTAAACCTTCTCCTCAAATTCTCTAAGACCATTTAGAGAGTTTTTGAGGAGAACTAGGAATGGACAATGTGCATGGCTAAGGCCTTGGCATCTAACCTCCTCCCTCTTCGCCCCCATGTCATCCACTAGATCCTTGCCTACACTATACTTTGAGAGAATGGGCATCATGATGGGCTATCTTAATGGAGCTTTACTTGATCTATTGCATTCTGATTGGGTGACTAGTCAACCTTCCATATATTATCTCCATATATTATCCTTTACCACATGGCTCAGTTCCACTACTATTCTTGGCTAGCCTATCATTATCACTCGCATCTTCCATCATTTTGGGATAGTCTCCACCTCCTAGGGTCCACTCCATTATTATACCCCTCCTCAGACCTTTACCAAAGCCTCCCTTCACTGCATGGGATTTAGCCCATAGGAGGATGACAATACTTGTGTGGACATGAGATAGACCACCTGCTCTAGTCTATGCTAGAGTGGATGCCCCTACTGTTGCTAGTGCCATTGGAGTGGTTGAGGATGCTAGAGCTACTACTGACACTAAGGATGTTGTATCTTCATGTCAATCCATTGATTAGAGGCTGGATAAGCTAATTGCGAGGCTGATCAGACTTGAGCGGATAGCTACTACAGGGACCCAGTAAATCATCTAGCGCTTTGACAACCTCAAGGGAATGTTGACAATGTTTATGGATTAGTTTGGACTAGGGATGAGCACCTAGGATTTCTGTCTTATGTTTTTATTGCTTTGTATGGTTTTGAATTGGCTTTGTATATAGATGATGGTGTTTGTGGATGTTTAGTTATTTATCTTTGGACTATTTGGTTTCTATCGATGTGGATATTTATGTTATGTGGACATATATATTATATGGCTATGTTTGTTGAGGCTTTGATCTTAATGGAAATATCCTTATTCAATCTTATTTGTGGCATTTTACTTGTTGTGGATATGGCCACATATGGTTATGTAGTTATTATACTCCTCATGTCTCTATTATAATTACTTTGTGTAGTTCTACCCTTTTTGTTGGTGCCAAAAGGGAGAGAAAAATGATGTAAAAATGACATGGCTAAATTATTTCAAATAGGGGATTATCACAGTAAGAGGGAGTCTTACATTTTTGTACCAAAATTATAAAAATTCTTATATAGTGCAAGAGTCGCATCTATATTATGCATGGTTCAAGTTGATAAATTGCCTAAAATATAGAAATCTCTTTAATTAACTAAAATATTGATTTCTTTTTTGCAAGGGTTTGTCATCATAAAAAAATGAGGAGATTGTTGCTTTTTATAGTTTTGATGATGAATAAATCATGTATTTATTTATATCTTAAGCATGTGTAGCTTGTAGGCAAGTCGAGTTTGAGATCAAGCTTATTCAAAAGCCACAAAGGTAGATGGGCATAAATATAATTTTGAAGATGAGGTGTGATAGTGGTCCAACGGACGAGACTTGAAGCATTAGAGATGGCTTGAAGAAAGCTTAAGTGATCAAGTTGGCTTATTAGGTTTAGAATTTTTATTTTCATTTTAGATGAGTCTATGATTTGCATTTTGAATTCTTAGTATAGAGATTTGGTTAACACTCAAATTTATCTTGGAATACCTTCACTAGCCTATCATGTTTATCCAAGACCATTTATAAGTTGATATCAAACAGAGACTAATGTTATAGTGGACTAGTTAAGATTTTTTTGTAAATTTTGGATGCCCAAACTTTAGAATTTGGACACTTGAACATAGCAAAAAAACTCTAGAAATTACTAACAACTTAAGATATCCAAGACTCTAGTTTGGATAACAAAAGTTCAAAAGTTGTAACTTCATGATTTTAAGTTTTTGACTTTGGTCATTTGGTACATGGTTTGGTCACCAAAACCTTGCCTATTTAGATGCTCAAAGTTGATGACTGGATGCATGAACCTTCTATATTAGTTGTAATGGCTAATTAAAATTGATCATTGGAGTAATCTGAATGCCCAAACTTGATGGTCTAGACACCCAATCATGGTAGAAAATAGCCAATAATGGCTAGTTCTCTCCCTAATGATTATTTAAGGGCTTGGAGCTTGTTCTTGTTTGAGTGGCTTTTGTAATCCAACTCTAATTTCAAGTTTGACAAGAATTAGAGTTGGACTTTGAGTCTAATATGTGGTGACTGGGTCTAATTTGAAGCAAAAAAGACTAGAAAATTGGACCCAAATCAAACCATGTTCGGATGGCTAAACCTGAGAGGTTCGAGTGCCTGAACCTCACAGGCCAGGCATGTCTGTGCTTGGTTGGACGACCAGTTCCTCAACTAGTTCTATGGTTCAGGTGTGATATACAAAAACAAAAATAGAATTTCTCTGAATCCTTCGAGAATTGATAGGATTTTTAGACAAGGAATTTCTAATCTTAGAATATATCAATATGAGATTCAAATATGAGGGTTATGACAAGAATATACCTATCAAATCTTGGAATCAAATCAATCAATCACCAAAATTGGAGATCCTCTCAGCCCTATAAAAAGAGAGTTAGGGCACACAATTGGTTGTTGGGCAAACTTTGCACGAATCAAAAGTGAATCTAAAGTCCAATACTTGAGGGAGTTCTATGTAAAATAAAGGAGGGAATCTCACCATCGAGTAGGAAACCAAGAAGGTTTCATCAAGGGAGCAAAACAATATAAGGCTTCTTTCCCCTTCTTCGGTTTTCTTTTCTATTTTACTCTCCTCTTCCCTTGTCTCCCATGAGAACTCATTCCATTGTTGCTGCCCCATGCTCTTACTACTCTTTGAAGGATGATCTACTGCCCATACTTAGATGACAAAAATCAAGGGAACGAGGTGCCCGAACTTTACTGAGTACCTCCTACTGCTCAGAATATATTATTGCTTGTGTTTGGGAGACCAAACCCAAGGGAAATAGATGTATGAACCTCACTGGACACCTCCTTTGCTTCCCCAACATCGTGGCCACAGATAATTTTGAGCATTGACACATCTATCTGTTGGCCTTTCTAGTTTTGACGATGAGCAAATAATATTTAAGGATTTACTTGAGTTGTGTTTAGCCAAAATACTTAAAGCTCTCAAGGAAATATTTGAAAGCTTCAAGTCAAAGGAGAAGTGAAATGGTAGATTGGTGACTGTAGCTTGATGAGATATAGAGATGGCTTGGATGTGAAGAAACCACTTGAAGGCTCATGAGTGACCCAAAAAAGACCAAAGCAACTCAGGAAATCAATATCAACTAGGTCTAGTTTTTATTTTGAGTCATATCAAAAGCTTGTTTGAGATAAATTATTTAGTGTTTAAGGTAACGTAAGAGGTCTATCAAAAGCTTTTAACAGAGCTTTCTTGATTGAATTGAATGCTCGATTGAGTTAGATTGAAAATCAAAATTTTAATTTAAGGCAAAATTAGATGTCCAGTATAGAATAAGATATCTGATTGGCTTTTTGGGTCTAACAAAATTGGATATCCAATATAGAATCGAACTTCTAGTAGGGCTTTGAAGCCAATTCTATGAACTAGAATCAAACGTCTGATTCTTTGAAATGGATGGCCAATATGGGTTTTCTATGCTAGTAATGGTAGTTTTTTGACCATTGGAGTAAACCAAGCCATGGGATCTCACCCCTAATGTCTAGATTCGACCCTAAATGTATAAATAGAGTTGAAGAGGCTTCCATTAGCAACTTTTATATCTTCTAATCTTTGTTAAAAGAGATCAAATCCTTCTTCAACTCACTAGCCATTCTTGAGCTCTAAACCTTCGAATCTCAAGCTAGCTTTCATTGCCCCTTCCTTTAGTCTTGAGAGAACTTTGTATGAGCTTAATATCATTCAAATTTTTATAAATTTAACACTTGTAATCTACTCCAAGTTTGTTTAGAGTGGTTGAGAGTTACTAATTTCAGTTTGGAGTAATTTTGCCAATTAGAGCAAGGAGATTGTACAGGGTTGGCTTTACCGACGAAGTGGCACTCTTAGTGGAAGAGTTAAAATCCTCAAGACCAAGGCAAGGGTTATGGAGTAGGAGCTTTTGGTCTCCAAACCATGTTAAATTTTGGTGCACTCTATCCTCTATCTTATCTTGTTTAATTAATGTGCTTTTGACTGTGAATTGAATCAGTATTGGATTTTATCAAAAAAAGTTGCATTGCTTTTCAAAACCTAATTCAACCCCATCTTGGGTGATTTATTTGTGTTCAATTGTATCAGAGTCAGGTTGCTCTTATTTTTTGGTTTAATCACCTTAGTTTTTCGATCCTTATTTATGGAGAGTTTTGCTACTTTTTCACCATTTCTTTAAGAGAGGGAATCTATCACTTATTCTCTACTATTAATAGCCCTAACTTCAATTATTGGAGAGCCCGAATTTGGATCTTCATTAAAATCATTGATTATGATCTATGCTGCTTAGTGGAGGAATGGTACACTCCACCCACCAAAATAATTAATGAGGGTACCCAAGCCCAAGGACGAATGGGATGGGGGCAAGAAAATGGATTCATTGAATGCAAAAGTAATGAATATCTTATGTTGTGCTTTTGACCCATCCGAGTTTAATCGCATTAGTATTTGTGAGATGACTTATCAAATTTGGAATTGTCTTGTAGTTACTTATGAGGGTACAAGACAAATAAGAGAATCTAAACTGAACATATTGGTAAACCAATATGAGCTCTTTAAGATGAAACCAAATGAGTCTATCACCAAGATATTTACACAATTCACTGATATTACCAATACTTTAAACTCTCTCAGTAAAAATTATACTAATGATGAGATGGTTAGAAAGATCTTGAGATGCTTGCCCAGGCCATGGGATCCAAAGGTGACAATAATAAAAAAAGCTAAAGACCTCAACACCTTACCTTTGGATGAGCTTTTAGGATCGCTAATCACTCATGAGATGACAATGAAGGACTAGATCCAAGAAGACAATGAAGATAAGAAGGAGAAGAACATAGCTCTCAAAACCAAGTGAAGAAGAAGAGGAAGAGTGTGATGAATACATGATGCTCCTAACAAGAAAGTTCAAGCAATTTCGCAAGAAGAAGCACATGCCTCAAAAGCTAAGAAAAGGTGAGAGAAGCAATTGAATTGTGGAAGAGTAAGAGGACATACCAACATGCTTCAAGTGCAAGAAGCTAGGCCACATGAAGACAAATTACCCACTCGACATTCAATCCAAGAAGCTCAAGGCAAAGAAGAAGAAGGCTACAATGGAAACCTAGGACCACTCTAAAGAGGAGAGTGAGAATGCCTCCTTTGATAATGTGATTGTGAACCTATGCCTCTCTTTGAGGTAATTTTTGCTACAATCAAATTTGATTGAAATATGATTAAAATTGAGACTTGTATACCACTAAATTATAGGCCAAATATAGATCTCAGTCAAACTTAAATCGCATCTAAGTTTAACACAAAATTTAGCTCAATTTCAACTTGAATCATTGGGAAATTCGGCCTTCAGCTAGGTCTAATCCAAATGGGCTGAGTTGGCTGGATACATAGATTGGGCCAAAATGACAAAAATGCAAGAATTTTACAAATAAGTTCCTGAAATGGGTCCTTGGCCGGATTTTTTCTTACAAATAGGTCCTCGAAATAAGAATTTTACAGAAAAATCTAAAAAAATTCTAAAATTACAAATTAGTCTTATAAAATTTAGTATTTATAAATAAACTCCTCAAGAGATTAATAATTATCATTCAATCCTTATGAAATTCAATCCCTACAAAATTCCGTATTTACAAATAGAACACTAAAATCTCAATTTTTTGCAAATAAATTTCTCAAAATTTTTTATTCGAAAATAAGTCCAAATTTTATTCAAAAAAGACCCTGAAAGTTTCAAAATTTTATAAATAAGTCCTTTTTATAAAAAGACTCTTGAAATTTATACAATTATAATTTAGTCTATTTTTTAAAAAATATTGCAAATAACCCCTCTATAATTTTAGTGTCTTATATGAGTATAATTTTTAAATTATGATAATCTATAATGAACAAATTTATTCATATCTTTTCACAAACTCATCCAAACTCAAGATAGACCATATCCATATTTATTTACTTCCATATTCATCATTCAAAAAATTCAAAAAGGAGATTGTCTCCTGCCCAACTTCATCTCTTCAAATCCTATATAAATTTGTTGACCTAATAAAAAAGATTAGAGATCAAAAAATTAGAGGAGAGAAGTTGTAAAGAAGTCAGAGAGATTATCAAACTGAAATCAAAACTAGGAAGAAAGAAAAAAAAAGTGAGCTCTTATCTTATTTGCTACTTCTCTTCCTTTCTTTTCTCTTTGGTTTATCCTCTGGTAGGGGCTCCACTATTACATCTCCTCCGACCTTCACCCTGCAATCTCTGCCCGAGCTCCATCTACCTTCTAGCTTGCTCCATCTGCCTTCATTTCTACACTGCCTATGACCAGTTCCTTGCCACTATTGTCGACCTGCACCCATTCTCCTTTCCTATCAGCTTCACACCTGGCCTTGGAGCTCCTTGCACTACTATTGAGGGCTACAACCACCACCAAGTGCCTCCTTTGCACCATACTTCGCTAGCCTCCATTCCTTCGTCTTCACCACTGACTACTACCTCACCTTCAATGACTCCAACCTCATAAATCTCTACCATAATGAGTACCACTACCATCGAGGGACATCATCAGAGCTTCAATGGTTGCCCATCCACCTCTTCAACACCAATCCAAAGACATAGAACAAAGTTGATGAGATCCTTCATGATCCCTAAGAAAGGGCCATGCTAATAATGAAGCTACAAAATTTGTGTGATTCGATGCCGATCTTGAGTGCGGGATGCTAAAATTCTAGGATGACGATGGAGACTAAGAGCTTAATGCATCTGACTTTGTCTCTTCCCTCTCATTTGGGATCGATCTATATGGGTTTCTTGAACAGCATTGTACTAAGAATTGTTCATCTCAGCTAAGCTAGCTAGCATGGTACTAAATCGAGAGACAAAAACTAGCAAATCGGAGGGGGGCTGCGGGTGAAAACAAAAGAGGAAGGAGAGGAAGTTCAAAAATGAATGAAGAGAAAGAAGATCTAGAAAGGAAGAAGGAGGGGAGCTAGGGTTTCTTTTATTGGCCTAAATGAAGAAGAAAGAAGAAAGGAGGGCATGGGTAGCTTGAGGAAGAAGATGAGAATAAAAGAGGTAAAAAAATATAAAAAAAGGTTTTTGGCAAAAAAAAAAGGGGAAAATCAGGCCAAAAAAAGTGGATAAGGGTTTTGAGCTTGAGATAGAAGAAGAAGAAATAGAGAAAAAAATTTTAAAAATAATAAAAATAGTTATTGTGTAAAAAAAAGGAAATTTGGCAAAAATAAAAAGGAAGAAAAGAAGAGTTTGTTTAAAAAAAAAAGAGAAAAGACTTTTATGATCTCAATTTTCAGTGAAACTTCATCATTATTATGGTCATTTGTGGTCCTTGGCATAATGATAGAACCCCACCAACACTATGGTCACTCATGGTCTCTTGAAGATGGCAAACTCTTGACACCATTGTAGCCACATACGGCCCCTCAAACATTGTGAACTCTTGACACTGCTATGGTTACCTGTAGCTACTTGAAAATGATGAAGTCTCATTACTCCAAGCTATCCTTTAGGCTCACATCTTAGCCAAAATTTAGGCTTGCACCAAGCTAGCATTTAGGCTTGCATTCAACTAGCGTTTGAGCTCACACTCAGCTAGCCTTTTGGCTCATACTTATCTAGTCTTTGGGCTCACATTAAAGCTAGCCTTCAAGCTCGTATCCAAGCTAGCCTTTGAGCTTGCACTTAACCATCCTTCAGACTCACACTTAGTTAGCCTTCGAGCTCACACTTAGTTAGCCTTTGGGCTTACATCCAACTAGCCTTCGAGTTTGCATCCAAGCTAGCTTTCGGGCTCACATCTAAGCCAACCTTTGGGCTCATACCTCAGCTAGCCTTCAGACTTGCATCTAAGATAGCCTTAGGGCTTACATCCAAGCAAGCTTTAGGGCTCGCATCCAAGCTAGCTTTTGGGCTCACACTTAGTTAGCCTACAGGCTTGCATTCAGCCAGCCTTCAGGTTCACATTCATCCAGTCTTTATGCTTGCATCCAAGCTAGTCTTCAAGCTTACATTTAGTTAGCCTTCAGGTTTGCATCTAGGCTAGTTTTTGAACTCGCACTCAGTCAGCCCTCAGACTTGCACCTCTATGCCAGTTTTTGAGCTTGCAAGCTAAGCCAACCCTTAACTTTGCACATTTCAGGCTGGCCTATAGGTCTGTCTAAAATTATCATAAACAGTCAAGGATCCTCAACTCAAATTAATTAATGTGAAGTAACTCAATTCCATTAAAATTGAACTCAACCAAAAAAATAGACAAAGTCCAAGTCAACTCAAATGGACCTAAATTGATCAAATAAATGGGCTAAAATCCAAATCGAGCTGGACTCCAAAAAAAAATCCAAATTGAGTTGACCTAAATCTGAATAAACTCAGACTCAACCTAACTAGACTTGAGATGAGTTAATTTAAAATCAAGTTAAGTTCAAATCAAATCCAATCTAGATTGAACTATGTTTAAATCAAGCCCTAATTAGATTAAATCAAGTCTAAACTAAAAGGACAAACTTAAAGTCAAACCAAAACCAAGCCACGTTGAGCCAAAACTAAAACCAAGTTGAACTAAATTGACTTAAACTTGAATCAAAGTCTAGCAGACTAGAACTCAATAAAGGTCCAACATAAGGTCAAAAGTGACTCAAGCTAAATGAAATCAAACTCAAACCCAAACTATATTAGTCCCAACAAAACTAAATAAGGTCAAAACAAGTCCCATTAGGTGTGTTAAACCTTTGGCAATACTTTGAGGTTATAAATAAAGGATGATGCCACCATCTTGACCTAAACCAAAATTAGTTCAAATAAAACTAAATAAGGTCAAACTAAGTTTTGTTGGATGTGCTACAAAAGTATTTAGCAACACTTCAAAGCTATACCCAACTCTATAAGTCATTGATGATGCTATTGAACCAAAGAATTTAGTTGCCAATATGCTCAAAGCCATTGGTCACACTTTAAAACTAGTCAACCCCAATAACTATTAATGCATCTTCTAAGCTAAGCTAATAAAAAAGCATTAGCAATGCTTCAAATCAAACCAAATTAAGGTAGGCTTGAACTTGCTTAGTCAGTCAGCCACAATGCCTTATTCAACCAAAGTCAATTGACAATACGCCTAAAACTATTAGCCACACGTCAAAGCTATACCCAACTCCATAATCTGTTGGTGACACTACAAAATCAAAGAAGTTAATTGCCAATATGCTCAAAATTATTTGCCATACTTTAAAGCTATATCTAACTCCCTAAGCCATTAGTATCACTACTAAATAAAAGAAGTTAAATACCAACAAGCTCAAAGCCGTTGGCTACACTTCAAGCTAGTCAACCTTAGAACCATATGGCAACACACCCTTCAAACTAGTCAACCCTAGAAGTAGTTGATGATGCACTTGTAAAAGTAGTCAACCCTAGAAGTAGTTGATGATGTGCTCCTCAAGCTAGTCATCCCCAGAAGTAGTTGGCAATGTGCCATTCAAGCTAGCAAACCCCAAAAGTCATTGATGATGCACCCTTCAAGCTTGCAAACCCCAAAAGCAGTTTGTGATGCACCCTTTAAGCTAGTCAATCCTCGAAGCAGTTGATGATGTACCCCTCAAGCTAGTCAACCCCAGATATAGTTGGTGATGCACCCTTCAAGCTAACCAACCCTAGAAGTAGTTGACAACACTCTCCTCAAGTTAGTCAACCCTAGAAGCTATTGATGATGCCCCCTTTCTAGCTAGTCAACCCCAGAAGTAATTGACAACACATCTCTCAAGCTAGTCAACCACAAAAGTAGTTAACAATATAGTTTTTAAAGCTATATCCAATCTTATAAGCCGTTGGTGATGCTCCTAAATCAAATAAAGTTATCTCCAATGTTCAAAACTATTAGCAACACTCGAACTTCTCCCATTCCCTTTCACATCCCATTGGATGATACCATCAACACTTGCCAAAGATTGAGTTGATTCGAGTCAGATGCCATATAGTCTAGCGTAGGGGGGAGTAGGATAGTAGCATATATCAAAGTTTCTTCTCCACTCCCTCTTTTCCTTTCTTTATTTATTTCTTATTTTCTATAATTCCATATTGAAATTCATTATAAAGTGATGGTATACCCTTATTTAAGCCATGTGTCCTTTCTTAAAATCAACCAAATATTTTTCTCTATTATTTTTAATGTGTCTATTTTATTAGCTAGTTTTTTTTACTTTAGGAGGTTCCTGATAATTATCGGGGGCTTGCACCTGTTGGAAGTCATGTTCTCACAATACCTGATAGCATTATTCAAATTAAAATATATTTTAATTTGTGATTTGAGGTTACTCCTCCAGGTCTCTGCTATCCCAGGTGGTCAATTTCGATCCCATAGCCTCATGGAAAATGAAAGTGGGATATGTGACTTATCCTTTGAGGAATTACAAGATGCTTATGAAGAATTGTTTGCAAGGGATGAAAATTGAGTCTCAAACATGCTACATTGAGAAAGAAACTATCTACCCTTGAGAATGATTTTTATGCTTTGAATATTCTGAAAGCACTTGCAATTGCAAAAAGGATATAGGTTCTCTACAAGTAGAATATGACATTATAAAATCTTCTAGAACTACTTGTGAATGCCATAATGAGCTTACTATGCTTAGAGATGAAAATAGTCATTGGAAAAAAGCCTTGAAAAACTTTTCCATGGAAATACTACCTTAAACATGATTCTTAAAAATTAAAGGAATGTTTTAAATAAATCTGGATTAGGCTTTGCTTCATCATCTAAGTTCAAAGGTACCAAAACCAATTTTGTAAAGGCTTCTATAATAACTAACTCTCACAAGACTTGCACTCATTGTTGTAGAAAGGGACACATCTCATCTATTTGCACAATTAAGAGAAATCCTTCTATTAAGTAAATATGGGTGTCTAAAGAGATAGTCCCAAAAGGTAAGGAATCCAATTTAATTTGGGTTCCTAAAAGCTCACTTGCATGACTTTGATTGGAGTAGCTAGAGATGACGACCCATATGCTTCTACTAGTTATATCTATGGTCATCCTCTAGCTAATATTGTAGAGGTAAGTGTCTTCATTTGATATTACTTGTATGATTATTTGCATTTATGTTTTCATGCATACTTATTTTTATTCTAACCATGAGGACCCATAATTGAGAATGGGTACCTACCCAATTTTGATTTGTTAGTTCTGTCTACACTCTAAGAAGAAAAATGAGGAGTAGTTCCTTGATAGTGGATGTTCAAGACACATGACAAAAAATCTATCCATGTTCATGGAGTTGGTAAGCAAAGAGAGTGGATGTGTTATCTTTGGTGAAAATAGTAAAGGTAAAATTATTGATAAAGGTGACATTTCCATTGGTTCCTCACTTATTAAGGGTGTACTTCTTATTGTGAAACTTAAACAAAATTTATTATCTATTAGTTAATTATGTGACAAAGGCTTTCATGTTTTGTTTAAGTCAACCAATACATAATAAGACATAATGATAGTAATAATATTTCTTTTGTTGGTCATCATGATGGAAATGTTTATACCATTGGTCAAGATCACCTTAATGTGGAAAAATATTTTGTACCCCATGAGAATCGTGAGTGGCTTTGGCATAGGAGACTTGGACACACATGTATGGATGTGTGCCAAAGTCAACCAAAAGGAGCTTGTGAGAGTACTACCAGAAGGCAAGTTCATCAAGAATCAAGTATGTGATGCCTACCAAATGGGGAAACATGTGAAGTCCTTACACAAACCCATGAAGATGGTGCTAACAACAAGGCCACTTCAACTCCTACACATAGACTTGTTTGCACTCATAGGGACTACAAGCTAGGAGGTAAAAACTATGCCTTTGTAATTATTGATAACTTTTCAAGGTTTACATAGGTCATGTTTCTTACCAATAAAAGTGATGCTTTTGATGCATTTGTTAGTTCTGCAAAACATATTCAAAATGAGAAAGGTTACATGATTTCTAAAATTCAAAGTAATTATAGAGGAGAATTTGAAAAATCATCCTTCGAAAGATTTTTGCATAGAAAATGGTATTGAGCATATTTTTTTGGCTCCTCACACTTCGCAACAAAATAGAGTCCTTGAGAGAAAGAATAGATCTCTCCAATAGATGGCAAAAGTTATACTTAATGAGTACTTCTTACCCAAGTATTTTTGGGCTGAGGCCCTTAAACACAACTTGCTATATTTTGAATAGAGTATCTATTTTCTCTATTCTCAACAAAATCCCATTTGAGTTGTGGAATGGGAAAAAGCCTAACATTGCATACTTTCATATTTTTGGTTGCACATGCTTTATTTTGAATACAAAAGATAATTTGTCAAAATTTGATTATAAAACTCATGAAGGCATATTTCTTGGATATTCGTCTAGCTCTAAAGCAGTTAGAGTCTTCAACAAGACCACCTTGATTGTTGAAGAATCTATAAATATTGAATTTGATGAATCTAACACTCACTTGGAGAAAAAGTTTTTGATGATAATGTAGGGATCTCCAAGAAGATGAATGACTTGCAAAAATCTTAGAAAGAAAGGAGGGTGAGACTAGTAAAGGACCAAATTGGACGAATGTTGATGATGGAGACATTGAGCCAAAAGAGCAACATCATGGCAAGGAACCACCCAAGGAGTGGACATTCAAGAAAAATCATCTAATATATCAAATCATAGGTGATGTTGATCAAGGGGTAAGAACTCATCAAGCTCTTAAATTTAATCCAAATCTCATTGCATTTCTTTCTCATATAGAATCCAAGAACCTTGAGGAAGCTTAGAAAGATGAAAGTTGGATTCTCATCTTGCAAGAAGAACTAAATCAATTTGACTAAAATCAAGTTTGGGAACTTGTTCAAAGACCAAATTACTACCCAATTATTGGTACCAAATGAGTCTATAGGAATAAGCTAAATGAAGATAGTGTCATGGTTAGAAACAAGGCTAGATTAGTGGCCAAAGGTTTCAACCAAATTGGAGGAATTGATTTTGAAAAGACCTTTGCACTCATTTCTTGTTTAGAATATATTCAAATTTAGCTTGCATTTGTTTGTCATAAAGGTTTCAAACTGTTTTAAATGGATGTAAGAAGTGGTTTCTTAAATGAGTTTCTATCCAAAGAAATTTATGTTGAATAACCTCCCAAAATTGAAGATTTGAATTTTCCAAACCATGTTCTAAAATTGAAAAAGGCATTATATGTCTTAAGAAAGCTCCAAGAGTTTGGTATGAGAGACTTAGCTCCTTCTTAGTATCAAATGATTTTGAAAGAGGTTGCATAGACACAACACTATTCCTTCTTAAAATGCATGATGACTTATTAGTAGTAAAAATTTACATTGATGATATTAAATTTGGTGCTACTAATAAAAACCATTGTGAGCTATTTGTAAACACCATAAAGGAGGAGTTCGAATGAGTATGATGGGAGAATTGTACTTCTTCCATGGTCTCCAAGTACAACAAATGAAAAATGGGATCTTCGCCAACCAAACCAAATACATCAAGGAGCTACTTAAAAAATTCAACATGGATGAAGCCAATACTATAGGAATGCCAATGAACCCTTCAACCAAGTTGGATAAGGATAAAGACGATGAAAAGGTTGATGAAAAGTGTTATAGAGGTATGATTGGTAGTTTTCTATATCTTATTGTAAGTAAGCTCGATATCATGTTTAGTATTTGCTTATGCACTAGATTTCAAGTATCTCCTAGGAAATCATATCTTGTTGCTGTGAAACGCATATTTAGATATCTTAAGGACACATGAGACTTAGAATTGTGGTATTCAAGAGATAGTTATTTTGATTTGGTTGGCTTTTGTGACACAGACTATGCCGGATGTCATTTGGATAGAAAAAATACTAGTGGCACTTGCCAATTTCTTGGAAAATCTCTTATCTCATGGAGTTCTAGGAAACAAAACTCAATGGCTCTTTCTACCGCTGAAGCCAAATATGTAGCCATGGGGTGTTGTTGCTCTCAATTCTTATGAATGAGACAAATACTTCAAGATTTTAATTATACTTTTTCAAATTTACCAATTTATTGTGACAATACTAGTATAATTAGTTTTTCCAAAAAATTGGTAATACATTCTTGTTCTAAGCATATTGATATTCACTATTATTTTATTCAAGATCATGTTTTGAAAGAGGATATTTCATTGATGTTTGTTGAAACTGATCGTCAGCTTGCAGATACTTTTACAAAACCTTTAGACAAGACATGCTTTTATTTCATGGAATGCCATTGGTATTATAAAAATTTCATGATTTTTATAACCTTGAAAATTGTGGTTTTAACTTTGCTTTTCAATATTTTTGCTGGTTGAGGAGTTCTCTTTGAATCAAGCATTCGACTCAAAACTAGAAGTCCAATTCTGAATAATCTTGCATTGCCAAACTTCCTATCGGATGTCCATTTCTATACTAGATGTTCGATACAACAATTCTGTAGTGTATTTTCCTACTATCAGATACTCAATTTATGAACCGAGCATCTAATACATAGCTGTAGGCTCGATTTCAAAGATTTAAATCATAGTTGGCTGTCTTTTTTCCATCTCCCTCATGTGTGATTCATCACTGGTGACCCACCCGAGCACTTTGGGTGATCCAAAGACATTCAACCTCTTCGGTGATCCAAGACATTCAACCTCAATTTGGGCCCATCTTCTTTGATATCTCATCCTCCCACTCCTCTATTTCAAGCTTTCTTCCTCCAATGGCCAAGAGATTCAACAACCTTATCTCCAAGAAGGGGAAGGATGAAGGCCCCTCTTCTTCACCTAGTAATAATCCTTTCCCCCTAAATTCACTTCTCTAGAATCCTTTACTCAATTTTAAACCAAATTTGCAAACCCTTGTATTGTTGCTCCTTGCATCATTGATTTTGATGATCTTCATTCTCTCAATCTTAAAACCCTTTTTGATGCTTAAGGTTGGACATCACTCTTAACCAAATGTGAAATCTACTATGATTATGATGTCCGAGTCTTTTATGCAAATGCCAATTTTGATGAAAATAGTAACTCCTTTAGTACCCTTTATGGTGATAGGCAAATAGCTCTTATTCCTATTATCTTAGGTTCTATTCTTGGTATACTTGCAATAGAGGAGAGATTGATTCTAACCCCTGAAGTAGCCTAACTAGATTCTCACTAATCAATCGGTTATTCATGCCAACTTTTAGGGAAATTGGGACGAGGCCATGTGGAAGCTTTAGTATCCCCGTCTCCCACTTTGAGCCTACACCCTTCATCAGATTCTTGCTTATACCATTCTTCCCAAAGGTGGTCATAGAAATGAAGTCTCATTTACTAAGTTATATTTTATTTTCTGTCTCTTGACTAGCTGTATGGTATGTCTACCTCACATTATTATCCACCATATGGGCCATTATACCTGACACTCACATGCCATCCTCAGCTTTCCTAGCTTCATCACCTTGATTCTTAGAAACTTTGGTACTCCTACTTCTCAGCATAACCCCTCTCTAGCTCATTCCTATATGCACATTGACACCTTCTTTAGCTTCATCCTATTTTGGATGGGTTTCACCTTGCATGATGGTTCTTGATTTGGGGGGAGGGTGGCGATGAGTAGACTAAGGCAATAGAGCTTGAGGCCGCAAAGCACATTCTGCTAGGGAGTCATGGACATGCTGGACATTCCTATGCCTTATCCACCAAGTCTAAGGCTTGCTTTTCATACATGGATTATGGATTTAGTGTGTTTAAGGCTTTGACTTGTTGGTGTATGGTTTGGAGTTTTATGACTTGATGATTTATGATTTTGACATATGGGCTCTAGTTTATAACTTATGCTTTGTGACTTGATGTTTTGGATCTTATATGAATACTATTTTTGCTTCTTCTTATTTCTTGGATATTACATTCATCTAATGCATCGAGTTAGGGAGAGATTAATCTTATTGGAGTTACAATAGACATTCTGTCTGCTTATGCCTAGATGAGTCCCTTTTTATTGATGTCAAAAAGGGGAGAGGAATAGCTATATTGACCTATTATGTACATTGAGGGCTAGAGCCACATTGACCTCTTATGGTGCCTCAATCTATTTTGGATATTCTCATGGTTTTGTATTTTTTATATGCTACCCATGCTTTAGTTTTGATGTATTTTATTTATATATTTATCATCATAAAAAAGGGGGAGATTATCGTCCCTTCTAGTTTTGATGATGAACAAATAATATTTAATGATTTTCTTGAGTTGTGTTTAGCAAGAATACTTAAAGCTCTCAAGGAAACATTTGAAAGCTTCAAGGAAAAGGAGAAGTACAATGGTAGATTGGGAAACATGGCTTGATGAGATATAGAGATGGCTTGGAGGTGAAGAAACCACTTGAAGACTCATCAGTGACTTGAACAAGGCCAAGGCAACTCAAGAAATTGACATTGACTAGGTCTAGTTTTTTCTTTATTTTGAGTCATGTCAAAAGCTTATTTGAGATAAATTGTTAGTGTTCAAGGTCATATAAGTGTTCTGTAGGAAGCAATTAATAGAGCTTTCCTGATTGAACCAAATGTCCAGTTTTGAATTGGACACCTAGTTGAGTTAGGTTGAACATTAAATTTTTAGTTTAAGGTAGAATCGTACATCCGGTATAGAATCAGACATTCGGCTAGTTTTTGGGTTTGACAAAATCAATCATCCAATATAGAACCAGATGTTTAGTAGGGTTTCAAAACCAATTCTATGAACTAGAACTGGATGTTTGGTTCTTTGAAATGGACACCTGAAATAGGTTTTCTATGCAACTAAGGGCTAATTTTTTGACCATTGGAGCAGACCAAGCCATGGGATCTCATCCCCAATGGCTAAATTTGACCCCAAAGATATAAATAGAGTTGAAGATGACCCCATTAATAACTTTTATACCTTCTAATCTTTGTTAAAAGAGATCAAAGCCTTCTTCAACTCACTAGCCATTCTTGAGCTCTAAACCTTCTAATCTAAAGCTAGCTTTCATTGCCCTTTCCTTTAGGCTTGTGAACTTTGTGTGAGCTTAATATTGTTTTAATTCTTATGAATTTCTCCCTTGTAATATACTCTAAGGTTATTTTGAGTGGTTGAGAGTTACTAACTCCAATTTGGAGTAATTTTACTAGTTGGAGCAAGGAGATTATATGGGGTTGACTTCATCGATGAAGTGATACTCTTAGTGGAAGAGTTAAAGTCCTCAAGATTGAGAGAAAGGCAATGGAGTAGGAGTAGTTAGTCTTTGAACCATGTTAAATTTTGGTGAACTTTATCCTCTATCTTATCTTATTTAATTAACACACTTTTGATTATTGATTGAATCAATTTTGGATTTTATCAAAAAAATTTGCATTGATTTTTGAAATCCAATTCATCCCCCCTCTTAGGTGATTTATTTGCTTTCACTATGGACACTGCAGTCACCCGCAACCTCGCACCCACCATTAACACCATGATAACCCACAGTCTTACGCACAGACAGACCTTCATCACCACCGCGGCCACTCGCAGCCTTATGCATTAACAGAACTCTAGCAACACCATGGCACTTTGCATACTATGGCACTACCTCTTATGGGGGAAAAATGACTTTTGGATCCCGCCATGGAATCCTTTAAAGATGAGGGAAAGACAATGACAAGAACTCATTTGAGCTAGAACAAGAACAAAAGAAAAAGAGCTAGATAATTAAAATTTACAATTAGACTGTAGGCCAGCCCTTGAGCTTGCCAGATGTCGTAAGCCAGTCTCAAGCTTGACAAATGTATTAAATCAGCCCTCGGGCTCACAACTATTGGATATAGGATAGTCCTTGAGCTCACCGAATATCTTAAGCCAGCCCTCAGACTAGTGACCATTGAACTATAGCTCATCCCTCGAGATTACTGAACATCTTAAGCCAATCCTCTGACTCATAACCATTAGACTATAGGCTAACCCGTAGACTTGCCTAATGTCTTAGGTCAGCCCTCAAGTTCATGACCATTGGATTATAGGTCAACCCTCTGGGTCACCAAATAACTTAAGCTATCCCTTAGACTTTGACCATTGGACTATAGGCTAGTCCTCAAGCTTGCAATAATTAGACTATAAGCAAGCCTTTTGACTCAACTAAACATCTTAAGCTACCCTCGGGCTTATAATTATTAGACTATAGGCTAGTCCTCAGGCTTGTTGAATGTCTTGAGCTAGCCCTTAGGCTTGCAAACATTGTAATATAGATCAGCCCTAGGACTCATGACTATTTGGACTATAGGCCAGCCATCAAGCTTACCATAATGTCTTCATAACAACTTGAGGGCTCTTGAATCAAAATCAATGAATATAAAAATTGATTTAATAACTCAATCTGTTGAACTCAAGCCAATGTGGCCAAGATAAATGAACCCAAATGGACAAGAACAAGTAAGCTGAAAGTAGCCCAAACAAATAGAAAGCCCCCAGTTGGTCGTCCAATTCTATTGAACTTGCAAATGACACTTTCGCAATAAGTCCATTGGTAGTCCAACTGATCATCCATTTTAGATAGAAAATTGGTGACTTGGATTTAGAAACTAGCCTAAATCAAGTCAAGCTTTGATCGATCATAACTTGAGTCAATTTAGGATTAGCCCAAGCTAGCCTAGAAGTAGAACTAAGTTTGAATTAGACTCCAATTGCATTAAATAATATTTGAACTAATCAAAATAAATTTAAATGAATTCTAATTGAATTAGATCACATTTGGGTCAAGTCAAAATGAATCTAAGTTGAGTTTAAACCAAGTCCCAATTGGGCCTAGTCGAGATTCGAACCCAAACCCAATCAAGTCGAGCCAAGTCCCAACTAGGACAAACTGAGCTCAAACCTAAACCAAATCAAGTCAAACTAAGCCCCAACTGGGCGAGGCAAGTTTGAATCCAAACTCAATCAGGCCAAACCAAGCTTTAACTAGTTCAAATTTAACCTGAACAAATTTGAATATAACTAAATTGAGTCTCCCACCGGGTGTGCCACCAAAGTGATCAGTAGCATCTCAAATCTAGAATGGGTCAAAACTTGAATCAAAAATAGGTCAAAGCTTGAACCAAAACATAGGACAAACCTAACTCAGAACAAGTTCAAATAGAATTAAACTAATTTAATTTCAGTCCCATTAGATGCGCTATTAAATCATGTGGCAACATACCAAGGCTATGACCAAACCCATAATAGTAGATGATGCTACCCACCCGACCTAAACCAAGACAAGATTCAAATAGAACTAAGTTGAGTCAAACAAACTCCCACTAGGAGTAATCCATTAAGCATCTAATGCAAACCTAGCCTGGGGTAGGATTCAAAGATCAAATAAGGTCAGTCAACAATAAGCTCAAAGCCATTGATAATACCTCAAATTCAATTGACAATTGTGGAATCAAAATTGGCTATCTAGGATAGCGAAGACTGAGGAATAACCTTGAAATAACAAATGAAATGTATGGTGACTTGAATATGCAATCAAGTGTTATGGGAACATGACTTCCAACAAGTGCAAGCTTTTATTGTTAATTACCCTGTCAATCATCAAAAACCTCCTAAAGTAAGAAACCTAACCAATAAAATAGAGATACAAAAGGAAAGAAGAAAGCATCATTTGATTGATTTTAAGGAAAAAAATATACATGCTTAATCTTGGCCATACTCTCACTTTACATTTTAATGGATTTGAATGCATAAATGATATAAAATAAGAAAGGAATGGGAAGAGCTTGATGTCTGACTTGTAGCTAACAACTTTCCTTCCCTTTCTTCAGCCCCCCTAATCTCTCATGTTCTCCTATCTCTGTGTCCTATATTTTTTTTGTGATGTCAATACAGTTTATATTGAGTTTGAATAGATGAAATTGGGTTGGAAATGATCTCCTTTTATTTGAATTTTTGAATGATAAATATGGATGTAGATAGATATGAATATGGTTTTTGTTGAATTTGGATGAGTTTGTGAGAAGATATGGACAAATTTTTTTATTGTAGATGATAATAATTTGAAAATTGTACTTGTCTTGGACATTGAATTCATAGAGGGGTTATTTGCTAATTTTTCAAAAAGTTGGACTAAATTATAATTTTATGATTTTTAGGGGTCTTTTTATAAAAAAAGTTTTTTATAAAAATTTGAAACTCCTAGTGTCCTTTCTAAGTAAAATTTGGACTTATCCATAAATAAAATTTTTGATGGACTTATTTGTGAAAAGTTGAAATTCTAGGGGTTTATTTGCAAATAAGGAATTTTGAAGGGTATTATTCACAACCCTATATTTCATAAGCATTTATTTGCAAATCCTAAATTTTGCAAGATTGATTTGTAATTTTGCATTTTATTGGACTTTTTTATAAAATTCTTATTCCGGAAACCTATTTGTAAAAAAAATCCAACCAATGACTCACTTATAAAAATTTATTCAGTTCAAGGACTTATTTGTAAAATTTTTATATTTTGTCATTTTAGTCTACATTTTTTATGACTTTTGGGCCCAATTTTGGGTCCAAGCATCCAGTCCACTTAGCTCATTTTGGTTAGAGCTTGAATTTATTAAGAATTCAGGTCCAAATTGAACTTAATTTTATACCAAACTTTGATGTGGATTAGGTTTGACTGAGATCCACATTTTAGCTATTATTTAGTGGCATACAAGTCTTGACTTTAAACATATTTCAATGAAATTTGATTGTGGCAAAAATTTCCTCAAACAAATTTCTCCATTCACAACCTCTTCTTGAGTTATATTGAGAGGAGAGGGTGCAAATGAACTTCAAGTACTTGCCCCCATGTCAACATTCCAAGGGTTGACTATATGGGTTTAAACTGCCACACAAAAGTGGACTTAGGTTGCTACGTGAAAGTAGATTTAATTTTGCCATATGGGAGTGGACTTAGTGTGTTCTAGAATGTGGATATGATTGTCACACAAAATGGATAGAGTTTTGTGTCTTTCTCTTTTGTCATCAATTAGATGGTAGGATATTTCTTCAAATACCCTTTCAACAATATAAGGGTCTTCCCAATTAGGCTCAAATTTGCCTTTTTTGCTTCAGTTTAGAATTATGGGTCTTCTCAAGCCCAAGACTATTTCTCCTTTTTGAAAAGATTTGAGCCAAGCCATTGTTGTTGGCCCTAGACATCTATGCTCAATATATTTCTAGGTTTTGTTGGGCTATAAGTCTTATTTCATCTAAAGAGTCTAGGTCATCTAGGTGAAGATGAACATTATCTTCTTTGGTAATTTTCTCTTGTAAAGTAATTCTGAGAGACAGAATTTGTACCTCTAATGACAAGGCTTCTCAGTCCCGAACACCAATGTATACGGTGTTATTGGGTAGGAGTTTGATATATGATGTGGTAAGCCCACAATGCTTCAAAAAGTTTCTTGTGCCAGTCTCATTTGTTTCTAGCAATAACTTTCTTCAATATTTTGGAAAGGGTCTTGTTGAATGCATCAATCAGGCCCTTCACTCTTGCATTGTAGATGGATAAATAGCTTTAGTCTATCTTGTGATGATATGCAAATCATCTTACTTTAAACCTTTTGATGGATGGTTTATTGTTCCAAATGATCTTTTGAGGGATGCCAAACTGATACAAGATGCTTTCTCAAAAGAAGTGGATGATGGTATCCACTTTTATTTTCCTTAGTGGAATTGCTTCTGCTAATTGAGAGATTTAATCAGTCATTCCTAATATAAAGTGATGATTTTTGGAAGAGAGTGGCTCAATTGGGCCAATTATGTCCATACCCAACACCACGAACGGCCATGAGGATACCATTGGGTGCAAAGGGTTTGGATGTTGATGGATGAAGTCACCATAAACTTGACATAGATGACATTTTCTCACATGTTTGAGCAATCCCTCACCATCATAGGCCAATAGTAGCTTATACTCTTAATCTTCATCATAATTTTTAGGCCCACAAACCCCATAATGCACCCCATACAAAACTTCCTTGGCTTTTTTGTCTGAGAGACAACACAAAAGTAGTTGGTGAAAGGATCTTCTATTAAAGAGTGTCATTGATAAGTAGAAAACATGTGGCTCTCCTCTTGAGTTGTGTCCTTGTGGATTTATCTTCTGGGAGTTCTCCACCTTCGAGGAAGTTAATGAATGGTATTCACCAATATGTGGCCTCTACTATTAGTGCAGGTTCAACCTTCTCATGGTTGATGCTGAAGACTAAACTTATCACTTATCTGTTGTCGACTGTGATTAGAATTCCACCTTGATTAGGATCAGCTAGTACCTTGACTAATTTGGCTAAGAAATGACCAAGGAACCTTAGTTAGTTGGACATGTGGGATTTGTCTTATAAGTTCTTAAGCCTTTTCATGGTATTTCAAGAGCTCAAATTTATAGATTTCATATCCACCTCCCTTGACTGATGACCAATTATGAGTCATCAAAGATATGTAGGTGTGATATTCCCATATTAAGGGTCATTTCTAGTCCTGCAATTAGGGTCTCATATTCAGCTTCATTGTTTATACATGGTTTTGAAAAGGAATAGGAATATCGTATAATGCCCCACCTTGGATTGACAAATACGAGTCCAATGCCTACTTTAATTTGTGAAAGCTTCAGCTCGATTATTGATTTAATGGATCATGCTCCATCAAAATATAGCTTCTAGTAAGGTTCCCCTTCTTGGGAAAAAAGAATTTTTTTCATTAGGGAGTTCAAAATTCAACAGAGATTCTTTGACACTAGGTGAGCTATGAGAAAATCAGCAAGGGCTTGCCCCTTAACAACCTTTTAGGGATGAACTTAATAACATACTTCATGAGAATTAAAGCCCATTTTGCTCACCTTCCGGTGAGTTTAGGCTTGGTCATCAAGTATTTTATGGGGTCAATCTTAGATATTAAAATCACCTGATGAGAGAGCATATAATGTTTGAGCTTTTTGTCTACAAGTATAAGCACTAGACAATATTTTTTGATGGGAGAGTAGTTACTTTCTGTTCCCACTAGCATTCTACTTAAATAGTAGAGTGTATTTTCTTTTCCTTCTTCATTATTTTGGGCAACATTTGCCCCCAAAGACTCCTCCATTATGGCCATCTACAAGATCAAGGGTTTATTAGGCAAGGGTGCTGCCAAGATTGGTGACTAAAGAAATATTGCTTAATTTCTTCAAAGGCTTATTGACACTACTGATCCCAAATGAATGTAGTATCTTTCTTCATCAATTTAGAGAAGGGCTTGCATTTTCTAGAGAGATTTGTAATGAACCTTCTTATATATGTGAGTCAACCTTGGAGTGACCTCAACTACTTTAGGTTATTAGGTGATGGCATATCCAAGATGGCTTTGATTTTAGATGAATCGATTTCAATCCCTCAGTGCCTAATAATGAATCCGAGGAACTTTCCCGATGATAACCCAAAGACACATTTCATAGGATTCATCTTCATGTTGTATTTTCTTAGGTGGCCAAAAACCACTCTTAGGTCTTGGATATGCTCATCTTTATACCTAGCTTTGACGACCAAGTCATCTACATAGCACTCAACTAGTTTATGTATAAGGTCATCAAAGATTCAGGTCATGGCCCTTTGGTCAATAGCATCCACATTTTTAAGCCCAAAGGGCATCACCTTATAACAATAGATGTTGATTGGAGTTCAAAAGGCCATGTGTTTTTCATCATCAGCAAGCATTTTGATTTGATTATATCCCAAGAAACCATCCATAAAGGAGAATAATTCAAAATTAACCATGTTGTCGATCATGATTTCCATTATCGATAATAAAAAATTATCTTTTGGACATGCCTTATTAAGTCTCTATAGTCCACACAAATGCAAATTTAGCCATTTTTATTCTTAACTAACACAGTGCTTGCAACCTAACTTGGATATTTCTCTTCCTTGATGAAGCCAACTTTAATTAGTTTCTTTGTTTCTTCAATCACTTTTTGTTCTAGGTTAAGTTTCATCTTCCTAGGTGCCTATTTGATAGGTAAAAGTTTGGGATTAATAATAGCTTGTGGACTGTGACTTCAAGATCTAGTCCATGCATCTCCTTGTAACTCCATGTAAAGCAGTCAATATATTCCTTGAGTACTACTTTAAGTTGGGTCTGGCTCTCCTCTAAGAGTTGTATGCTAATAAACATTGGCCTAGGATCTTCCTTTGAGCCTAGGTTAATTTCTATTAATTCATCGATTGTGGTTTGCTCCCCATCTTCAAGTTCTAGTAGAATTTCTTTTGGTTTGAGGATCATGTCTCCACCAAGTGATTCATCATTGGGATTTGGCAAGAGTTCCTCTCTTGGTTTCAAGAGTATTTTGACTACATCATGTGCCCTTTCTTTTGGTTTTGATGAAGTTTTGTTGAGAACTTCAATTTCTTATGATGCTTGGAGAACTGTGGTTGGGTCAATGCATACAACTTGTGTATCAAAATGTATTATGGGTGTTTGATCAGCTCATTGTTAGATAGAGGTTCAATGGTGATCATAAGACATACATGAATACTTGGAGTGATGCAGCCCAATCCTTAGAAATTTTATCTCCTCTTTTGAGGATATAAGCATGCCCTTGAGGTGGGTCTCATAAATTTTTGAATGAATGGCTTTCTTCCTTTGTTTGTTGTAGCTTGTAGCTGGACTTCTTGACTATTTGATGAAAAGTATTTGAGAAATACTTATGTATGATGATTGGTAGATAGTTACCATCATCTTTTGGATCTTCAGTTTTCAGGATCTCATGCATGCTTGGGATATAGGAAATTTCCTTATAAAATAGTATCTCATTTTCTTCCTTATGTCATGGGGGAAGATAGAAGGTTATTAATTCCTCCACAACATTGATACTTAGTTCATCTAGTGGCTTAAGCAAGCCTTCTAGGACTTTAGTAATAAGGAGAGAACTCTTTGTTCGACCCCTATTATTATCTTCATCAAAAGAATAGCACTCAAGTAGAATGGTGGGATTTCTTCATCTAAGGAGTTTGTGTCACTTTCTAGATGAAGAGAGGCAAAGATTAAACTAGTGATCCTTTTCTTCACTTAACTAATGGAGGAAAACCCTTTATCAGCATGAGACCTTTGGTATCATTTTGCATCATCATAATGTACCTCATGAATATCAAAGATATGCACATCTCCATTAATTTGGCATTTATCACCATCCTCAAAGTATTTGAGACATTGTTGTAGGGTTGATGGCACCACCTTATTTTCATGTAACCATGGTCTTGCTAATAGTGCTTTGTAGGATGCATCAGTTTCAATTACATAAAACTTGGCATTAGTTATTAATTTGCCTATTTTCAAAGGTATGGTTATGGCCCCAAGTGCTCTTTGACTATTTTGATTAAACCCTTGGATGGTTATAATTTTCAATGATAGGTGTCTAGAGTTAAGGCCCTTAATGGCCCATTATGGTTTGTTGTCCATGGTAGTAGGTCGTCATTTGTGAAAGTGATGGTAGAAGTCCAACAACATATAAAGACTCCTTCATTTCTCTTTAGCAACATATGACTAGTAATCAATCATATTTTGCAGAATATGCACTAACGTATCCTGAGTTCTTGTGACATCATTAGGGCATCAAAGACACTTAGCATGGCATGGATCTTCTTGAGACAAGCTACTATGTTATATTCTCTCTTCTTGAGTGGAGGTTTAGCTTGTGAAGCTCGACATCCTTGGTTGTCTAAATTTCTTTATCCTTGTCTTTGGGAATGTTTTTATCCTTAGGCATCGAAGCCTTCCTTGTGGGTAGAACTTTACCACCTTTGAGTTATACTTGATTTGCATTCCTCAATTGAATTCTGGCATCATGAGACCAATAAGACTCTTCCTTAGAGTCACTACCAAGGTTGATCATATGACAAGAAGTGGTGGATCCTTGCCCCTAATTGGTAGTTTTCTGGATATCTTTGCAAGATGTAACTAGATGATAATTGTCCCATTCAACATCTAGATTGGGTGCATGGGGTTTCCTTCTAGAAAGATCATTAGAGACTCTTTAAATAAATATTTCTATTTCATTAGCTGGTATGACCTTCTTTAGGACTTTATTTTTGGGCACTTCTTTCATAGATATTTGGATTGGCTCAACACAGTAGTTTAGTAGGCTCTAGCATTAGCTTGCTTAATCCTGTCCCAAAATGCCCGCTTCTTCCTTTGGGGCTTGCTAATGTAGGGCCTCCCAAAGTGATCATAGAGTTGTTTTGATTCAGTCATGGAGTCATATTCAATGTCTGTGTCCGATATATATAATTCCTCTAAGGTTGGTAGGTGGCAACCTTCCATAGGTTGTAGGATTGAGACTACCAAATCTAATGGGTTGACCACCTACTACTAGATCACTTGACGGTGATTGAGGTGGCTGCTTATCAATGCTTACTTTAAATGTGTCAGTCACCATGCAAATAATTATCTTCGATAATGTATAGCTTTCTTAATCTATCTCTAGAGTAGTTGGCATGAATGATCATTTTGATACTGGGGAGGGTTGGTAGGTGATTCCCCACCACTCCTGCAAGATCTTTTGAGTGGCTTTACTTTCTCTACTGGTACCTTCTCCATGTTTTTGACTTTCTCACAGAGCATGGTAGTCGTGCTTGACATGTTTTCTATGTGGGCAGCCATACCTATATGTGTCTATTCAGCATTGCATTTGCCTCTTGACAAATTTCATGTTAGTCATAGCTAGTTCCTTCACAATATCTAATTGTAGATTGTGCATGCCATAGTCATATTTATGAGCGAACCACTCTCTAAGATTGTTGTCTCAGAAGCAGCCCTCAAAGAGACCCATGGGACCTTTCATTTCATTAAAAATATTCCCAATGAATCTATTCACTTCTTCTCACCTTACATCTTAAATCTCATCATTATTTAAATGATGGGTGGGGATCAATTTGGTTGTGAACCTCTAATAGCAAATATAGTGGAGCATGTTGCCACTAGAAGTTCACTTCCTTCATCTCTCATAGCAGGGTCCTCTAGTAGAGCTCTAAGCTTGTTAGGGAAGAATTCCTCAAGAGTTACTTGGCTTCTCTCTTCTTGGATATATTCTTCTAGAGCATTGATGTATTCTTGGATAACTAATTTTTTGACATCGTATTCATCTGGCTAAACTAACTTTCTCTTCTTGCTTTTGTTCTTTTTTATTTTTGATGTTTTGGGCAGGTAGAGGAGTTTGTTTTGATGAAGCTTTTCTTATCACCATCCTAGAAATTTTCAGATTTTTAATCATCTTTTCTATTAACTTCTTTAGCCTTTTAGAGATGTAGCTATCTCATAAGTGCTTCTACTCAAGTATACACTATGCTTTTTCTTTAAAGAGGAATTTGACAAGTGGTTCATGTCTCTCGAATATAGTAATATGATTGATGTGTTCAGTGAACATTTCAAGTAAGGCTGACTTTGAGAGAGTTAGCTTGCCCTCTTGGTATTGCCTTTTGACCTTGTCCTTAAATACAAAGTAGTCTTTAATAGTATGACCAAACATTCTATGGTAAGGATAGTAGTTTGGATGATCCTTTTTATTTGCTTCATTTAGCCTTTTGCATTCCAAAAGTTGAAGGCCTAATTTTAGGGCGTCTTGGAAGATTTTGACCACTCTCTTTTTTTAAAAAAGTATTTTTTCTTAAGTCTTTGCTAAAATCATTTGATGGTTCTATTTTCCCATCTCTTCCAAGAGTTGGTAGTTTCTGAGGGTTACCTATACTCATGGTGGGGTTTGTAGGTTTCTTGTGTTCATTTGTTGCAAATTCTGCCCTCACATTTTTAGAGGGCTCCCCTCCCTTTACTTATTTTTTTCTAGTTTGGGATTTTGTGAACTAGGTAAGGCTGGGAGACCAATCCTCTCCAACTCCTTGACTTTTGTGATGAGATCTTGGAAAGCATGAACAAAAGAAGTACATAGATAGGGTGTCATCTAGTTCCTCCTTATGTTACCAAGGATTAGATTTATAGCTTCAAATTGGCTTATGGGTTACTCACACGTAATGCTGAGGTTTCTCTACCATGTGATGTATTCCAAAACTAATTCATTATCTCATTTTGGTGATGAGACAAGGTCCATAATGGTCACGTTGTCACTGACTCCCTCAGATCTAATTCAAAAAACTTCTTTCATTTGTGACCATGTTTGTATAAACTTTGGTTGTAAACTAGCATACCACTCAAATGTCATCTTGATTAAGCTTACTAAGAATTGGTAGAGTAACAATACAGGGTTATTACTTGAGTCCCTACATATAGACACAAAATGAGCTATGTGTTGTTTAGGGTTACCGATACCATTAAATTGTTTTAACTTAGGCATTGTATAGCCTTTAGGATATGGTACTTGGTCATGATGAGTAGGGTATGGTTTATTTGCATCATTTATTATACCAATGTCATTCCTTTGCCTCAATTATGTTGCCACCATTCATTGCACTTTCTATTTAATGTACATTGGCAACTCCATATTGGTAGGAATTCCTAAGATAGGGAATTGGGTATCCCTTATTAGTGGAGGAGGTTCTTGTGAATGACCTACATTTTCAAGGATTTCACCTCTGAGGAGTGTATCTTCTATCGCTTCTGCAGCTTCCTGAGATAAATATTGAGATCGGTCCAACCTATCGAGCTTTTGTGTCATTTGTATCATCATCTCAATCAATTTCATAACCTTCTTTTGGTCTACATATTTTCTTTTCCTTGTTGTCTTAGTTGTTCTTGTAGCATTTCTATGGTCATGTTCTCATTAGAGCTTTTTGTTATGACCAATGCTTCTATCAAAGCATAACAGTCCACGTCTTTAGGATGTGGTCTTAGTTTGGTGTGTTTTGGGTCAAGGTTAACTTCTCCCATCAACTGACTTACCTCATTCAAGAGTTTGCTCATAGAATGAGTAGTTACACCTTCTCTCTGGCGTGGTAGAAAGGAGTATCTCATAAGTGCCCTTTCTACTTGAATCTCCTTACTTGTATGTATTGTTCGTGCAACCTTGTTTTGGCATTTGGCCTGTTGAGACGTGGGCTCATGGTTCTTTCCAAAATCATGGTGAGAAATGACTTTAATAGTTGGGTGATCTTCCTTTTAGGATTCTCATGTTGGATTGTAGGTTTATAATGGCTCTTGTTATGTTGCTTAGTTGTTCTCCCTTTTGCCACAGTCTTGAGGTAGGACTATGCCCCCTTTAACTTACTTTTATCCTTCTCTAGACTGCTTGATGGAGCTAAAGAGTTAAGGTGGAAATGGTAACGACCATCTTCATTTGAGCAGTGGGCTTCCCGAGTTGACTAAAAATTTCAGCAGTTTTTTCTTTGCTTGTGATAGTTAGGATAAATTCTTCTTCATCCATGAACATGTCCAAACTTACTTTTGCTTGCCCCCTGTAAAGAGTTGGGTGAAGGCAATCAAATACTAAGCTTCATTTTATGCCTAGTCTCTGGAAAATTGATGCCCTTACCAGTTCAAGCTCAACTTCTGACTCTTCATTAGATTGACCTTTTTCATTTAAAATGATGACATTGGGTCTTTTGCCCTTAACGAAAGGTAAAAGGCAGGCTAATCTTGCTTAACTGCAACCTCAATTGACATGGTAGTAGGTGCTTTCTTGAACTGAATGGCCTTAGAAATAGTTTCAATCTTCATTTGAACTTCAGTTGCTTCTATGGTGACTATCAACTAAGGTAGACACATGGACGTCCCTGCCCCTAGGGTGGTGGTGTGCTTTGGGGTGGAGAAGTTCTTCATCGATGCCATTAGATGCTTTCTTCTATAAGAAGGAATATAATTGGTTAGTTTTGTAATTATATCTTACTAACATCTCCACCATATTAGATAGGTTTCCATACTTGGAGGAGAATTCATGAAACATCGAGCATGCTAAAATTTTTAGGATCAAAATTGTTCACCCAAGATACGAAAGACCCTGATGAATAACCTCAAAATAACAAATCAATAGTATGGTGGTTTCAATGCACAATCCAGTATTGTGGGAATATGACTTCCAATAGGCACAAGCCCCTGTTGTTAATTATCTCAACAATTGTCAGGAACCTCCTATAGCTAGAAACCTAGCTAATAAAATAAAGATACAAAAGGAAAGAAGAAAATATCAATTGATTAATTTTAAAGAAAAATGATACATGGCTTAAGCAAGGGAATGCTCTCACTTTACATTTTTAATAGATTTGAATGCATAAATGATATAAAATAAGAACAAAATCGGAAGAGCTCAATATCTACTGCCGCCCTACTCTTGTATGCTGATTGTGTAAAGTCTAGCTTGGATAGGTTTGGATTTGATCATTGATGGATGTTGATGATTTGGTTTATTGGTATTATTTGATGGAACATGGAAGATGATGAGAGGAGTTTGAAGCATTTCCAACAACATTGAGCTTTGGCGATAACCTCATTAGATGGCGTTGTTGGTGGCTTGTAGCGATTAGCCTAAAGTGTTTTCGATAGCTTTGAGGTATGGTGATAATTTCATGATTTGAAGTGTTTCTATTAGCTGATAGGCGTTGGCCATAACTTCATTTGGTTTGAAGTATTTCATGGCCAATGATGTGTGGGTGATAATTTCGTTAGTTTGAAGTATTTCCATAACCGAAAAGGTATAAGCAATAACTTTATTATTTAAAGAGTTTCCATAGCCGATAGGGCATAGGTGATAACTTTATTTGGTTTGAAGTGTTTCCATAGCCAATAAGGCATAAGTGATAACTTCATGGTTTGAAGTGTTCCGATAGTCAATAAGGCATAGGTGATAACTTTGGGCTTAAAGTGTTTTCATAGCTAATATGGCATAGGTGATAACTTCGATGTTTGAAGCATTTCCATAGTCAATAAGGTGTAGGTGATAATTTCATTATTTGAAGTATTTTCATAGCCGATACGGCATAGACAATAACTTCATTTGAATAAGGTGTTATAGTTGACGAACTAAGCAAGTTGAAGCCTACCTTAGTTTGCTTTGATTGTTTGAAGTGATTCCATAGCCAATGAGGTATAAGCGATAACTTTGGTTGAAGTGTTTCCATAGTTGATAAGGCATAGGTGATAATTTTGACATTTGAAGTTTTTCCATAGCCAATAAGATGTAGGTAATAACTTTATTATTTGAAGTATTTCTAGTTGTTAAGGCATAGGTAATAACTTTGTTTGAACAAGGCATTATCATTAACCAACTAAGTGAGTTCAAGCTTACCTTAGTTTGATTTGATTGTATGAAATGTTTCCATAGCCAATAAGGTATAGGCGATAACTTTTTGGTTTGAAGTGTTTCCATAGCCAATAGAGCATAGATGATAACTTTGTTATTTAAAGTGCTTCCATAGCCAATAAGGTATAGATGATAACTTTATGATTGAAATATTTCCATAGACAATAAGGCATAAGCAATAACTTTATGGTTAAAGTGTTTCTGCAGCTAATAAAGCATAGATAATAAATTCATTTGAACAAGGTATTATGGCTGACTGACTAAGCAAGTTTAAGCCTACCTTAGCTCGATTTGATTATTTGAAGTATTTCCATAGTTGAGAGGGCGTAGGCGATAACTTCATAGTTGAATAAGGCATTGTGGCTAACTAACTAAGTGAGTTCAAGCCTACCTTAGTTTGGTTTGATTTGAAATCTAGACTTGATTTGGTTTTAAATTTAATTTGATTCAATTCAATGTTCAAAACTCAATTTTGACTTAAATCTAATTTGATTTAGTTTAATATTTAGAACTTAATTGAATTGTAATTCATTAACTTCTTTTGGTTTCTTCTTCCCAGAACCTTTGGTGGTTGGGTTCGCACTGATGCCTTATAGCATAACTAGGGGAACCATGTGAAATATCCATTTCTAGAATCATTGTTGGCATTGATACTGAATATTTAATTTATGATAATGAATTTAATTCATCAAGATTGGCATTGATTTTCAGAAGAACATTTGTCAAATACTAATCATTGACTCTAGCCGGAGCAATATTGATTTCAATTCAAGTCTGATTTGATTCAGTTTAATATTCAAAACTTGATTTTGGCTCAAGTTTGATTCATTCAATTTGGATTGAGTTTAGTCTTGTGTTGAACTCTTATCAGGTGTAGGTTTAGACTTTGGTTCAAATTCAAGTTGATTTAGGTTTAACTTAGTTTTAGTTCAGGATCAGCCTGGTTCTTGTTTGACTTTGGGTTCAATTTGTCCCACTTGACTTTTAGTTTTGAATTTGATTTAACCCAATTATGGTTTGATTCAAACTTGATTTGCTTTTAGTTTGATTTGATGTGACCCATTTGGGGTTAGGTCTGAACCAATTTCATTTGGATTAACTCAATTTGGATTAGGTCTAGTTTAACTTGAGTTGTAATCCATCTGATTGATCAATCTAGGTCCATTTGGTAGTCCATTTAACTGAGTTTAATTTTTTTTATTGAATTTAGCTCGATTCAAGGGCCCTCGAACTATCGTGATAACTTTGGATGAGTTCGAAGACTGGCTTGAGAAATGTGAGCCCGAGAGCTGGCTTAAAAGTGAGAATTCAAGGTTGGCTTGGAGTTAACGAGCAAGAAAACTAGCCTATAGTTTTAGTGGACCTGATGGCTGGCTTGATTTCAGTGGGCTCGAAGGTAGGCTTGTAGTTACAATGGGCCCGAAGGCTAGTCTATAGTTTAGACAGAACAAAGGCTAGCTTGCTTTTGGTAGACTTGAAGGCTGGCCTGATTTCAACAGGTCCGATAGCTGGCTTGGTTTTGGTAGGCCTGAAGGCTTGCCTGAGTTTGGTGGGCTTGAAGGCTAGTCTAATTTTTGTAGGCTCGAAGGCTAACCTGGTTTCAGTGGGTCCAAAAGCTAACTTGGTTTTTGTGGGCCTAAAGGATGGCCTGGTTTTTGTGAGCCCGAAGACTGGTTAGAGTTTGGTGGGTCCGATGGTTGGCCGGGTTTTAGCGGGCTCAACGGCTAGCCTGATTTTGGTAGGCCCAAAGGCTAGCCTAGTTTAGGTGGGCCCAAAGGCTGATCCAATTTTTGTGGAGCCAAAGGTTGGCTTGGTTTTAGCAGTTCTAAAGGTTGGCCTTGTTTTGGCAAGCTTGAAGGCTAGTTTGAGTTTGGTGGGCTCGAAGGCTAGCCTAGTTTTGGCAGAGATTTACTGTCTTCGAAGGGCTACGAGCAGTCACAGCAATGTTTGGAGTTCATCTTATTTGAGGGACCACGGGTGGCCATGGTGTTGAAGGAGATCCTCTGTTGTGCTAAGGACCATGGCTAGTTGTAGTGTTGATAAAGATTGTCAATGTGTCAAAGATTATGGGTAGCCATTAACTTTTTTTTTATGTATATATTTTTTCCCTTTATCTTCTTCCTCCTTCTTTCCTATGCTCCCATGCTTCTTCCTTCACCAACTGGGCCACGGTGGCCCAAGTCTTCTTCCTGGCCAAATCTGGCCACTCCAATTGCTAGCAAGCAGTGGGGCAGGAGCCCAACTCATTGTCGTCCCCTCTTCTTCAGTTTCGAGACTGGATCTGGCCAAGCGGCAGCAAAACTAGGTTGCAAATGGAGCCAACGGCTACAAGGGGCTCAAAGGTACAATGGGGCGAGTCAAGCTGGTGCAGGACTCAAAGGCTAGGCTTGGCTGATGTAGAGAGAGAGAGAAGCTAGAGGTGGTGCAAATCAGTGGAGGGTGGTGGCCGCATGGGAGGTGCTACAGCCAACACAGGCAACGGCTAGTGCACGGAAGCTGGTAAAGGGTGGAGGCCACACAAGATCTTATAGTGGTAGAAACTTTCAGATGCAAGATGGTGAAGGAATGAGAGGTGGCTAGTGAGTATCATAACTGTGAGGTTGGAGCGTCGAGGTCAACATTGGGGTTTTGATCTACGTGGCACCTTCAGGATATGTCGATATCTAAATAGACCCGATCCACAACAATGGGAGGCTTGGTGCAAGGCATGGCTATGTAGGCATGGAATAAGAAAATGGAGAAGAAAGAGAGGAAGGTGAAAGAGAAGAAAATGAAACAAAGCTTAACCTTTTCCTTGCATTTATTTCTTCTTTTTTGTAGTTGACTTGTAGTTGATTTCTTTCCTTCCCTTTCTCTAGCCCTCTTGATCTCTTACATTCTCCTTTTTCTCCATGTCCTGATCTTTTTTTTGTGATGTCTTCAAGGTTTATATAGAGTTCGCAAAGATGAAATTGTATTGGAAAAGATCTCCTTTTATTTGAATTTTTGAATGATGAATATGGATGTAGATAGATATGGATACGGCTTATCTTGAGTTTGGATGAGTTTGTGAGAAGATATGGATAAATTTGTTTGTTGCATATGATAATAATTTAAAAGTTGTACTCATCTCGGACATTGAATTCATAGAGGGGTTATTTGTAATTTTTTGAAAAATTAGACTAAATTAGACTAAATTGTAATTTTTTGACTTTCAAGGGCCTTTTATAAAAATGACTTGTTCATAAAATTTTAAAACTTATGGGGTCCTTTTTGAAAAAAGTTGAACTTATCTGTAAATAGAAATTTTTGATGGATTTTCCTACGAAAGTTGAAATTTTAGGAATTTATTTCCAAATAGGAAATTTTAGAGGGATTTATTTATAACCCTATATTTAATAAGGACTAAATTATGATTATCGACCTTTTAAGAGATTTATTTGCAAATCCTAAATTGTGCAAGACTGATTTATAATTTTAGGATTTTATTAAATTTTTTTGCAAAATTCTTATTATAGGGACCTATTTATAAGAAAAATTCAGTCAAGGACTCACTTATAAAATTTGTTTAGTTCAAGGATTTATTTATAAAATTCTTATATTTTCATTTTGGTCCAGATTTTAGATAAATTTTGGGCCCAAGTTTAGGTCAAAGCATCTAGCCCACTTACCTCACTTTAGTTTGAGGCCAAATTCCTTAAGAAGTCAGGTCCAAATTGAGCTCAATTCCCTACTAAACTTCGATATGATATAAGTCTGATTGAAACCCACATTTGGGTTATGATTTAGTGGCATATAAGTCTCAATTTTAATCATGTTTCAATTAAATTTGATTGTAGTAAAAATCATCTCAAACAACAATAAGCCATGAAAGGTCGTCGATCACCAAATCTAAGATAATTAGTATAAGCCGAAGCCATTTATTATTCCTTGAAATCAAATAAGACAAAAAGTACACTTGAACTTGCTTAGTTAGTCAGTCAGAACACCTTATTCAAATAGGATCAACTGATAACATGCTTAATGTCGTCAATCACCCTTCAAGTGGGTCAACCACAGAAGTTGTTGATGATGCACCCTTCAAGTTAGTCAACCTCAAAAGTAGTTGACGACGCATCGTTCAAGCTAACCAACCCTAGACGCTATTGGTGATGCACCTCCAAAGCTAATCAACCACCAAAAGACATTGATGATTCTCATTTCAAGCTAAATCTAACAAGTCATCGGTAATACCATCAAAAGAAGTTAATTACCAATGCTTATAGCTATCAGCCACACTTTAAGCTATATCTGACAAGTCGTTAGTAATGCCATCAAAAGAGGTTAATTGCCAATACCCAAAGCTATCAACCACACTTCAAGCTAAACTATACTAGCCATCAGTCATGCTATTAAATGAAGTTAATTGCCAACATCCAAAGCTATCAGCCACACTTCAAGCTAAACCTAACAAGTCATCGGTAATGCTATCAAAATCCCCAAATCTATTGGCTACAATTCAGGCTAAACTTAACAAGCTATTAGTGACACTATCAGAATGAGTTAATCGCTAATGCTCCATGCCATCAGCCACACTTCAAGCCTATCCTATTTTCATCTCTGCATGTCCCACCAAATGACATTGCTAAATCAAGTCATCAATATCCATCGAGGATCAAGTCAAGACCCATCTAAGCTAGATTCCACATGGTCTAGCATGCACAAAAGCAATGCAGCAATGCACATCAAAACTTCTTCTTCACTTCCTCTTTTCTTATTTCATATTTTCTATGATTTTAAAATCCATTATAAAGTGAGAGCATGCCCTTGTTTATGCCATGTACTATTTCTCAAATCAATCAATACCATGCTTTCTTCCTTCTTTTGTGTCTCTATTTTTATTAATTAGATTTTTCACTTTAAAAGGCTATCAATAATTGTCAGGTAATTAACAATAGGGGCTTGTACCTATTGAAAATTAATGTTCCCACAACACCTAATTACGTACTTGAATTATATATATTTTGATTATCCCGGGCTGCCTATTTGGATCCCACAACTTATGGCATGCCTAATAGGATTTGACTCCTCCATGTATAGAAACCTAGCTAATACAACAGAGACACTGATAAATTAGAATTATAATTCAAGACTGATCAATTGAGGTCTTCTTGTAGAAGAAAGAATCACATGGCATCAACAAAGAGCATCCCCACCCTAACCTACTAATAAGTGAGGGATCGGTTGTATGTTTACCTTAGTCAATGGTCATCATAGGAGTAGCTAAAACTCAGATTAAGTTTGGAACCATCTCTAAGGTTATTCAACTGAAGTGAGCACCTACCAACTCACTGACCAATGTTGCTACCATACAGGACAAATCCACTCCTTGCCTTCTATCAAGAGAAAGAGGCCAGATGTCATCATCCTCAATGAGAAGGGTTAATTTGATAAAGAGCCAAAAGCTATTTCTTAGCTAGCAAAGGTGATCATATTCTAGAGGTTAGGCACAATGTGAGTCCCAGTCTTTGATCACCTTCACTTTAAAGCAAGTCCAAACACACACATGGACAAAGAAGAACCTATCCTAGCTATCATAAGTAAATGAAAGGTTGCTAAAATTTTCAGTTGACTGGGGAAGCTTGCCAATCCAACAAAGTCAATCATCGCCATCCCCATCTCTAATTCCTTTGCCCTACTAAGTGGCTTAGAGAGGGTAAAAGTAAGACAAAGGGGCATAGTCTTACCTCAAGATTGTAGCTAAAGGGTGAATAACCAAGCAAAACAACAAAGGCTACAACTTAACTTGAAATCCCTAAAAGGGAAATTGCCCATACTATTAGAGTCATCTTTTATCATGACTCTAGAAGAGACCATGGGCCCACACTCCAACCAGCCAAATGCTAAAAGAAAGTTGTACAAACAAGCTTTATGAACAAAGAGGTGTAGGAAGAGAGAGACCTTACGGATCAATCCTTATTACAACACCGGTGGGAAGGGTTGGCTACTCATTCCATGAGTAAACTCCTAAATGAGGCAACTCTCCTAATGGGAGAAGCTAGTGTCACTCTAAAACACACAAAGCCTAGATCAGACTCCCAAAACATGGACCACCATGTTCTAATAGAAGATTTGGTCATAACTGAAAGCTCTAGTGGGGAAATGACTATAGAAGTATGGCAAGAACAATTGAGACAATAAGACAAAGACAAAGATGAAACTCAAAATAAGATCATAGAATTAATGGAGATGATGATGCAAATGAGATGAAAGCTCGATAAGTTTGAGTGTTCTCAACAGTCACCTAAATAAGCTGCAAAAGTGGCAAAAGACATGCCTCTCATAGATGAGATCCATGAAAATGTAGGCCATTCACAAGCACCTTCCTCTCTAGTAAGGAATATCCAATCTCTAATCTCGGGTATTCCTAATAACATAGAGCTGTTAGCATACATATAATAGCAAGTGCAACACATGGTGGCTAACAACTAAGACAAGGAAATGATACGGGCATGATAAATGATGCAAATAAGCCATACCTAGTCATCACGACCGAGTGCCATACCCTAGAAGCTACATAGTGCCTAGCTTCAAACAATTCAATGGCATGGATAACCTAGAACAATATATAGCTCACTTCATGACTCTATGTGGGGATTCAAAAAACAACCCTTCATTGCTCCTCCACCAATTTTTAGCAAGCTTAACAGAAGTAGCATTTGAGTGGTATGCCAGTCTACAAGTAGAATCTATACAAATGTGTCACAAATGAAGTTGAAAAGGGTTGGCCTACCAACCTTACCTAATTTGCAAAATTTTAAATTAGAGAAAGATAATGCAAGGCATACTGAGCCCTCTAAAAATATAAGGGCAGTATTCATAGTAAGTGAGCAAAAGAAAGCTACAAGCTTTGCCACAAATGGAGGTAATTTTCAAAAGTTATCAACCCTTGGAGGAGATGGGGAAATGGAATCATCCAACAATTTCTAACAAAAACTCAAGAAGAAATACTCCTTTAAAAGAGAGATAATGGAAAAAATCTTCCAAGATGCTTTGAAGTTAGGCTTCCAATTGCCTAAATCCAAAAGGCCAAGCGAGGTTAACAAAATGGATCACCCAAAGTATTGTACTTACCACAAAATTTTGGGTCATACTATTGAAGATCACTTTATATTTAAAAATTAGGTTGAAAGGTAATACCAAGAAGGTAAGCTAACTCTCTCAAAATTCGCCTTATTTGATATTCTCACTGAATACATCAATTACATCACTGTGTTTGAGATATATGAGCTACTTGTTGGACTCCTCTTTAGGGGAGAAACATAGTGTACACCCGAACAAGAGCACCTGTGGAAAATCTATATCTCTAAAAGGCTAAAAATGCTAATGAAGAAGATAGCTAGAAACCCTAAAAAGCCTGGAATGGTGCTAAGAAAAGCTTTATTTGAATAAGCTCGTCCACACTTTCAAAATGTCAAAAAGAAAAAGAATAGTATTAAGAAGAAGAAACCAGTTCTAACAACGAATACACCATCAAGAAATCAGCCATTCAGGAATACGTTGATGCCATAGAAGAGTATGTCCATAGAGAAAGAAATCAGGTGACTCTTGAGCAGTTCCTCCTTGACAACTTCAAGGTGTTGCTTGAAAGCGCTGATGTTGAGAATGGAGTAGACAAACCTCTAGTAGCAACATGCACTATCATTTTTAGTGTTGGAGTTTACAACTCAGCCAATCATTGGAGTCATCTTGTTGTTTTAATCATGCTGAAATTTAGAACACAAGGCAGAAAGAAGCAAATAAATTCATTGAGAATATTGCTGATAAAATGAAAGATCCTACAGACCTTCTTGAGGGCTATATCCGAGATGACTACATCAGAGAATGGTTTGCCTATGAATGCAATTATGGTGTCTTTAAACTCCAACAAGATGTTGTAAAAGAGCTAGCCTTACTAATATAAAGTTTGTTAGGGGGCAAATGCAAGTGCTAAACGAACACATGTAGGCTATGGCTGCCCACCTGGAAAGCATATCAAATATGACTACCTTGCTCTATGAAGATATTGAAAAAGTGAAAAAGTGCTAGTAGAAATGGCAAAGCCACATAAAAAATCCTATACGAGTGGCAGGGAATCACCTACCAGCCATCTTGAGGATAGAATAATCATCCACACCTCCCACCTCTGAAATGGATTAAGGAGCATAAGCATTCTCAAGGACAATCATTTGAGTCCATTGCTTCCTATTGCATGGTGACTCACATGTCCAAGGAGATGCCACCATCAAGAAATCTAGTAGCAAATGTCCAAGGTGAAGTCCTAGTCTAGAGCTTGTAGAAATATGCCCTCTACCAACTCTAGAGGAGTTATGCATACAAGATACATACTATGAATATGACTCTGTGTTTGAGTCAGAACAACTATATGACCACTTTGGGAGATACTATACTAGAAAGCAGCAAAAAAAAAGTGGGAATTTTGAGAAAGGATTAAATAGGCTAATGCTAGAACTCATTCATCTCCTACATCAAGCAAACCACAAAAGAAATATCCTAAATAAAAAGTCCTAAAGAAATTCATGCCAATTGATGAATAGAAGAGTTTATTCAAAAAGTCTCTAAAGATCTCTTTACAAGGAAACCCCATATGCCTAACTTCAATGTCAAGTGGGATGATTATTGTCCAGTCATATCCTCTAAAGATAGTCAAAAAAACTACCAATAGGGGGGAAAGGATCCACTGCCTCCTGCCACATAATTAGCCTTGATAGTGATTCTAAAGATGAGCCTTGTTGGTACTAGAGTTTGATTGAGGAATGTAAACCAAGTGCAATTTAGAAGGTGGTAAAGTCCTACCCCTGAGATAAGCTCCAATACCTAGAAATAGGAACATCTCTAAGGATAAAGACAAAGATAAGGAAATTTAAATGAATGAGGACATTGAGCCTTTGCAAGCTGAACCTGCACCCAAAAAAGTGGAATACAACATAGCGACCCATCTCAAGAAGATCCCTACTATGCTAAACATCTTTAATGCCCTAATCATGTTGCAAAAGCTTAGGGATACATTAGTACAAATCTTGCAAAATCCAACTTACTATCAAGTATACTTCACTGAAGAGAAAATGAAGGAGTCCTTGAATGCTCATCAGACTTTCATCATTACCTTCACGAATGATGACCTACTACTAAGAATGACAGACCATAATAGGCTTTTATATGTCACAAGGGATAGTGATGGGATTAAAATCAATGGCTTCTCATCAACCCAGGCTCCTCGGTCAATTTGATGACTCTCCATATCCTAAGATATCTAACTCTAGATGTCTGCCATCTATTATCCATGTGGAGATGAAATTGACCACCAAGGATAGCAAAAGACCCTAGAGAGTAATCTAAAAATAACAAATAAAAATTAAGGGTGGTTCAAATACACAATTAGGTATTGTAGGAACATAACTTACAATAGGCATAAAATATTATTATTAATTACTATGACAATTATCAGAAACCTCTTAAAATAAGAAAACCTAACTAATAAAATAGAGACACAAAAGAAAATGAAAGATCATTTGATTGATTTGACAGAAAGGGTACATGGCTTAAGTAAGAACGTAACTTCACTTTATAATTTAAAGAATTTAGGTTTAAAAATTACATGAAATAAGAAAAGAAATGGGACAAGCTTGATGTTTGCTACTACCCTACTCCTGCGCACTGAACTAAGTGGAATTTGACTTGAATAGATGCTTGATTTGATCCTTCGTGGATGTTGATAACTTAATTGGATTCCAACATGTGGCTGACTATCTTGACTGATGTCAGTTAACCTTATTGAGATCTAATGGCATTATTTGGTCAAATATGAAAAAAGATGAGAGAGGACGTGGGAAAGGCTTGAAGTATGGCTAATAACTTTGAGTATGTTGGCAATTAACTTTCTTTGATAATAGTTTGGAGCATTGGTGATTAGCCTCTTTTGATAGTGTTATCGACAACTTGTCAGGTTTTGCATAGAGTGTTACTAATAGCTTTGAGCATTAGCAATTAAGTCCTTTTGATAGCATTATCGATGGCTTGTTAGGTTTAGCTTGAAGTGTCACTGAGAGCTTTGAGCATTGGGGATTAACTTCTTTTGATGGCATTACTGATACCTTGTTAGGTTTAGCTTAATGTGTATCTGATAGCCTAGAGCATTGGTGATTAACTTCTTTCAATAGCTTTATCGACAACATGTTAGGTTTAGCTTGAAGTATTGCCATAACATTGATCATTAGTGATTAATTTATTTTGATGGCATTACCGATGGTTTATAATATTCACCTTGAAGTGTTGTTGATAGCTTTGAGCATTATTTATTAACTTCTTTTGGACAAGACATTTGGCTGATTAACTAAGTGAGTTCAAGTCTACCTTTGATTCGTTTTAAAATAGTTAGTGACATTGGCTTTATACTGACCATTTCTGATTTGATAATTGATGGCCTCTTAGGCATGTTGTCAATTGATTTGAAGCATTTCCAAAAGCTTTTGAGCATGTGTTGGCTTAGCTCAAAGTATGACCAATGTTGTTGATTGACTTCATTCGAACACAACATTTGGTTGACTGACTGAGCGAGTTCAACCTTACATTTAGTTTAGTTTATTTTGAAACAATAATTAGCAACCTTGGCTTGGAATAATCATCTTCAATTTGAGAATCAACAGCCTTTCTGGGCTTATTGTCAATTAAATTTGAGGTGTCATTGACGACTTTGAGCTTGTGTTGACTAACCTTGGCTTGATTTTGGCCGAGTTCGATTTAGTTTGGTTTGAAGATTGGACTTGGCTTTGTTTTAAGTTTGATTTGATTCTATTCAATGTTCAAAACTTGATTTTAATCAAGTTTGATTTCATTAATTTAGATTAGATTTGACCTTGTGTTGGACTCTCATCAGATTCTTAATGGATCTTGAATCTAAGCTTCAATGGGTCCTTGATGGATCCTTAATGGATCTTGGATCCGACCGTTGATGGATTATTGATAGACCCTTAATTAATCTTGGATCTAACCCTTAATGGGTTCTTAATGGATCCTTAATGGATTTTGGATCCAACTCTTAATGGATTCTTATTGGATTCTTACTAGATCTTGGATTCAACCCTTGTTGGATTCTTAATGGACCCTTAATGGATCATGGATCCAACCCTTAATGGATTCTTATTGGATCCTTACTGGATCATGGATTGATCACTTGATGGGTTCTTGTTGGATCCTTAATGGATCTTGGATCCAAGCTCAATCCATTAATGGGTTTGGGTTTGACTCATATTGGACCCTTATGGGGTTTGGGTTCAAACATTAAGTTGATTTTGATTTAGATTTAACCTTGTTATGGTTCAGGTTTGACTTGGTTTTAGTTTGAATTTGAGTTCAGTTTGACCTAATTAGGGTTCATTTTGAACTTGGTTTAACTTGATTAAAGTTGGTTTGGCCCTAACTTGACCTAATTAAGGTTTAATTTAAACTTGATTTAAGCTAATAAGGGTTTGGCTTGAATTTAGTTTGATTTTAGATTGACCTGATTTGAACTTGATTAGAGTTAGGTCTAAATTAATTTGATTTGAATTAACTTAATTTAGATTTGGGTCCAATTCAATTTGAGTTTTATTCCATTAATTCAATTAATTTTGGTCTACCTAGTGCTTTGCTTGAATGGAATTAGTTTTGCTTATTGGTTTAGCCAAATCAACTTGAGTTTAAAGTAATTGAGCTATTTAATTTGATCAATTTATGTTAATCAATTTAATACGAGAGCCCTCAGGCTGTCATGATGACTTTATAGAGAGCTTAAAGGTTGGTATATAGTTCGAAAAAATAATTGCAAGCTTGCATGCTAGCTTAAGATGTTTGATGAACTCAAAGGTTATAGTCCAAAGGCTCGAGATCATTTGGCTCAACATGACCAAAGGCTGGACTATAATCCAAATGATCGCATGGCTAAAGGCTAGTTTACGGATGTTCGGCAAGATTAGAGGCTGGCCTATAGTCCAAATGATCACATACTCAAAAGCTGGCTTATGGATGCTCAACAAGTCTGAAGGCTAATCTATAATCTAATGGACTTATGCATGCAAATTGAGGCTACTTCTTTTTTTTCCTTTTTTTCCTTCTCTTTTCTTATTTCTAGCCAAATTTCTCTCATTTGTTTTTGCTTGCTTTTTTTTGAAAAGGAAAACTCTCTTTATTTTTTTTGCTTATTTCTTCATTCTTCTTCCTACGTTGGTCTCCTTCTTCCCAAGCTAACCAACCAAAGCTTCTCAATGCTAGTCTTCCAGCAAGATAATTTATGGACATTCAGTGAGCTCGAAGGCTAGCCTATAGTCTAAATAATTACGAGCTTGAAGGATAGCTTATAGATATTTGGCGAGCCCGATGGCTAGCCTATAGTCCAAATAATCGTGAGCCCAAAGACTAGCTTATAGACATTTGGTGAGCTTGAAAGCTGGCCTATAGTCCAAATGATTACAAACTCAGAGACTAATTTATAGATATTCAGTGAGCTCAAAGGCTAGCCTATAATCTAAATGATCGCGAGTCTGAAGGCTGGCATATAGACATTTAGTGAGCCAAGAGATTGACCTATAGTCCAAATGATTGTGAGCCCAAAGGTTATTTTATAGATGCTTGGTGAGCCTAGAGGCTGGCCAATAGTCCAAATGATTATGAGCTTGAAGATTATCTTCTGGGTGCTTGGCAAGCACAAAGGCCAACCTCTAATCCAATAGGCTTATACATGCAAATCAAGGTCACTTCATTTTTCCCTTCTCTTTTATTTATAGCCAAATTTTTCTCTTTTATTTTTGCTTACTTTTTATCTGAAAAGAAACTCTCTCCTTTTTTTTTGCTTATTTCTTCCTTCTTTTTCCCAAGCTGGTCTCCTTCTTCTGAAGCTGGTCAACCAGACCTTCTCAATCCCAGCTTAATGTCGAAGGAGGCTACTGGCTCCTTCCTCCTCTAGGCTGGATTCTGTTGGATGTGGCCAAATTTGGCTATTCTTCTAGTGGTGGCACAATTGAGTGATGACCAGTGAGAACCATGTGATGGCGGTAGTGAATGGCGGGAGCAAATGGATGGATTTAGTCCCTGGTGGCAACAAGAAGCTAGAGCAAAAGGATTGGTAATTGGTCACAGAGAGAGGAGGGCCTCCAAAGGGTGGAGTTTAGCATGGTCAGACAAAGAAAGAGAGGTGGCACTGGTTTCCTAATGGTGCTCCAAAAGGATCAAGGTAGTGTGAAGGGGAGCGGTAGCCCGATGGGGCCAAATGGAAGTCGAGGATCACAAATATGATTTAGGCTAGCGAGGCTAGGGTTCGGCTATGAGGAAGATGTGGTCAAAATAGTGCTACATGAGAGCACAATCAATCCACGGCAAAGGTAGTGACCTATGTTGGTTTGGTGGTGGTGGTGGGGGGGCGTGGTGTGTGTGGGGTGAGGCAACAGCAACCAGCTGAGTGGCCGACTATTGGGAACCCTCCAATGAGGTAGGTCAAGGGCAAAGGTTTGGTGGGTAATCTGGAGTGACAATGAGAAGGCTTCGATGAGGGCAACAACTATTGTGTGTAGTTGTGTAGGAGCAAGAGGGGATATGATTGTTGTTAGTGGCAGTCTGGAGCACATACAAGAGCAGCGAGGAACCAACCTCACAAGTAGTGACATGAAGCTTGGTGGGCATGATGCAAAGGAGAATACTTGGGGAACGCTAGTCCAAATTGTGTCTATAGGTGATGGAAGAAATGAAAGGCATACACAGAGGGGGAAAGGGCTAAGAAGATAAGTTTTGAAATCTCACTTGATTTGATTCCTCCTCATTTTCTTTCCTTGCTTTATTATTCGTATTCCACTTAATCTCCATCTCTAAGATCTAATCCTCCCTCTTTATGCAAGACTACAAATTCTTATATAATGTTCAAGAGAATAGGAAGATCAAACCAATCACTTCCAAGATGATTAGATGAAGCCTATTTTCATTTAAAAGCTAAACTTCGGAGATTGGATATGGATAGATTCATTTTCTATTTTGAATGTTGGATATGCAAAGAGAATTCTGGAATGAGATTTGAAATTTGAAATTATGGAATACTTGGGGAAGGCCAGTCCAAATTGTGTCTACAGGTGATGGAAGAAATGAAAGGCATGCACAGAGGGGGAAAGGGCTAAGAAGATAAGCTTTGAAATCTCACTTGATTTGATTCCTCCTCATTATCTTTCCTTGCTTTATTATTTGTGTTCCACTTAATCTACATCTCAAAGATCTAATCCTCCCTCTTTATGCAAGACTACAAATTCTTTTATAATGGTCAAGAGAATAGGAAGATCAAACAAATCACTCCCAAGATGATTGGATGAAGCCTATTTTCAATTAAAATCTAAACTTTCGATTCGATATGGATAGATTCATTTTCTATTTTGAATATTGGATATGCAAAGAGAATTTTGGAATGAGATTTGAAATTTGAAATTCTAGAATACTTCGGGAAGGCCAATCCAAATTGTGTCTACAGGTGATGGAAGAAATGAAAGGCATGCATAGAGGGGGAAAGGGCTAAGAAGATAAGTTTTGAAATCTCACTTGATTTGATTCCTCCTCATTTTATTTCCTTGCTTTATTATTCGTGTTCCACTTAATCTCCATCTCTCAGATCTAATCCTCCCTCTTTATGAACGACTACAAATTCTTTTCTAATGGTCAAGAGAATAGGAAGATCAAACCAATCACTTCCAAGATGATTGGATGAAGCCTATTTTCATTTAAAATCTAAACTTCGGAGATTGGATATGGATAGATTCATTTTCTATTTTGAATGTTGGATATGCAAAGAGAATTCTGGAATGAGATTTGAAATTTGAAATTCTGGAATACTTGGGGAAGGCCAGTCCAAATTGTGTCTACAGGTGATGGAAGAAATGAAAGGCATGCGCAAGAAGGGGAAAGGGCTAAGAAGATAAGTTTTGAAATCTCACTTGATTTGATTCCTCCTCATTTTCTTTCCTTGCTTTATTATTCGTGTTCCACTTAATCTCCATCTCTAAGATCTAATCCTCTCTCTTTATGCAAAACTACAAATTCTTTTATAATGGTCAAGAGAATAGGAAGATCAAACCAATCTCTTCTAAGATGATTGGACGAAGCCTATTTTCATTTAAAATCTAAACTTCGGAGATTGGATATGGATAGATTCATTTTCTATTTTGAATGTTGGATATGCAAAGATAATTCTGGAATGAGATTTGAAATTTGAAATTATGGAATACTTGGGGTAGGCCAGTCCAAATTGTGTCTACAGGTGATGGAAGAAATGAAAGGCATGCACAGAGGGGGAAAGGGCTAAGAAGATAAGTTTTGAAATCTCACTTGATTTGATTCCTCCTCATTTTATTTCCTTGCTTTATTATTCGTGTTCCACTTAATCTCCATCTCTAAGATCTAATCCTCCCTCTTTATGCAAGACTACAAATTCTTTTATAATGGTCAAGAGAATAGGAAGATCAAACCAATCACTTCCAAGATGATTGGAGAAGCCTATTTTCATTTAAAATCTAAACTTCAGAGGTTGGATATGGATAGATTCCTTTTCTATTTTGAATGTTGGATATGCAAAGAGAATTCTGCAATGAGATTTCAAATTTGAAATTCTGGAATTCTTGGGCAAGGCCAATACAAATTGTGTCTACAGGTAATGGAAGAAATGAAAGGCATGCATAGAGGGGGAAAGGGCTAAGAAGATAAGTTTTGAATTCTCAGTTGACTTGATTCCTCCTCATTTTATTTCCTTGCTTTATTATTCGTGTTCCACTTAATCTCCAACTCTAAGATCTAATCCTCGCTCTTTATGCAAAACTACAAATTCTTTTATAATGGGCAAGAGAATAGTAAGATCAAACCAATCTCTTCTAAGATGATTGGACGAAGCCTATTTTAATTTAAAATCTAAACTTCGGAGATTGGATATGGAAAGATTCATTTTCTATTTTAATGTCGGATATGCAAAGATAATTCTTGAATGCGATTTGAAATTTGAAATTATGGAATACTTGGGGTAGGCCAGTCCAAATTGTGTCTACAGGTGATGGAAGAAATGAAAGGCATGCATAGAGGGGGAAAGGGCTAAGAAGATAAGTTTTGAAATCTCACTTGATTTGATTCCTCCTCATTTTATTTCCTTGCTTTATTATTCGTGTTCCACTTAATCTCCATCTCTAAGATCTAATCCTCCCTCTTTATGCAAGACTACAAATTCTTTTATAATGGTCAAGAGAATTAGGAAGATCAAACCAATCTCTTCTAGGATGATTGGCCAAAGCCTATTTTCATTTAAAATCTAAACTTCCGAGATTGGATATGGATAGATTCATTTTCTATTTTGAATGTTGGATATGCAAAGATAATTCCTGAATGCGATTTGAAATTTGAAATTATGGAATACTTGGTGTAGGCTAGTCCAAATTGTGTCTACAGGTGATGGAAGAAATGAAAGGCATGCACAGAGGGGGAAAGGGCTAAGAAGATAAGTTTTGAAATCTCACTTGATTTGATTCCTCCTCATTTTATTTCCTTGCTTTATTATTCGTGTTCCACTTAATCTCCATCTCTAAGATCTAATCCTCCCTCTTTATGCAAAACTACAAATTCTTTTATAATGGTCAAGAGAATAGGAAGATCAAACCAATCACTTCCAAGATGATTGGATGAAGCCTATTTTCATTTAAAATCTAAACTTCGGAGATTGGATATGGATAGATTCATTTTCTATTTTGAATGTTGGATATGCAAAGAGAATTCTGGAATGAGATTTGAAATTTGAAATTCTGGAATACTTGGGGAAGGCCAATCCAAATTGTGTCTACAGGTGATGGAAGAAATGAAAGGCATGCATAGACGGGGAAAGGGCTAAGAAGATAAGTTTTGAAATCTCACTTGATTTGATTCCTCCTCATTTTCTTTCCTTGCTTTATTATTCGTGTTCCACTTAATCTCCATCTCTAAATCTAATCCTCTCTCTTTATGCAAAACTACAAATTCTTTTATAATGGTCAAGAGAATAGGAAGATCAAACCAATCTCTTCTAAGATGATTGGACGAAGCCTATTTTCATTTAAAATCTAAACTTCGGAGATTGGATATGGATAGATTCATTTTCTATTTTGAATGTTGGATATGCAAAGATAATTCTTGGATGCGGTTTGAAATTTCAAATTATGGAATACTTGGGGTAGGCCAGTCCAAATTGTGTCTATAGGGGATGGAAGAAATGAAAGGCATGCACAGAGGGGGAAAGGGCTAAGAAGATAAGTTTTGAAATCTCACTTGATTTGATTCCTCCTCATTTTATTTCCTTGCTTTATTATTTGTGTTCCACTTAATCTCCATCTCTACGATCTAATCCTCCCTCTTTATGCAAGACTACAAATTCTTTTATGATGGTCAAGAGAATGGGAAGATCAAACCAATCACTTCCAAGATGATTGGAGGAAGCCTATTTTCATTTAAAATCTAAACTTCAGAGATTGGATATGGATAGATTCATTTTCTATTTTGAATGTTGGATATGCAAAGAGAATTCTGGAATGAGATTTGAAATTTGAAATTCTGGAATACTTGGGGAAGGCCAATCCAAATTGTGTCTACAGGTGATGGAAGAAATGAAAGGCATGCGTAGAGGGGGAAAGGGCTAAGAAGATAAGTTTTGAAATCTCACTTGATTTGATTCCTCCTCATTTTATTTCCTTGCTTTATTATTCGTGTTCCACTTAATCGCCATCTCTAAGATCTAATCCTCCCTCTTTATGCAAGACTACAAATTCTTTTATAATGGTCAAGAGAATAGGAAGATCAAACCAATCACTTCCAAGATGATTGGATGAAGCCTATTTTCATTTAAAATCTAAACTTCAGAGATTGGATAGGGATAGATTCATTTTCTATTTTGAATGTTGGATATGCAAAGATAATTCTGGAATGAGATCTGAAATTTGAAATTTTGGAATACTTGGGCAAGGCCAGTCCAAATTGTGTCTACAGGTGATGGAAGAAATGAAAGGCATGCGCAGAAGGGGAAAGGGCTAGGAAGATAAGTTTTGAAATCTCACTTGATTTGATTCCTCCTCATTTTATTTCCTTGCTTTATTATTTGTGTTCCACTTAATCTCCATCTCTAAGTTCTAATCCTCCCTGTTTATGGAAGACTACAAATTCTTTTATAATGGTCAAGAGAATAAGAAGATCAAACCAATCACTTCCAAGATGATTGGATGAAGCCTATTTTCATTTAAAATCTAAACTTCCGAGATTGGATATAGATAGATTCATTTTCTATTTTGAATGTTGGATATGCAAAGAGAATTCTGGAATGAGATTTGAAATTTGAAATTCTGGAATACTTGGAGAAGGCCAATCCAAATTGCGTCTACAGGTGATGGAAGAAATGAAAGGCTTGCACAGAGGGGGAAAGGGCTAAGAACATAAGTTTTGAAATCTCACTTGATTGGATTCCTCCTCATTTTATTTCCTTGCTTTATTATTCGTGTTCCACTTAATCTCCATCTCTGAAATCTAATCCTCTCTCTTTATGCAAAACTACAAATTCTTTTATAATGGTCAAGAGAATAGGAACATCAAACCAATCTCTTCTAAGATGATTGGACGAAGCCTATTTTCATTGAAAATCTAAACTTCGGAGATTGGATATGGATAGATTCATTTTCTATTTTGAATGTTGGATATGGAAAGATAATTCTTGAATGCGATTTGAAATTTTAAATTATGGAATACTTGGGGTAGGCCAGTCCACATTGTGTCTACAGGTGATGGAAGAAATGAAAGGCATGCACAGAGGGGGAAAGGGCTGAGAAGATGAGTTTTAAATTCTCACTTGATTTGATTCCTCCTCATTTTATTTCCTTGCTTAATTATTTGTGTTCCACTTAATCTCCATCTCTAAGATCTAATCCTCCCTCTTTATGCAAGACTACAAATTCTTTTATAATTGTCAAGAGAATAGGAAGATCAAACCAATCACTTCCAAGATGATTGGATGTAGCCTATTTTCATTTAAAATCTAAACTTCCGAGATTGGATATGGATAGATTCATTTTCTATTTTGAATGTTGGATATGCAAAGAGAATTCTGGAATGAGATTTGAAATTTGAAATTCTGGAATACTTGGGGAAGGCCAGTCCAAATTGTGTCTACAGGTGATGGAAGAAATGAAAGGCATGCGCAGAAGGGGAAAGGGCTAAGAAGATAAGTTTTCAAATCTCACTTGATTTGATTCCTCCTCATTTTCTATCCTTGCTTTATTATTCGTGTTCCACTTGATCTCCATCTCTAAGATCTAATCCTCTCTCTTTATGCAAAACTACAAATTCTTTTATAACGGTCAACAGAATAGGAAGATCAAACCAATCTCTTCTAAGATGATTGGACGAAGCCTATTTTCATTTAAAATCTAGACTTCGGAGATTGGATATGGATAGATTCATTTTCTATTTTGAATGTGGGATATGCAAAGATAATTCTTGAATGCGATTTGAAATTTGAAATTATGGAATACTTGGGGTAGGCCAGTCCAAATTGTGTCTACAGGCGATGGAAGAAATGAAAGGCATGCACAGAGGGGGAAAGGGCTAAGAAGATAAGTTTTGAAATCTCAATTGATTTGATTCCTCCTCATTTTCTTTCCTTGCTTTATTATTCGTGTTCCACTTAATCTCCATCTCTAAAATCTAATCCTCTCTTTTATGCAAAACTACAAATTCTTTTATAATGGTCAAGAGAATAGGAAGATCAAACCAATCTCTTCTAAGATGATTGGACGAAGCCTATTTTCATTTAAAATCTAAACCTCAGAGATTGCGTATGGATAGATTCATTTTCTATTTTGAATGTTGGATATGCAAAGAGAATTCTGGAATGAGATTTGAAATTTGAAATTCTGGAATACTTGGGGAAGGCCAATCCAAATTGTGTCTACAGGTGATGCAAGAAATGAAAGGCATGCATAGACGGGGAAAGGGCTAAGAAGATAAGTTTTGAAATCTCACTTGATTTGATTCCTCCTCATTTTATTTCCTTGCTTTATTATTCGTGTTCCACTTAATCTCCATCTCTAAGATCTAATCCTCCCTCTTTATGCTAGACTACAAATTCTTTTTTAATGGTCAAGAGAATAGGAAGATCAAACCAATCACTTCCAAGATGATTGGATGAAGCCTATTTTCATTTAAAATCTAAACTTCGGAGATTAGATATGGATAGATTCATTTTCTATTTTGAATGTTGGATATGCAAAGAGAATTCTGGAATGAGATTTGAAATTTGAAATTCTGGAATACTTGGGGAAGGCCAGTCCAAATTGTGTCTACAGGTGACGGAAGAAATGAAAGCCATGAGCAGAAGGGGAAAGGGCTAAGAAGATAAGTTTTGAACTCACTTGATTTGATTCCTCCTCATTTTCTTTCCTTGCTTTTTTATTCGTGTTCCACTTAATCTCCATCTCTAAGATCTTGTCCTCTCTCTTTATGCAAAACTACCAATTCTTTTATAATGGTCAAGAGAATAGGAAGATCAAACCACTCTCTTCTAAGATGATTGGACGAAGCCAATTTCCATTTAAAATCTAAACTTCAGAGACTGGATATGGATAGATTCATTTTCTATTTTGAAAGTTGGATATGCGAAGATAATTCTTGAATGCGATTTGAAATTTGAAATTATGGAATACTTGGGGTAGGACAGTCCAAATTGTGTCAACAGGTGATGGAAGAAATGAAAGGCATGCACAGAGGGGGAAAGGGCTAAGAAGATAAGTTTTGAAATCTCACTTGATTTGATTCCTCCTCAATTTATTTCCTTGCTTTATTATTCGTGTTCCACTTAATCTCCATCTCTAAGATCTAATCATCCCTGTTTATGCAAGACTAAAAATTCTTTTATAATGGTCAAGAGAATAGGAAGATCAAACCAATCTCTTCTAAGATGATTGGACGAAGCCTATTTTCATTTAAAATCTAAACTTCCGAGATTGGATATGGATAGATTCATTTTCTATTTTGAATGTTGGATATGCAAAGATAATTCCTGAATGCGATTTGAAATTTGAAATTATGGAATATTTGGGGTAGGCTAGTCCAAATTGTGTCTACAGGTGATGGAAGAAATGAAAGGCACGCACAGAGGGGAAAGGGCTAAGAAGATAAGTTTTGAAATCTCACTTGATTTGATTCCTCCTCATTTTGTTTCCTTGCTTTATTATTTGTGTTCCACTTAATCTCCATCTCTAAGATCTAATCCTCCCTCTTTATGCAAGACTCCAAATTCTTTTATAATGGTCAAGAGAATAGGAACATCAAATCAATATCTTCTAAGATGATTGGACGAAGCCTATTTTCATTTAAAATCTAAACTTCGGAGACTGGATATGGATAGATTCATTTTCTATTTTGAATGTTTGATATGGAAAGATAATTCTTGAATGCGATTTGAAATTTGAAATTATGGAATACTTGGGGTACGCCAGTCCAAATTGTGTCTACAGGTGATGGAAGAAATGAAAGGCATGCACAGAGGGGGAAAGGGCTAAGATGATAAGTTTTGAAATCTCACTTGATTTGGTTCCTCCTCATTTTATTTCCTTGCTTTATTATTTGTATTCCACTTAATCTCCAACTGTAAGATCTAATCCTCCCTCTTTATGCAAGACTACAAATTCTTTTATAATGGTCAAGAGAATAGGAAGATCAAACCAATCTCTTCTAAGATGATTGGA